>JAJNNY010000023.1:0-555042 GCA_022453515.1 Astrocystis sublimbata
TCTATTTTTTAAGTATAATATGCTATCATAGGGGTTAAATACCCTATAAATACATATTATACTTAAAAAATAGATATTTATATATTTATATGGGCTATAGGTAGTTAGCCAGGCGAGATCCCCCGGCGGCGTAGGTGAGACAGGCATACAGGCCCACAGGTACCACCTGGCACCTATTTAGGTGCCTTATGCCACTACCTACCGCCCTACCTACCTAGGGAGCATAGGGGCCTAGGTACAGCCTACAGCTCCCTGAGGCCAGGCGGGCCAAGTTCTACATAGTAACTCCCTGGTAGTGTAGCTTGCGTATCTAACCTGATACCTAGGTATGTATATAAGCTAATTCTCTTAGAGACTAGATCGCTGCGATAAAGCACCCCGCGATAAGAGGTTCCACTCAAAATTTCTACGAAGCGCGGAACCAGCATCGCAGCCCATACTTTATGTACAGCAGTAACTGTTGCTGCATCTGCTGCCGCATCTCTTCACAAGCCACCGTCTTTTCGCAACACCCCACGCCAAGCTTCGACATAAGTCCACAGCTGTTGCTGTGGTCAACTCGGAATCATGGCTGGTGCCAAGAAGAACTTCAAAGCCACAAGGAAATTCGAGCAGAAGCATCTCACGGGCATCCTGGACAAGCGCAAGGCCAGCGCAAAGACAAAGCAGCAGCAGCAGGTCAAGGCGAAAAAGCAGGCCCGGAAAGCAGGAGATGCCGAGTTCTTCAAGGGCCCCGACGATCCCGAGAGGGCCGCCAAGGCGAAGTCCTCGAAAACTGCCAATGTGAACGCCATGAGCGTCGACGACTTCTTCGGCGGAGGCTTCGAGATTGTCGACAAAGCCCCTCGGGCGGATAAGTCCTCCAAGAAGCTCGGGAAGCGGAAGAGAGACGAGCAGCAGCCTAGTCAAGCCGAAGACGACGATGACCGTGGGGACTCCAGCGACGACCTCGAGATTTCCGACGCCGAACAGCCCGTAGGAAGCGACAGCGAGGAGGAAGACGATACCCAGCTTGACAACGATGATCTAGGAATGAGCAAAGATGCCATGGACGCTCTCGCCAAGGACGACCCCGAGTTCTACCAGTTCATGAAGGAGAACGATCCCGATGCCTTGGATTTCGACGATGCAGACCTTGCTGAGGTGGACGATTTGAGCGCAAGCGAGGGGGAAGAAGCAGAAGAAGACACACCAAAGAAGAAGCGAAAGAAGTCCACAAAGTCAGATATACTTGCGCATGACAACGAGCTCACACAAGAGATGGTCTCGCGCTGGGGGGCATCGATCACAGAGCACCACTCTCTCAAGGCCGCAAGACAAGTCGTTCTCGCTTTCCGAGCCGCAGCTCACCTAAACGAAGATGATGACGATAAGGAGAGGAAGCAGGCCTACACGATATCCAGCCCCGAAGTCTTCCACGATATTCTCATCGTCGCACTCAAACAAGTTCCCGACGTCCTCCAGCACCATCTTCCCGTCAAAGAGTCAGCGGCCGGCAAAGTCTACATACCAACAGAATCGAAGAAGTTCAAGCCGTTGTCAATGCTATTGCGAAGCTTCACCTCCTCGATCCTTCACATGCTCCCCACACTATCCGATGACGCCACTCTAAAACTCACGCTTTCGGCTCTGACGCCCCTTGTCCCATACCTCTTAACTTTCCGGAAACTATTGAAAACTCTCATCAAGACAGTAGTTGGCTTCTGGTCACAGCCTGCGAGCAGTGACACCACAAGGATCACTGCCTTCCTTGTCCTTCGCCGACTCGTGGTGATTGGAGACAAGGGCATTCGGGAAGCAGTCCTCAAAGCGACATATCAAGGGTTAATAGCGGGATCGCGTGTGACTAACGTCAATACAGTTCAAGGCATAAATCTCATGAAAAATTCGGCAGCTGAGTTATGGGGCCTCGACCAAAGTATTGGATATACGACAGCCTATAACTTCATACGGCAATTAGCTATCCACCTTCGAAACAGCATTGTGCACAACCAAAATGAATCCTACAAGCACGTCTACAACTGGCAGTACATCCACTCCTTGGACTTCTGGTCCTACGTTCTATCTGATCACTGCAACTCAGTCAGAGAAACTGAGGCTGGCAAAGAGTCTCAACTCAGACTTTTGATCTACCCCCTCGTCCAAGTGACTCTTGGTGCCATGCGCCTCATTCCCACGTCTACTTACTTCCCTCTACGTTTCCACATGATCCGATCGCTTCTGAGGATTTCTCGATCGACAGGCACTTACATCCCACTTGCTTCTGTTTTATTGGAAGTACTCAACTCCGCAGAGATGAGAAAGTCTCCAAAACAGTCTACCATCAAGGCTCTCGACTTCCATGTGGCCTACAAAGCACCAAAGTCATACCTACGCACAAGAGTGTATCAAGATGGAGTCGGCGAACAAGTGGTAGATCTCTTCGCAGAGTACTTTGTGCTGTGGTCTACGAATATCGCATTCCCTGAATTTGCGCTTCCAGTCATTATCATGCTGAAACGCTGGCTCAAGCAATCGAGGAAAAAGGTCGCCGGAAACAACAACGGCAAGCTACGCTCTGGTCTTGTACTCTTGGTACAGAAGCTGGAAGCCAACGCCAAGTTCATTGAAGGCAGGAGGGCCAAGGTAGACTTCGCACCGCGAGACCGATCAAAGGTCGATGCATTCCTGAAGGAATTCCCATGGGAGAAGACACCTATCGGTGCGTATGTGGTGGCGCAAAGGAAAGCGGGCTCGGAGAAGGCAAGGATGATGGAGGAGGCACGGAAGGAAGATGAGCGCAAGCGGAAAGAAGAGGAACAGGAGGCTCTAGAAGAAAACCTTGCTGAAACGGAAAGCGAAGATGACGACGAGGAAATGAATGACTTCGATGGAGAGATGGAGGATGAGGAGTCGTCCGCCGAGGAAGACGATTGAAGTATGCTTAATAGATGAATAATTCATTTCATTTGATCGTTTAATTCGTCAGACCAGGTCCATGTGATCGGAGCTGAGCGTTTTAATTTCGTGGTTGTGATGAGGGAAGTCCCAAGTACCGGCGCTGAAATTCCTCCTTGACTCGTTTCAACTCCACTGCCCGTAGTCACTAAAGCTGTGAGTTGTTCCTATCCTCCGCTGGGGAACGAGAAGTTACAGTACAATCTTGCGCCATACCCCTGTTTCTTTGCAAAATTAACAACGTTGTTGTCTTGTTGGTGATAGCATGAGGTTCTAAGACTTGAGTGAGTAAACACAGCCCTGGCTGCGACGTGCTCCAGATGGCACGAGTGGCAGTTGAGAGTAGTATTGACACCGTCCGTCGTCTGGTTGTTGAGGGAAATATCCAATAGAAAACTCCAACCGTCGCAATCGCACTCAAATATCATACACGGTGATTTTTAGAATCGGACAATCTACTGTTGATGGACGTTGAACACAAATGGCTGCCCTTCCTTGTGCAACTCAACTTTCAATTGTTGAAGGTCAAGACTCTTGTTTTTACCAGCGCGGAGCATGTGATGAGATATATGGGCTAGAAGGGGCTGGGTTTGTATTTGCTTTATCTTCTAAGCCATGCTTTGAACAATTTCATTACAGTTTGCAGCTCTGCCAGCTCTGTGACGGGTTGGTCAATCACGTCCAACAAAGCCAGAACAAAGGCGTAAACAAGAAAGAGTGCATGTTCATTGTTACTTACCTACAAGATTTTAAGACTTATTAGTTGATAAATAACTAATAGTATTGGTTTAGGACAAGTCGAGACAGTATTACTTACTATAAAACTCCTTGAGTGCTTGGAAGGCAGATAAAATTATGTGTCTTCCTTTCTCAACTGCCGCACATGCAACTACTACCCTCAAACATTTGTCAAGCCCAAACCCATTGCAACAATCATGCCTCGCCAATACATCTCTAAAGGTTATGTGAGGACTAAGCGGTCGCGAGGTAGTATTTTCGGGATGTTCGCGAGCAGCGCCATTGACTCATTTATCATGACAGCCTTCATAATCGCTTATCTCCCAAGCATACTATTGTCATGGTTTGGCCCGCTCGCATTTGAAGTCGGATGCATCATAGTTTTCATGGCAATTCTGCTTGACAGCGCACCTCGGCTGCGATTCTTCTCCAGAATGTGTCGATATCAAACAACAGCAATTGGTGGTCTAGGAGTGGCAATGTCCGCTTTGTTCTACGAGCTTCTATGTTTATCGTCATTCATTATCGGCGGTTATCCAATCTGTGACTGTTATTTACTCCCGTGTTTTCTCTTGTCAAGTATAGCAAGATTTTGGCACCGATACGCTGGTAGCCGGCGCGATCCTCGCCCCAAATTAGTTGCACTGATTTTTGGTTGAGGTCTCGTCATCTACCTAAATCAAATAATTACCTAGGTAGTCACTCAACAAGCACGAGTTATTACCTAACAATCAGCTACTATAGAAATTAAATAGAAAACACCAGGGGTAAACAAACTGACGCCGATTGAAATGGTCAATGTTGCGTGTAATTCAAGAAAATAACTTCATCTTACTACTTATACTTAGTATGAAACCAATTGATAATCTTGGGCTTTGGGGGATCCATGTCCTCTCCTATCCTCCCTTCAGATATGGAAATGGCCTCTGTTACATTATATAGTAAGTCCCTGCCCAGTTTACAAGAAAAGAGTGAATGCCAGTAGGCTGAAACAATCATGTGATCGGTGCTGATGATTGTGTAACAGCTTGCAGGTGCAGTTGCCTCTCGTGCGCCTAGTCAAGTTTGTGCGTCATAGCCATCTGTCCACCCTGTTGGCTCAAACCCGGGTTGATGTCTGCATATACAAGCAGCTATAGGCATAAATTTTCCGACTTGACAATATCATATAAGTCATCGTACGTTTAACTGGGTACATCCGCACTCCATCAGTCTCTACTAATGTTTGCTAGATGTCCGGAAACTGGAGTGCAATTACTCAAAGGGATGGTTGGGACTACTTGGTCGATCTCAGCACAGGCAAGACGTGGATTCGACCGACAGAACAGACCGATACCGAATGGCTCGCTGTCCCTCCGATTGACGCTCCCATCCGTCAGACTGTGCTTAACAGGGAATACCACACTGACTGCAACGGCAATGACTGGACCAGGCGGATGCTACAAGACCAACAACGCGGAGGCTGGATACCGCTCGAGACAACGGAAGAAACGGTACAGCAGAACAATAAGAATCATTTGTTCTTAGTGCGCGAAGTTCAAGGAGATGGACAACCAAAGCACTGGTCACTTGTTGTAGCACCCGAGGACGGGGGTAAGGGTAAGATGTACCAGGTGTCGGGTGACGCAGTCCAGATGCACTATCTGCACATCTTAGAGGTCGATATCTTTACCAGCGCCACTTACGCCGATTCTCGTCGATTATGCGAGTTGGACACCAGTGGAGAGGCCTGGGTTGCGCATCTTGCGTCAGAGGTGGAACCTCCTCGAGCACCAAGTCAAAAGGACGTCCAAGAAAACTGCCAGGACTGGGTTGTCCAGGTCATTGAGCGACTAGAATCCGCAGAGGTTGTCCCAAGAGGATCTGCCGCAAGTTGTGCATTGTGGTTCGATTTTGACGAGAAAGGGGCACGTTTGTTTGGATGAATATTCCCCTGCGCCACAGACAAAGCTCGAAGTAGTCATACGGCAACGGTTAACCTAGGAACTGTACCGCGGGATACTAGAGCGGAATTAGATATCTCGGAGCTTTGCACCTCGCAGGAAGTAGGAGAAGCCTTTTGATAAAGAGGACAACCTTCCCATACGGGTTTAATTGACTTACCCCTCGCTAGAGGTATACATATTACTAAAGATTCAAATTGTTATCATGCTCCGAGATTGCAAAGGAGTCCGTCCTCTGATATAGCACATGATTTGGCATTATTGTCGACCCGACGCCAGGTTTGGCTGTTGTATTCCGCCGCAACCTTTACAGAGATTAGGTAATCAGATATGAGCTGTAGACCGGGTCCGTCTGTCCACTGGGACCCGGCCACAGTGTAGGGTACCTAGGTGCACCACATTAGACACCTACATGTACCTACCTGTACCCCCGAGCCCATCCTTACATAATACGTGTAGTGGGTGGGTACGGTGGGGTCCGCGTTCTTGCTCATCGCTGTGGAGAGGCGGCTACGAAATTTCCCCATGCTCGTTGTTATCAAAGTAGACAACACCTGATAGGGATCGCGCTGATTCGTGCAGTTCTTCGCTGCTCTCTCTCCCCCAACCCTCCTCAGCCCTCCTCTTCAGCCCTCGTCAATCATCTGTTCGTCTCCATACCTTACTTACCCTAGGTGCATACATACTAGCTAGCTCAAACGTACATACTTGATGTAATAGCTATTAGATGTTCTCTTCACTGTTGTTGTCGATACACCGTCCCGCCTCTCACCACCATCACCACCTCCACCACCCGTAGCAGCCTCCCCTCTGCTCTGCCGCTCTCCCCCACGCCCCCGTCGCCCTCGTTCTCCCGACCACTGCCGTCCGACTCGGCCAGTTCGCTATGTTATGGGCCCCATGGACGGCCGTTCCAACGTTTCTCTTCATCTGCGCCCTTCTCGCCTGGTGGCTCATTGAACCAAAGACTACGCATCTGAACCTGATCGTCGCCGTCGGCTGTGCCCTCTTCTACTGGGCCATCGCCCCCGACGTCGCCCAGTCTACGCCCGCCCGCATCTACCACCTCTCCAAGAACGTCGCCGCCTTCCTGCGACTCGACGTCCTGATCCTGAACCATGCCAACATGTTCTTAACCGGGCTCGCTTTCGCATGGTACGCACAACTCGCCCATCCACCTTGAGTCGTCTGTCTTACCGTGGTACCCATGCTTACTCTGCCTCCAGGTTGGCGTCCCGGGCCGTACAGACACTCAGGAAGTCTGTGAATGACCTCATTGGTGTTTTGGGCGTCGAGGTTCCCGACGCGCCCGACGTATCCCTTGCTGGGATACGCGCCGACGCCGCGACACTAAACTGGACGAGGCCTTTGCCCTCACGACCAGTCGCCAAGTTCACGATCCAGGTCAACGGAGTGAATGGTGAGTAGTACACAGCAGTGGACCGGGACGACCGGGATGGGGAACAGACCGCTGACCTCTACCGCATCCAGTCGGTGACTCCGCAAATCAAGAGACGGCTATTACCGTCACTGGCCTGAAACCCAACCATTTTTACAACATCCGCGTCATTGCCGTCGGTTACAACAACTTCCAAGCTGGCAGCCGTGTCATTCGTTTGCGAACCTTCGCCAGGGATGGCCGCCCCCAGTTGGGAGATGGGCGCTTGCCGTCTAATTTCGTACTCGATGAGCAGCAAGTCGTGGCCGCCAATGATCAGTTTGACGAGGATGGGACCTCTCGTGGCCCGGCAGCTGGCGTTGAAACAGTCTCGATCCCCGATGCTTCTGCCGTACCCAATCGCGAATCGAGTCTGAATCCCACGCTTGGCCGGCGCAACACCCTGACGAGAAAGCACTCACCGTCGACCACCAGCATCGAGCAGTTCGCAAAGGAGGCCGCTGATGACCAGTCAGCACAGTCATTGCAGGAGTTGGGAGAGAAATTTGAGAGCATTAGGAGAGAGATCGAGGAAGTTCAACAGCAGATTGCAAAGGACGAGAAGGAGCACAAAGAGTTGATGGAGGAGCTTGCGGAAGAGAAGAAGCTGAAGAAACGAGTCATGAAGGAGAAGGACGACACGACGGAAAATCTGAGGAGGGAAATGAACTCGACAGAGAGAGCTATGCGAACTGCTCAGCAGAGAAAAACGCAGAAAGAAAAACTCCTACGAGACAGGCAAGCAGAACGTCAGAAACTTCACGACGAGATCGCCAAGTGGGACAAAGACATTGTGTCTATGCATAAGAGGCAAGGATGCTTCGAGAAGGAAAAAGGGGAGTATCAGGAGCAGGCCGACAAGCGAAGCGAGGAGCTTCGCCAGGAGATTGCCCAAGCCCAAGCCAACCTAACCCAAGAAGAAGCCGAACTGAAGGAGAAGGGTAGAGAGTTGCAAGAAGCAGAAGATCATAGAAAGAAACTACCCGGGGGAGAGGAGAGCGAGGAATGGCGACAAAAAGACATGGAGATCAGACGGAATTACGACATCAGAATCAAGGACCTGCAGCGGCGTCTGTATGCTGCCAACCGGAAGCTGAAAAATGTAAACGATTATGAGCGCTTGCTCCAAGCTCAGATCTCCACGGCTCACCAGTCTGGTTTGCCATTCATGCTCCAGCAAGCCAATTCGTCTGGGGTTGACTTTGACCTCCCGAACCAGAATCAAGTCAAGAGGCGAAGCAGGAACAGCAACACCCTGTCTGCTGTTCAGGTTTCTTCCCCTGCCCAGCCACTCACGGTCACAGACCGTGCATTCGCAGGTGCATCTGGTTTTGGCTCGTCTCGGGCGCAGCCCGCGCCACCAGGCTTTGCCCCTGGGCCTTTCATGGACTCCAACATGTCCTTCGCGGCACCTCTTGACGATGAAGGCTTCAAAGCAATGACGGGTGGTGCCCCTCTCAGTCCGACGGCCGCCTCGTTGTTGCCCGCTGGCATGCTTGACGATGTGGTCGACGATGAGCCCGCCAGTCCCGAATCTCAGCTGCCTCGCCCTGACTTCCCGGGCTTTTCCGCAGCTCCTGACTATGACCCCCAGTCCCCGACATCGTCGATTCGATCACCAAGTCTCATATCGACCCCGCAAAGCTCTTCTCAGCACCTCCCCTACTCTCAGTACACCGGGGAAAACAGCGAGCGCCGCTCGCTTAGAGGACCTCGAGGCGACTTTGGTTCTTCTTCACCGGTCCCGCCGGTTACCCAGGCTGCCAATCGCACTAGACTCATGCCCTGGCTACACCGCATCCCTAAAGAGACCGACGAAGCTCCGGCATTGGGAACACTCAGTTCGCATCAGAGTCAATCTTTGCCCCGCCAAACGGAGGACGATGAACCAGCCCCTACTAAGCGAAGGATCAGTTTCTCGTCCGGCTGGAACATGTTCAACCGAGGTGGTGCCCCAGCTCAGCCCGATGCGACAGAAGCTCTTGCTCCGAGTCCCAGAGGCCTCATATCTAGGCGGTCGGGACTGGGCACACACACAAGTAGTATTGGCAGTAACATATTCTCCGAGCGAGACCCTATCAGCCCTAGGCCTACTTCGATCGCCTCGTCCGAATTGCCCCGTCCCTCCACTGACAGTGGTTCGATCTGGGCTCCCGGGACCAGGGCCCTGCCACCGCAAAGCCGACTATGGCCTATGGAGGATACACCTTGGACGGGATCTAGGAATCCGTCGCGACGGCCTTCGGTTCACGGCTCACCTTCCCAACTCAAGACCACGCTGGCTGATGCGGACGACGAGATACTGGACTATTCTGATCTAATGCAAGTTTCTCCTAGTCAAGTTGGCATCATCGGAACCAAACCAGCCAAGTCACTCAGCCAACGTCTCAACCCCGCTGCTCCCACTTTCATGGGTGGTCTGTTCCGTGCT
Organism: Astrocystis sublimbata; assembly: GCA_022453515.1. Lineage (NCBI taxonomy): Eukaryota > Fungi > Ascomycota > Sordariomycetes > Xylariales > Xylariaceae > Astrocystis > Astrocystis sublimbata. The sequence goes on from JAJNNY010000023.1 coordinate 9,488, forward strand.
AGAGGCGAGAAAGAAAGGGAGTCAGACAGAGAAGCTAGGGATGTGAAGGAGAAGCCCAGGGAAAAAACCAAGGATAAGGCTAAGGAGAAATCCAAAGATAAAGTCAGGGATAAGATCAAGGACAAGGCTCAGGGGAAGGGGAAGGGAAAGGAAAAGGAAGTCACGGATAAGAAGCCGCGGTTGTCTCTCACGTCAGTATCGGATCTAGGTGCCACGTCGCTGGATGAGTCACCGTCAGACCCTCGCAAATCTCGCGACGCTTTTTCAGTGGACTCGCCATCCGTCACAGAGTCGCGTGAATCTTTGAATCTTGACCAGCCATATCAGCATTCCACCACCGACCAAACGCTAGGTGTTGGGGCGAAGGACCAGGAGAGCGGGCTCAGGAAGCTGCTTCGTAAAGGAAGTTCATCTAAGTTCAGCTTATCGTCGGTGCGGGGCTTGGGTAATAAGAAAGGCCCTAACAGCGTCACAAGCTCGGACCGGAACGCGTCTGTAGACCGTACCAGCTTTGACGAATTTGCAGAAGACCCCAGCGCGCTGCTGCTCGGCCGCAGCTACGAAAGTCTACACAGTAGCCCCTCGATTGGGGCCACGAGCGGGTCACGGTCAGCTAAGGACAAACCCGCGGGTTGGGGATCTCGATTTACGATGAAGAAGAAAGCAGGGAAAGAAAAGGAGAGTCTGGACATGGAGAGAGACGATGCATCTGCTAGCACGGCGGCCAACTCATCATCACTAGCAGAAAAGTAGCGGTTGAGAAATTGTTCAGGACGGGCGACATAGCAGACGACACCCCTCAGCAAAAAGAACTACAGAGTCTCGTACCGCTTTTGGTAGGGAGGATACAGTTCGCTTAGCTGTAGCAATATATACAAGTATGTATATCAGCGTATAGTGATTGCTTAATCGCGTGGAATTACTTCGATGCAGTAAGAAGGTACCTAGTAGTACTATTGGTGAATTTACTATGAGATGCTGCTTCCTACCGTGGTCATGGCATTGTTCCAGCAGGGGCACGAAGGGGGACCTACGTAGGTACCTGCGTAGGTACTTAACCTACCGTCCCTGTAATGGTTACTTAGTACTTGATGCACCCCGACAGCCAAATAGAGATGCATCCATGCAGGTGGATGGCGGTGGGTACAGGCAGTACTTTCGCCCGTGGTTCGGCCCACGTTGGAGCCGTCTGGCCAACTTCAACCTATCAGCAGCAAGCAGCAAGCAGCAGCTCATACGACTCACGAGTACTACCTAAGTAAGTACTTACTCGCTGCGCATCATGCTGAGATTCAGCACCGCATTACGAGGAACAATATGAGATTCGTCAATGCACTCGTACCTATCGTGCCTACGAAATAGTCATAGCGAAAGACACCAAGGCTCAACGACATCATAGCGACGCCCCAGCTCCCCGAACGAGTCCGGTAGTCCGCTGTCCGCCAAAAGAGACTCAATCGACTAGTCCATTGCGCTTCAGTTCAAGCTCTCCGTCGTCCGATACCAATTGAAGGGTTGACCGACTTGTGGAAATATCCACCGTTGCTCCGTACACCCCACAGCGGCGCCGACGCCAATACCGACCACGACCAGACCAGCTCATGGCCACTGCTGCCGCAGCACCAGCGCACGCGAATCCGATCACGATGGCGACTGCAGGAGGAAATAGTGGTGTTGGTGGTGACGGCAGTGGGAACGAGAGAAGAGACCAAGGGGAGCGGCTGCCCATGCCGTCGAGGAATCCGCTGCCGCTGTCGGCGAGTCAGGAGGCGCAGGTGCGAGAAGTGTTCAATGCGCGGGTGAGAGAGCGGTGCTCAGATGAGATCAAAGGTTTGTTCCATTCCCTTCCTTCGTTTCGTCGCTTCTCACTTTGCCGTAGTCCTTTATCCTTGCTTTTCTCGACTTCTGGCTGTCCCACCGACTAACGTTGCCTTCCCTTTCGCGGAACTACAGCCTTCGCAGACTGCGCCCGCAACCGCACCTTCAGCATCCCGTTCGCATGCCGAGCGCTGTCGCACGCGATGAACAATTGCATGCTCGCGCACGCCACGCCCGAGGAGCACGACCGTGCCCGCGAGGACTGGTTCGCTGCCCGTATGACGCGCGCCCGTGAGCGCGAGCGCAAGGAGCGCCGGAAAATCGAGCAGGAAAAGTTCCATCGCGAGTGGTGGGGTCTGCCCGAGCGGGATCCCGACTTGACGAGGAGAGAGCTCGAGAAGCTGAAACGGCCTGAGCGGATCGGGGGCGCTGTGAGGAGGACGAGGGAAGAACAACAACAACAACCACAAGCTCAGGACCAGAATTCGAGGACGGAGCCGAGGTAGTGTGCTTGGTATAGGGTTCGAGGCAGATGCACAACAAGAATTGAGGGGGCTTGGCACGTGTATCTCTCTCTTGCCCTCCCTCTACGAAGCACCCACGAGACTTTCTATTTCAATCCATGTATATATGTATGTGTTGCGTTGCATATGTGACCCGGCGTTCTTGGGCAAAGCATTTATCACTTCTCCCCCCTTCCTCTGTACCGTTTGCTGGACGTAGCCACCATGGTCCAAGGCCACCTACCTGTATTTTGACAAACATCGCTGCTGATCTGATACTTGGGGACAGACTCTGGATTGTCGACGCTTTTATTTCATGGAGACAGCCAGGACGGCCTCGCAGACCGCGACCCCGGATGATGGTTGTTTTGTATCTAAAGTCTACCTCCCCGCCATCTAGATTGTCAAAATAAATTGTCAAAATAATGCCTGCAAAAAGTGACCGTTATCCATAAGGCCATTTGTATTCAATTAGTACCTAGGTAGTTCGCATACTAGTAGTAATCAATCTATTTGAGCCGCATTGCTAGCTATTATCAAGTGCCCACCCAGCCAGTCCCGGCAGGATGGTGGGGAATATCGGCGCGCCGATCTCCATCGAGGTCCGCTAAGTGAACCTCATTGGATCCTTATTGCTGGCATGTCCGTCCGTTCCGGGCACCCGGGCATGTGGGCGTAACATTAAGTATCCAGGTCGACCTTTACTTACACTTAACTATTTTAAAAAAAATTCTTGTATTTTATAATATTGCTATAATTAAAGTACTAAAAATCTTGGGTATAAAATAATATTATAGTTCTATTAGTTATATAAATATAGGTATAAAAAGAAAAAAGGAAAAAGGAAAAAAAAGGGTAACAACCCCCTCCCCCAACATCTACTCACGCCTTGCCTTAGGTTTTGGCGCAAGCCCCTAAGCTACAACGCGCCCGCGCTTTCGCGCCGTGGGTACTTCTTTGCGGGTTGCTCTGGCACCGACCGTGTCGGGCACTCGAACCGTCAGACACCCTTTACTATCACTACCCCCCGGGTTAGGTAGTGAGAGCTCCAGGTCGACTGACGGGGAGTTAGCCAGTCCCCGTATCTGAACCAGCGACCTTCAGGTTGGAGCTGCAGCTCTAACCGTTAGACCATCTGGTGGCTTGTTGTATGTAAGCTGGGTAATTTAAGCCTATATGCCTCGTGCCTAGGGTGTTTGCCTGCATGGTAGGTACGTACAGCCGCATAACAGAGGACCTTATTGAATGACTGTGTTAGTAGATAACAGAGATAAACGGGTATCTTATCTCTCTGCATACTGGACACCTAACAACTCGCAATGCTGGCTTTCCGCGGGTCGATTGGGATGTTCCTTCTTGGGGTCAATCCCGTCTTCCAAAAAAATGCATGATAAGTATTGAATCGCGAGGACGCTGGACATGGAACAGAAAAGAAGTTCTATATGGCCCGGCGGATATCAGAGTCTAGAGGTCTTCGCCATCAGCATTACTCTCTGGTATGTATAAAGCTTGCATTCTAAAGCCCTGCTGCATGTCAGTCTCGTGGTTGTGCGTTGTGAAGGGGGGCAACACCGTGCGGATCTTACGTCGAAAACGGCACGTATCCTTCGAATGGTACCCCCGTTGCATCTCAGTGTCTGGATCGGCAGATCGTCTCTCTCTCCAACCCAGTCTAGATATTCCGACTCCATATGTTGACTGGTGTACGGAGATATCGCTCCAAAGCCACAGTAATCGACAGCAATGTGAAACCCCTCGAGACCTGCCTCGACAATGAGGGGCTCCTCCGAGCCTACCATGGTGTAGCCAAGTTCGATATCTTCGTCATCTTCAGTTTGGAAGGCTAAGCCGGATATGAACTTCTTGCCGAAGAACTCAACCACACTGACGTGAATGGCCTCTATGTTCAAAGGTGGAAGATGAATCTCGGCTTCCAGGATTTGGTGGCTGAGGTCACCGAACAGCTCCGGGTCGAGACTTCGCAAGGACTCGACAGACTTCCAGGACGCCTTCTTAGCACCTTCCCAACTCTGTAGCCAGTCTGAACCCCCTTTCAGAACACTCAATTTAGCGACCGTGCCCATGGCTTGTGCGAGCGGTCGTACCGTCTGCTTCCAGATGCGGAGTCTGTTACGTTCTCCGAGTCCGACAAGATTGTGCCGAAGGCGCTCCTTCGAGAAGCGGTAAAGCTCTCGCCAATCTATACCGGCTCTCTCCGAAGGCCGCAGTAGAAAGGGATCGAAGAACGCGCCGAGCTCTCGATCGGGCCAGAATCTACTCTTGAAAAAGTTCTGAGAAAGTGGGATGGCAGCTACAGCATGCGACGAGAGACGAAATGAGAGGACGTCCACTGTAGCTACGAATGTGAGAACTGCCTCCCTTAGCTCCGGTGGAAGTCTGAAGAACGGGTCAGATCGAGCTGATACCTTCGCCAAAGATACGGTAGCCGGTGAGTTATCAATCGCGGGGATGGCGCTGTCGGAGTCTATCCGTATTTGGGCCAGTCTTGTCTTCAGTTCAGGGACATCGAAAGGATCGTAGTGCGTACTTGGTATCATGACTGGAATACCAAGAGTCAGCGAACACCAACTAGGGCCAAAATCATCGCTGTTCGAAACCCACTAGGCGCAGGGCATTACACCAGAAACTAAATATCGTACAGCTATCAGGGAGGGAAGGTAATGACGTCCCCCAGATTGACTCACGGTTCGAGACACCCCCTAATCGGGAGATTGTTTGGCTGTTATTGAGGTATAGACCACCAAAGTTGTGCCCCCAAAAGGGGAGGGATGACGCATGCGGAACAGAACGTAATATCCGCCACAGTAACTTGATGTCGATAGAATGCGGTATGCATGCCTGCTCAACCAGGCGCCAACAAGAGTCATGAAAACGGAAGCCCCATGCATACGTCGATTGCTCCGAATCTGGCATGTCAGATCCCGGCGGAGTGACGCCTTCGATAGTGATCAGGGATTGGGGGTCAATATGCAAGCTGTCATAGCGTTGATGAGCCTCAGGCGGCAGATAATTCTTCTCATCATGCTCCCGGTAACAGGCCAGACCGGAAAGACACGGGTCATTGTTCTTAGAGCCGATGCAGTAGATGGCCCGGTAGTACATTGACCAGTGGCTGTCTATACGTGCTATCGGACCATCTACTACCCAACCACGCCGGTTGTTCCCCGTACCGCAAAATCCACATACTTACATGCGTACATGTGCGTCAGCCCAAAGTTCTATATCTAACAAAAGGCTTCCTAGTTCTCCGTCGAAACAGTGAGGCGGATAAGGTGAAGTGAGGCAAGGGAGGTGCTTATACATACTAAGTGGAGGTTGCATGGCTCTTCGGCGCTATATCCAAAACATCAATCTAGCAACATGCGCAATCTCTCTGCTGGGGAGCGACAAGTAAAAGGGGACATGTAATATGCCACATGATAACCATATTCTTCATGAAGATGGCTCCGTGCCGAGGGTGCGTGGTGCGTAGACCCGTATGCTAATACTGGTTAATGGTCATTGGCGAGAGAGGGACGGCGGCATGGAAAAGCACATACTGGTGACTGGACAGGGGCTCCAGCACAAAACAATTGCAGCTGCCTGCAGTCGCTGTCAGCTGAGTCATTCAGAAAGCGAATGGCACCTAATGCACGTGACGTTAAGGAATTGAAACATGCCAGAGGAACTTTGCGGAATACGCATGCATTAGTTGATGATGTCTGTCCCATAATATATACAAGCAAACCCCCAGGCACAGCATGATAACCTCACTTTAATCCAGACCGTCCTGGTACCAGCAGTCAGACCCTGAATCAGCCTCGAATTTCATCTCTCCCACCGTGCCGAAAAATTCACACAGCTCTCCCTCGATGAAGTTGACGCCGTGGCAGAACCAATAGTCGTCATTGCCGGGGATGTTCTCCTGGCGCTTGGCCTTCTCGAAGCTTCCTGTGCAGGCATTCATACAGTCCTCGAGCGACGAAGCACTGTCGTTGTGCGACTCTCGTTGTTTTGTGTTCTTGGGTGTGCATTGGGTGTCGCATCGTACAAGACCTAGGTACGGGTTGCCCCAGGCCGTCTCTGTCTCGGCCGGGCACTTGCAGAAGGAGTTGTAGTCCGGGTACTATCCGACAGTTAGATGGATGAGAACCGTCTCTTGTTGTGATTTTCATGGTGTGGGCAAGAACACGAAAGGTACACGCAGCATGTGGGAGACGGTTGCTATAACAATAATAAAAAATCGAAAAATCAGAAGATCAAATACGTACCCCAGTGGTCTGGTTAGGAGGATCCTCGCAGGTCTTTGTTGGAACTGCTGGGTATGTTGCGTTTGGAGCTGCTCCGCATTTTGGCGCGGCGAAGGCAGTGCCAGCCATCATGGCCAGCACAACAGTGCACGCCTTGAGAGACATATTGGCAAGACTCGTAGGTATTGAGCGAGCACCGTAGATAGGATCAGGAAGAGCAAAGATATTGCAGGTTGGGTAGGGAAAGGTGGGCAGAATGCTGACTCTCTTTTCCTCGGTTGAACATATGGGGCTACTGCAACTCTTATACTTGGACTATCACCAGCTTGAGGCACTGCCATCGCCTAAAACGTCGGACTGGGACCAGTCAGTCGATCGTACCAGCCCGTTCAGCTTCAATCTTACCCCGATCCAGGCAAGCATTATGTCATGAGTCGTACATATTCTCAGAGTTGATCCTTCTCTAGGCTCGACGCGGTCTAATTACCGTGGACTAGGTACTGCGCGCCAGCACAGGATTGGTACCGCCACGGTGAGGTCTGACAGTTCTCCACTATGTTTGATTACCTAGGATGCTAGGTACCTGTTCAATGGGCGCCGCTAGGCCGGTCACCCTGTTAATTGCGAACATGCGAGCGAGGTAGGCATGTAGGTCATCTTCAGCCCCATCCTCGAGTGTTTCCCTTGGTGTGGTACGTTAACGTTGCCGTTATGGGTTTGCGGAGTGCCACCCCGGACCCTCCGTCGGCGAAACTCACCTTGTAAGCAGCGCTCGGCAGCGGAGGGTCGCCAGAGTCGAGAAAGTTGCCCTAAATTTAGTAAGAACGGGATGCCAAGAGCATAGCACAAGGGGAGTGGTAGCTAGCGAGCTTGGCGTGAATGCGTACTTCAGTCGGCTCACCAGTCGAGCCAGTGTCGAGAGTGTCAACACCAAGTCCTTTGGGAAGAAGAAGACCGAGAGTTGGTTCTGAAGTCCTGGCGGCCTTCACGAGCTCGACGAGTACAAATTGCGAACGTTGAATGACCCAGGCGAGCCAGGCTCTACATCCAACTGGATCAGAATCCCATCCCATTTCTTAGTTGTAGGATCCACGAATTGGTGATAAGACATGCAATAGCCCATGCAGTTTCCGACCAAAAGAGATGTCAACCCAGGATATAATCTACTTTAGGTAGTCATTGCGGCATATCAATGGTTCTCTCCTCGACGCATGTGACGTCGGTAACCCAACTCATACCACCGACGTAGCCTAACCCGTCAGTCGACTCCAGCTTGGCAGCGAACACGAGAAGCATGTCTCACGGCATTTCTACGGCGTAGTGCCTACCTCGCCTACCACCGTTGTTGAGCCGTAGGGCTGGGTATGGGGGATCTTGAATGTTAGTGGCCAGGATGAGCAGCGTCAGAGATCGACCAGAGATGCTGATGCATCACAAATCCCGATGCGGGACCTCTGTATCATAGCTCTGCAATGCACTGCTATACCATGCGTGGGCGAACGAGTGAAATGAGGGGGGGACCAACGTGTGCTGTGATGCTGTGATGCTGTGATGCTGTGATACCGATGATGACCTGAGGCGAGTACAATGGCCACCCTCAGCGGGGAACGCGGTTGTTGCTTGTAGCTGGTGATCTTTGAAAGAAGTTTCATGCTACTCACGGGATAACCCTGTCCTTGCTTACTCTACGGTAATGAACAGTCGTTGGCCTCTTCGGAAGTCTGTTTAACTTGAGACTTGGGACAGGCATCCAATCATTCGCCAATTGATAGTGCATTGACTGTTTATCGAGCGTTGGTCATCGAGGCCATCAACCTTTTTCAAGAAGTGCCCGGTATATTCGAATCCACCGGTGTACACCTGGAAATGCCATTGCGATATGCGACAGCGAGGCAAACGAGCTGACCGTGGCAAGACTAAGTCTAATTCATGTGATTATCGGTGACAATGCCGTAAGTGTGGCGAGTCTAATGGCTACAGAAATCCAGGTCGGGGCATCTGTTAAAACGGTCGTTATCATACGTTTGGATTGGGACGAGGAATCGGATCGTTCCGAAGCAATTGCTCCAGCAAGTCTGATTTTGCCGTCTCTGCACGGATGCCTTTGCGACGAATTCTATGCAACCCTTATCGTCATTGGACCATTGTGATATCAGAAAAAAGGGAAAAAAAGAAAAAGAAAAAAAAAAGGAATTGCGCTCTCACGAGCCTCTCTCCATCTACCCAAGCCCTCACGGCATTGGGCAATGAGCATTGTTCAAATGCCGCCAGAGTGGCTCAATTGCCGGCAACTACATTAGTTAGTTCCCTCCGGGCTATGTAAGCTCAGGCGGCAAGGTCCGTGATTCTCGCCAAATAGGCCAATCAGAACGTTAGGGTGGCTTATTCAGGAAAAGGCATGCCTTTTATGCTTCTGTCGGCGGCGGGCTGGATGGCTAGGAGCATCACACCCATTGCCAAACATTGCACATGATGCGTGTACATGGAAAGGAAAGACATTCGGACTTGAGCTCGAAAATACACGCGTTAGGGATGCATACATGAGGTGAAATGAGACTATCAGTTAGCACCGGCAGTGTTGAGGGCGCTATGCCATCAAGTCCACTTGCCTCGGCTCTCCTTGATCGTGGCCCCACACAACATATCGGCCAAGGCCCAGCAGCCCGTTTCGATGCTTGAATGATACAGCTTGATTGGACAGATTCTATCGATTAGATCGCGTTCCTGGATCGTGCCTGGGCTATCAGGGGCGGACCCCAGCGTCCTCAACAATTTCGGCCCTTGAAGCGGTGATGATAATTGTCTAGTGCTGCTCAGGCTTGGGAGCATGTCAATAAAAGCTGCTCTCAGCAGGAAGCTATCACATGGCTTGTGTTGGCAATCTCCTCGTCTCAGACTGAATCGTGGTGCCGAGACAATCAAGCAACGCTGGCCTTTTACACCCTCCCATCAAGCTAGACTTCTCACAAGTGGAAAGATGGTTGTGCAAGCTCCGAGCTTCCCGGGCTATACGCCCTTAACGAACCGCATTTACATTCGTAATGAGGGAACGAGCTCGAGTGCTGAGAATGTCAAGAGAAAGACCACCGCGGCTGACCCAACGACGATCCTGGTTTATGGTTGGGGAGATGGAAGCCCAAAGCACGTCTGTAAGTAAGCGAAGCCGACTCCCATTACAGTTTTCACCACCTTGGCCGGCATTAATCGTCATCACAGCGAAATACTCCGAGGGTTATCATGCACTCTTCCCTTCTGCTAGGATTGTAGTCATCATCAACCCCATCTTTGCCGCAGCAACACAAACGTTGCCAAAGCGGACAGAAGCTATGAACCCAGTCATCGACGCCTGCTTTCCCACCAAAGATGATAATGAGCGAGTCATTATGCACATAATGTCGAATACCGGTATGTTTGAAAATGACCGTGTCTGGTTTCTTGGTGCGATGTATTTGATGTAGCAAGCTTGATGGCGTGTGACTTCCATTCTGACTGATCTGTTGAAGGTGGAATATACGCGGCAGCAACGTTGAATGCGTACCGTGAGCGCCACGGCGAAGATGCCGTCTTACCCCATCACCTTTGCGTCTCTGACTCTACGCCCGGCGGTTTGAATTTCGGCTCTGAGATTTGGCGTTGGAGCCGGGCGATGGCCATGGGTGTCCCGAAATGGATTCCCTTGCCCTTCAAATTCACACAAGCTCTTTGCGCCGCCTTCTTGAGCATGGCAAACTACCTCGCGCTCGCACTAGGCATTGAGCCCGCAGGTCCCCAGAGCGCCCGGATCTTCGTCGAACACGCCTATGCCACCCCGAGAGCACTTAGACTATTCTGTTATTCCAAAGAAGACGACCTGATACATTGGGAAGACCTAGAGGAACATGCTAACATTGCCCAAGGCAAAGGCTACCAGACCGTGCTAGAGGAGTTCAAAGGCTCGCCTCATGTGGGCCATATGCGGATGCATCCTGAACAATACTGGAGTACCATATTGCGCTGCTGGGAACAGGCCCTGGAGATGGATGGTAAATAACGAAGGGACCCAGCGTGTGGCCGATCTTTGGAAAATAATTTTTAGACTATAGACATTACGTAGAGAAAGAGGTAGCTTCGAGCTCGCTCAGCCATTAATAAGGAACCAGAGTAGTTCAGATTTGCATACGCGGACAACTTCCAACTCCAACCAGGATTCAGTACCAGAGCGAGGGGGGTATCTCTGCATCAAGAAGCATACTGCGACATGTAATTATACAGATGTGATTCAGCTGCCTTGTGTTTCGGTCTGAGACTAACCAAGCCCATGTATCAACTTGCCAGCGATCTTAGCATCCGATGCGTTTTTCTTATATCGCTCGAATCTCGACTTCTCAACAGCGCAAGAAAAAACAATTTCCTCCAATTGCTCGCGACTTAGGCCATGAGCATAGATCTCCAGGCGAGCCTCGGCCTCTTCTCCCTGGCCTTCTGATGACGACCCCGACAGCCCAAAATAGCGATCGAGATTTAAAGATCCGCAGGATTTTTTTGACTTTTTCTGCAACTCGGTGTTCACACTATACCGCGCGAGCAGCCTGCCGTTCTGCTCAAGTATGTAGCCCCTCTCCCCGCTCGGCTCCCAGCACAGGTGGCCCAGACCCGAGAATGAGTCGTATTCTTTCTTCCAGCGCTCGTGGCGGCCCCATAACGTCATGTCCGCCTTGCTCGTGGTGACGTCGTGCAGTCGCGCCGTCGCGATATTTTCCCCAGACTTATGAACTCGAAACGCCTTGAGCTCTGGCTTGTCAAATTGCGGCAATGAGAGCACGAGAAGCGCGTCGGGCCGGCCGGCCGCTCTGACGGTCTGCGTGTGGCGGTCGTTCCGGAAGATCAGGAGCTCAAGCGCGCTTGGGAAGGCCGATACTGCTGGTGGCTGTTGGTGCCCCAGACCTCCGTAGCCGAAGTTTGGGCGGAACGGGTATTGCTGGGGTGGTGGTGGTGGCCCCTGGGGAGGGTGGCTCGGGTGGTAGGCCCCGTAGCCAGAGTAGCCTGGAGATCCTCGATGCTCCATTTGAAAATAGGATCAGGTGTTGTGAAAATCTTATGGTTCAACTTCACTGCGTGTTCCCGTAACTTTTCGGGCGAACTCGTTCGATCGATTTTTACATTGAACAGCCATTGTACCCTATCTACTAGACGTTCCGGGACTATATAGAAGTTTTGATGGCCCCAAGCACTGCCACGATGCCATTTGATATACCTCGAAGCCATGAGGCAAGCGAATTTAGTCTTTTCCAAAAGTTCACTACAGGTCGTAAGAGAACCTACTCGACCTATTCTTAGCTAAATCGATGCAGATCGTCTAGCCAGACAATGGATTAGCCTCATCTAGCATAGTGGCCTGCTACCAAGAGGAGTCCCAGCTCGCCCTAAATTTAGTAGCATACCTAGGTGGGTAAAGTATTTAGTCTAGTTGGCTTTGGTACAAGCACGCATGGCAGGTAATATATTCGAAGGCCGAACAAGAAGACCTTCATGCCATCTAACAACGAAAACATAATATTATATTACCACAAGGGAGGCTTTGATAGGAACTGATGTGGCTGGCCATTCGGAAATTGCATTAGTCGTTCTGTACTTGTTTTCAGGTCATCACCACAGCCACACTGCCTTTAGACCTCAGTTCTCCCTGAGATCCATTCAGCTGCAGTGTTATGCCATCCCGGTGCATCAATGTGTTTCATACACATGTCCAACTCCCCGCGTCGCTCACGTTCCCACTTCCACTGTATTGCAGTTCTTTGGGGAACTTGCAAATATTCCTCGATTGCCCATTGCCGGAGAATAAGATTGTTTCCGGGGCTCTGCCCTTCTCGACCCATTCAACAAGTGGAGCAATATTGTCCGTTGGAACTTGAGGGCCAGGGCCATTGCCGCAATGGCCAAGGCCAGGAGCCATGAAGACGCGGTAGAACTCGTCTGTTTCCTCTATTCCGCCAGCCAGGTCTACGACTCGCTGCCAGTAATCCAACGTGCCCAACGGCGGGATCAAATCGTCTGCCCATCCATGCCATGTCATTATCTTGCCACCACGTGCGCGATATGCCATAAGGTCGGGGTTATCGGTGCTCCAAAGGTCGCCAAATTCGTTCACCGATTGATAAAACAAGGCCACGAGCCTCTCATGTTTGATATCGCTCACGTCGATGCCTGGACTGAAACCACCAAGTCAGTAACTGCTATCACAGTCGAAAGGATTGCTCACGATCGATCCCCTGAGCTTGCAAATGATATGCCAATCAGGGTCATTGATACCTCTGGGAGCTGCAATAAATGGAAATGAACTACTTCATTTGTAGCTTACCTCTGTAGTAGAAAGTCTGTGATCCAAAGTATCGCAAACTCAAGGCCGGGTTGTATTGCCTGATACTGATAATTCGTTCCTGGTTGTAACCCGTACCACAAGAAGTTGCCCGCTTCATCTTCGAATCCACTGCGGATCTTGTTCCAAATCACTGCGTCACGCTCTGTGACAAGAGTTGTGATGTTGTCGTCGCATTGCACTTCCATACCCACGACGCTACTCGCATTGAAATCGCATCTAAGCGGATTGCTTATCAGCCCATCGGCCGCGCCGTCGAGCAAGTCGCAGGCTTCGATGCTCGCATTTCCAATAGCACTCAACTTGCACAATGGCACAGGCTCGCCGCCTTGGTTTTGTACCGTTAGCGGCCAGTAACTTGCCACGTTAGTCTTATCCCAATTGATAGCTGGGGCACCCGCGAAGATACCATCGTAATCTTCTGGATAACGCTGAGCCTCGCTGTAGCCCTGACGCCCGCCGGTGCTGCATCCAAACCAATAGCTGTATTCCGGCTTCCTCCCGTAGAAACTCTCGGATAGCTCTTTGCCCATGACTGTCATTTCATGAAAAGATAGGTGCACTATGACATGCCAATGTTAGCTTCCGGCCGTCCCCTGCGCCGAGACATCGTTATTCGTCAATACACACCAAAATTCTGGACCAGCTGGGTCGAATTGTACCAGAGATCCGTATTGCCTTCCAGATTTACACCAGCGTCTGTCGCCCCAGCCGAGTATCCGCTCGTGACCGCTGACACGAGCTCAGCGTCGAACTCGCCGGCGCCGAAGCCGCCACCGCCAGTGCCCTGCCATCGACCATTCCAGCCCTCAAGCGGGAGATAAATGGTAAACCGCACTGCATCGCCTGCATCGCCATGCGTTAGGAAGACTTCGACGTCGCAAATATCAATACTGCCTGCTGGGCCATTGAACGTCGGGCCATCGTAAGTGACATTGTAGCGCTCCGTGGCCGTGATATTGATCAGGGATGTTCCATCTGGAGGTGTTACTGTCAACAACGAACATGGCGATGTACGGAGAACAGAGGAGCCTGGGCACATCTGTGCTAGGCTCCCGAGGGCTAGCCAGATAATGAGTAGCAGAAGCATTCTTATAATGCACAGTATTCAAGCCGATTAAATGAGTTGGACGAAAGTGGACGTGGAACACGCGCACTAGTCGGCACAGCACACCTGTGATCTCGTGTCACGAACTGCTTACAGCCATAAAGACTAAGAGCACACGAGGGAACAACTGATTGGGCAGATATAGAAAATATTTGGCACAGCAAAGCGACTCTTGCTTCCCCGCATCTGGACCCCGGTCGTAGCTTGCTAATTCGAGCCAAAAGTTGAAGGACTAGTACGATGAAGGTGTGATGTAAGAGAAGGGTATGCTGGGATGAGGATCCTTTAATGACACTTCATGGTGCCATCCATTGTTGCGTTGAGATATGGGGAAATGACAGTGACCACTGTCTCATTTGAGCCAGGGATATTATTGATTTTCCCAACTCATTGCGTTCTTGCTTGAGTAATACTATTGATTACCTCATCATGAGACACATAATTGTTTTGGTGTCTATCTTGTCGAAACTAGTGTCAAGGGTCTCAGGGCTTGGCGGTGATGAAATATTCAAGCCTCAATAAACGTTTAGCACATTTATTTGTTATTTGCGACTCATAACATGACAAGCGCTGATATTGGAGTCACGAAGTTGGTCAAACGTATGCAGTATCTAGAATAAGTCATTGTCTCCTGGATAGATGTGCATGTATATGATCTCGATTCTATGATCGTTTCAATGTCGATCTTCTATGCCGATTTACAGTCTGATCTTGCTCAAAGATTCGGATAGAAACGGGAATCATGTGAGGGATGTTACTGTATCCAAGGAGGTTGTTGTAATTAGATATTAATCACTAATATACTAACACTATATACGAGCGCTTGACAATGGCTTTCTACCGACCGTATTGCGTTTTCTTCAATTCGACTTGACCTATCACTCAGCCAAGTTACAACAGATTCCTCATAAATGCAAAAAGGAGGCCCGAAGCTCCCACGGCCCAGGTCTCGACATGGCGCCCTCCCACTCCAGCGTTTGGTGTTGGTGTTGGGTTTGAGGTTGGGGTTGGGGTTGACGAAGCAGACGAACTGCTAGGAGAGTCACCGATATGGCCGCCAGAAGAACCACCGGCACCAACAGGGTGAGTATGTGTAGGTGTAGCTACAGAGGTAGCCTCACTGGCACTTGTGGCTACTGCAGCTGCTGAGGTCGGAGTCGCGCCGGCGCCGTCTCCCAGATTTGTCGTCACTGCTCCGTTAGGGGCAGTGTATACACCAGAGTTCGCATTGCCGTGCCCGCCGACATCGTCGACGTATTCGCCTGGGGAAATTGCGTCAGTATGAAGTCCACCATACTCAGACACGGGAGCGTATAGTAAGACAAGAAGTTTGAAAGATGTACGTACCGGTATCCCCGTTCAAGCATAATAGCGAATTATCTGTGTAGCGGAAGCACACCTCATCGCTCGCGCAGTCTAGAGTTGACCTTTTACACCCAACGGCGTTGCATTGTCCTTGCTGGGCAGTTGCATAACAAGCTTCGAGGCATTCCGACTGGTTAGATTCGTTCTTGCAGAAGTTGGCACAAGCATCGTCGCCAGCCGCTTGGAAAGGCCAATCTATAGCGTTTGATTGCGTGCAAGGAGTCGCAATAGCCAACGGCACTAGAGCCAATACTGCTGAAGTTCTGGAGAAAAACATGGTGACTAAGGATCAATGAATTGCAAGGCTGGGTGATTGACAAGGCGTGTGAATTATGATTTAAGATAGAGAAGATATTTTAGAAGTTGCGAGACTGGGTATATAGATGTTATCGCCAGAAGCAGGATTGAAGAAGCTTCCCAAGATGTGGCCGCCGCAGTTCGTCTCATGCAGAAGCTCAAGAACAGGCCTCCAGGGCTAAGGGGCTAGACGCTGTTCAGCGGACTTAGCTCAAAGGTCTCGATGCCGCTAGATAGATCTACTTGCCTCATTGAGACATTCAGAGTATAAGTGTACTTGGCAGCATGTCTGAATTGGCCTGGTTCGCAATCGACGTCAGCCGCAAACTAGTGAGACCTACGGTAGAAATAAGCTTATCTGAATTCTACCTAGACAACAGGTAAATCCCAAGGCCGAGACCACCGCTATCTCCATTGCATGTGGTAGCGCTCAGCTTCAAAGAGAATTAGTTACATCACATGAAGCACGTTCGGGGCCCAGTCTGTCGGGTCCAGTACGCTGGAATGATGGGTTCCATCTTCGGACGACAACAATACTAGTCTGCACGTTTTGAGCGAAGCAAAAGCTCTCGTCTAAAACCCTCAAATCCGGTTATGGCTGTCCGCGGCGATCCCGCGAACTAGACCATTGCAAGATTCAGTCTCATAGCCCGAGCAACGCCTCTATTGGGCGAATGCTGTGTAGTTACGAGTAGTCCACACGCAAGGTCTGGTTTCCACATATCGCAACAACAAACTCCTTATTTCTGCTCGCTTACATTAGCTACCAATCGCATATTCGTGAGAAACATGGCTGTAGGCCATCGATGCCGAGGCCAAGACTATGATGCTGATAGATTTCGGCTGTAACCTGCAGCTGGGTGGCAGTGGTAAAAAATCTTGAACTCAGCAACTATTAAGGTGTTGATCCAATTTCCCATATATGGCTGTCAGTGAGTTATTCGACGTGTTACATGCTATTACTCATCATCTTGTTGGCTCACTTTCTACATAAAATTCAGTCTCTCCCACTCAAGCAATCAGACAAATTGGGGTTACCTCACCCTGCTCAGCTGAGATTCACGTGGATTTGCCTTATATACCTGGGTAGGTAGCTTTGCTCCACAATAGCTACCCACCCAGTATATAAGCCTGGTATTCATGCAACTGGTAACTGCCAACTTGTTTATCTAAAGGCTGTGTATGTTGGTTGAAGTATGTATGCTAAGTAGCGGCTCCATGTATGACGCTAGCTATCCGCATGGCGGAGGTTACCCTTTAACCCCAAAGTTGATAGATGACCTCTCGATAATGTGCCAAGCCCAAAGTTACTAGAAAGTCGATATATTTCACCTCTTTTCGAATACTATTAGATGAATGCGAAAGCGATACCAAATAGGAGACTGCGGCTTCCGCACCAGGTCAGTGTTGATGTCTTTGCCATCCCTGCTCATGCAGATCTACGTCTTGGAGCACAAGCTTCATATTGACATGTGAGTTAGTTACTTCAAAGATAATATAAGAAGTAGTGATCAATACATTTCAAGATGCAACCTGTTGTTCCCATCACTGGATCCCAGAGCTTCGTTTTTGTTTCTTGTAATAAGTGAATCACCATACTTCATCTCGTTTGCCTAGGCTCGTGGGTTTCGGCTGTTATATAAAGAAGCTGTCGAAAGAGGGTCACAATACAAGAAGTCATGAGTTTTTTAACAACTCGATGGCGAAAAGGGGGCGAGGGGTCAACGTGCGAACTACCCAGTTTGTTCCTGGTGAATTCATATGATTTTGATTTCCCCAGTTTGTTTCACAAAAAAAACACTTGCCCTCCATAATCTTATGCTTAACTCGCTAACAAAAGGGGGTACGAATTAATTCCAACTAGGCCCATCGTCGGGTCATTCGACTTTTATCATCTGAATGTGATCATCTCTGGTGTGCTGGTTATTATCTCTACTTTGCTGGTACTGTCATTAATATGGCGACACGCAACAAACATGAGCCGGCCCCGTGAGCAGCTATACATAATCAGGATTTGCCTCATAATTCCTATCTTAGGCACCGCAAACTGGATAAGCGCAGTCATCACACTTTGTGAGCCAGTGACGTTGGACATGTTTCTTCCTATTCATGAGTGAGATATTGGCCGGCACCGGTTTCGACATGGACAACGTTGCCGACATTTGCGTTATCGCAACGTTCAGTTTACCTGTCGGCATTGGTGACACGAGCTCGGCGACTTGAAGTTCCTATAATAGATGCCAAAGTCTACAATAAGTTCCGTCGTGGCTTCGTCAATGTGGCCCGGGGAATTCCTATTGCGTGGGCAGTTGCTATTGCAATCATTGCCACGACCCACGGAAGCTGCTAGCGTCTACTGTTTGACTGACACGTGTAAGTCATCAGGCAGAACGTTGCTCATAAGTTCCCAGCTTACTCGGATCTAACGCTTATCAATGTCAATTACTGACTCCAAACAACCAAGATGCGGGCCACTCACACATACGGTTATCGTTGGTCAAGACTGTCAACACGATTAGTGCACTTATAGGTGTGATACTAACCGTGTCGTCAGTAAACCCAGAGGTGAAGAGGCATCGGGCCATGCCGAAGCTGTGGGCATTCAGATCGTTGATCTCACACCAAATGACCCAGGAAGTGAGTTCCTCCAGCCCCCCACACACCCTCACTATGGGTCCCTCCCCCAGTGCAGAGGCACTTTCTCATATTCAGCATCCACGATGTTCCAGTTTGCTGCAGCTATTGGGTGCATCTAATGAGCAATATTACGTTGGCGACGAGCATTCAACTATAGATTTGAACTGAAGGAACCTCATGCAGTGAGAATCTCCAAAGGACCAATTGCTTGGATTGTTTTGGAATATGTTTGACATACGATGTATCACCAGCAACAACTCCGAAAGACTGTCATGTAGAGAAACAAGGTCTTCGATAAGTCGTTGAAGTATCAATCTGGTGTTGGAAAACACACTTTGTCCCAGCAGCACAAACCTATCACCACTTCTTTAGGCCGATGGACCATTTGTGCCCACAGCAACTAAGATCCCATGCAGCAATGAAGAGATTATGTTTACCTATTGGAGCCATCCGGCAGCTATGGGAGTTCAAGTACTTACCTACGTAGGCTTATACATGCCTAGTTCTCTGGATTATTATCAATAAGTTCATGCAAAGCAATTTGCCCACAGTTTATAATCACTTCGCTTAAACTTAAATGCGAATAATAACGTGAACATGCATTTCTGCCCTGGAAAGGGGATGGCATTGACACCAGTCAGCTGGGTTACCAGAAGGGAAATAAAAGTCAGCAGACAAGTCGTGCTGTAGTCGTTATGCTATGCTAGTAGTTATATCACCAATAGTCGCAATAATCTGGCCACTGCATCTATGCATATAGTTGATCAGGCGAGTCGGGTGTGCTGTCAGCCCACCCGTCCGGCAACTTCTACATCCATTTCTACCTGAAGACGTCATCTAACGGAAACGTTTTACTCACAGCAGCTGGCTCCTGTTTTTTTCCTCTAATAACACACGATGCAATGATGAGTCATAACATGTTTATCACTGATCAGTTAACATGCCTTACCGAGGCTGCCGAGCTGCATGGCATCCGTAAGGTACCTACCTAGTGACCGGCCTGTCACTCTATCATTGTTCTGAAGCCCTGTCTATAACGGGACCGTAAGGGGCTCGTCTGAAACACGGCAGCTGACGGGAGCCGGCCAGCTCACGCGCTTCCCATCACCATTATTTGCATTCTGCGACGTCGCGAGTGGCGTTGCCTGCGGCAAAAAAGGGCCTTTCGACGGTCTCGATCATCACTGGAAGAAGCTGATCGACAACGCCGGCACTGTCCTACGCAAGTAGGTCCATAGTAGGCTCATCACAAAAATGACATTGCATTTCATCTATAGTACAAGCCGGCAACATAACGCGCGCTAAAACATTAAACAAAAATGCCTCTTTTGCTGGATTGCATACTAAATTGACATAATATGTATGATCTGCGGCACTTGAGTGTGGAAAGTCTGAGCCTCCGTGGGAGTCTACCTACAACCGCCACAGGTTGGCCCACGTTAAGAATCCTATTAGATCTGTTAAAGGGAGGGGGGGTATTGAGATCGAATATCTGAGTGTTCGGTGGCATTGGAATATGTTCTCTCCCCTCAAAACCCAAACACGCAACTCCAGGTTCCTTATCATTCCCCGTTGACTGCAGGGGCTTTTGCAATCTCCTGCAAAAGCATTGCCCTTTAAACAATAATGCATAAAATGGTACATAAAGAAGTAAACATGCGCACTTAGAAGTGTTCCTTCCAGAAGCGGAACCGGACTTCTCTGCAGGTGGCAGTCGTCGTAGCTTTCTGGATGTCTCGGGCTGTGGTTGTTGTTAGTGACTGGCATCAAATGAGATCTCGTGATATTACTTACCAGCTACGGAAGGACCGCAGAAGTACACACCAACAGTTGTCTGCATGCTACCCTCGAGACCATTGATGTATGTTCGGTCGAGGATACCATTTCGCATGGCTTCAAAGATACCAGTGAAGTTGGGGCGGCCGAAGTTGGTTCGTGCCTTGAGCTCTGTCAAAGGATCAACCTCAGAACCAACACTGTTCAGCACAATGTTTTGGGCAGTGTCGACATCGAGCTTTTGAGTCAGGAAGGTGTGGATCTTGAGGAACTCGACACCATTGCTGCCAGGGATACGGGCAGCCTCTGCACTCTGCGATTCGAGCGACGAGAGCAGGGTCTGGAACCATTCGAACGATCCGGTATCCTTGCAGACCCAGATGAATTCGACACGGCGCAGACGGGTAGGCGGGTTGGGGCTGTTTCGCAAATGCCAGATGTTCTTCAGGATCGAGGCCCAAGGGGTAACACCGATACCGGTACCAATGAGGACAGCGATTTCGTTTTCAAAGACGTCCTCAGCGGGTGCACCATAGGGACCATCGATACGGAGAGCCGGCATCTGTTGGCCGTTCTGAAGCGCAACCTCGTACATGCCCATCGGGTCAACGCCCTCGTACAGCTTCGATTGGGCGCCACCAGCACCAACAGCATCACCTAGCGCCTTGGTGAAGTCACCGACTTGTCGAACGTGCACGGAAACGTAAGGGTCGTAAGGGCAAGAGGTGATGGTGAAAGGATGCCACTGGTAGGAGGACAGCGAGGGAACCTGTAGGAAGAGCCATTGGCCTGCCTTGTACTTGAACGACGGCTTTTCGAATTGGATTTCCACAACATCTGTGACCCATTAGCATACCACAGCATGAAAAGACGCTCGATAGTGCTCACCATAAGGATGGCGGACAACTCTGGTAATCTTTGTCAACCGCTTAGCACGGACCTCGCGGTAAAGTCGCTCAATCAGATAAAGTCCACCTGCGAACAGTTCCCATCGCCAACCTTGGTAACCGATGCAGTGCTCCCAGAAGTCATCGGCGAAAGGCGAGACAGGGTCGGCGGTGTCACGGACAAAGCATCCAACTGCGTGGGTGTACATTCCCAGCAGAAATGGGATGAACAGATGATGCGTGTACCAGAAAGTTTCAAACGACTGTTGGCGGATGCGGTGATGGGCCGTTGTGTACATCAACAGCATGCAGAAGAGCATGATGTGTCCGGTAATACCACCGGGTTGCGTGTAGTGAATCTCGATCGCCGTCTGGGGCCGAACCTGCGTCTTCTCGACATTGTAGAAACTGGAAATGCGTAAGTAAAGGACCACGCACTGCGAGACATTCCGTGGACATACTTGACATAATGCGCAGCTACGTGCAGGACCGTAAAGAGGAGCATGGCATAGGCAACTTGGCGATGGAACCAGATGTTTTCGTCAAGAGGCAGGAACCGAACCTTGGGTCGAATCCATCTGACTATTGTGCGACATACTGGAAGCAAAATGAATGTGGTATCGAATGAGAGAGTGAGACCCGCGCCTCGCGAAATCCAAACCGACCAGTTCAGCGTGTTGAGAGGGGCGAGCTTAGGCTCGACCGCTTGCTTCCACCTAAGTCACTGTTAAACGGCGATGTACTTATCCAAAGTGGTAGGGGAAGCCGACTTACCAACCGAACGCGAAGATTCCAAAATGAAATCCCCAGAACAGTACGTGGAAGATGAGTTTCCCAGCAGTAAACTGCTTCTTCACCAACGTAGATAGACTCATTTCCCCCATGGTGGCGAGACTATTGTTTTCCTTTCCCGACGCGAGACCTCAATATTATCGTCGACCTGCGACAGTACCGGCGTACGTCGATTTGGAGCACCAGGATGACCACCACAAGCAAAATATCCGGCGAATAACGTGATCGAACGGCGTTGGCGTCCAAGACTCGGATATCTCTGTTCGGGCTGTGTCGTCGTGTTCTGATCCTCCAAACCTGCTCGAAGCGCCTATTATCCAACCCAGCGAACTAAAATAAAACAGCGAATGAATGAATGAACAACCTGAACCAGCAGCGGATGAAGCGAAAGTTGGTGATTAGGAAGAAGGCCGATTCTGTCTACGCCCTTGACGCCTGGTGGAGAGGGAAAAGGGACGACGAAACTTGCAGCCTGGTGGGCAGCGATAAAGTCATAAAGGACTGGACCAAGGCGTGGGTATCGGCGATAAATCCTACAGGTTGAGCCAGACAGGGGGTGGAAGGGAAATTGAGGATCCGGAACGGAAAACAAGATGGTTTCTGGTGACAGGGATAGGGGGGTGATGATTCGGATGTCAGCTCTCGTGAAACATGCGCGGGCCTGGAGGTTGCGATCAAAGCTTGATGCGGGCGTGTTTATTAAAGCTCTGATAGGAAAAGCGACCCAATCAGAGGGCTGCGTATACGACGTGGAGGAGCAACAATGGACCCAACAATGGACCCGATCGCGAGCGGCAGGGGTCGCGAGATAGAGAGTTCAGTTGATCAGACCTCAAGGGGCGGTTTCGTACGCTGTCCAGGTAGTATCAGATTGCATATGAGCCGTAAGTCGAACCTCAATCGGATCGGGTAGCGGAGCCTGGAGTACAGTAGCCTGCACTAGATGAGACGAGCGCGGTTTGATGCGCTGGGGTAGACCGTCTCGCCAAACAAGGGGGGGGGAGAGGGAGGACGCCTCGGCTAGGTCTATAGTCTATTACGGGGTGCGGGTACACACATCTAGAGGGCCGATTGTAAGTCGTCGTGGGTATAGTATAGTTGAGCTGTGTAAGTGGCAAGCAACAATGAACAACAATACCAACAAAAAGAAGGGTTCGTGGCACGCAACGAGACAGCGGGACACAGGCGACTTGAAGTATCCTGACGTAGCACGCTCTGAAGCGACGAAAATGATTAATTGCTAGCGGCGAGGACATCTGTGTCGCCCAATGGACTGGTTAAAGTGGTGACATATGGAACTACGAGGTTGGCCGGCGGTTGTTGGCCATCGCGGATTCGTCCGTCGCAACAATGGCTTGGTGCAGAAGGCGTGCATGCAGCCAATGGGACGGGCAGAAGCAGTGACACATCGCGACGGCACAATAGGACGAGAGACGACAGGGGGAGCGACCAGGGGAGTCCCCCATCTCGCCCCATCACCCCCATTCCCGTTACAGATTGGCATCAGGTTCGAGGGATTGGCGATTAGCGCCGGTACCAGATCGGTCCAGCTCTATCTACGAGCAACTAAGGTATCTACCTAGTAAGTAAATGTTTGGCAGGGCCCCTGCCACTCGAGCCACTCACGATCCTACGCTGTGCCCCCTGTCCATCCGAGGCTGCCCAGGGCCGTCGGATATGTGCATTTCGATATCGAAGGGGGGCTGCTGGCTTTTTATATCGCACTAAGTAGAGAGAACATTCCGACGGTGACATAGCATCCTGTACATCCTGTACATCATGGGATATCATGGATGTAGCTTGTGCAGTAGCATTGACGCCAACACCCCTGCTGCCAACCGTGATTGGCTTTGATAGATCTGTTCCCATGTTCGCAGATCTGAGTGCTGTCTACTTCCTACCGTGCAGGCCACGGCACCATTGACACCCGGGATTGTAGTGTGCATGATCGCTCCTGGAGAAAATCATACGATGCGAAATCAGACCACTTTCCAAGAGATCCAACAGAGCCCTTACTCTTAGAGATAGGAGTCTACTCGTAAGTATATATGAAGTGCATCCGGACCTCAGTTTGCGAGTGGTCTTATGATCATTCGAGGATTTTCCAACCGGAATATACCAATCCAGCGCCCCTTTGGTGATTGATTAGGTACTGCCGTCTCTATCAACGAGCGAAGATGGAAGCCTTGGTTTCGCATCACCTACGTCCACAGCCTGGTAGCACCCTCGCACACCCTACAGGATTATGTGCGACCTTGTCCCTTTGGGCTTGCTTCTGAACGTTGGCTGAGACGATCAGCGACTGGCGACCCTTTCAAAACGACATTGCGGCGTGGACGTCAGGCTAGTATGCACGTCTAGAGAGACACAGACGTCGCCGCCCGCACGAGGGTGTTGGGAGTCGCTCAAACTCAACAAGCAACACCAATGATGGCCGGGCTCTGGGCTAGCTGGACTGGGCTCGCTGGGTGAGGGGACACGCTTATTTCGGCCGCATGTCGGACGCCTCGAACCTTCTGAATCGTGGGTGAGGCTGCGCTCAGGATTCAGAGGTTTCATCCGTCTCTTAGGAAGCCCAACAACAGAAACGATCCCACAACATCACCAACCTCGGGGCTGTGTGCGAGACGCACTTCAAAACTCTCATGGCCAGCCAATGGTAGTGGATATGTGGCTTGCTCCCCAAGCCGAGGACCTCGACTCCTGCTTGACGCTGGTTGGGCTGGTGGCGTCGCAAGCAAATACGTTTCGAGAAAAGGCCAACGGTGCGACCATTCGTAAGCGCCGGCCATTTGCATCTAGCTGTACGCTCAGACTGCAGCTTGTGTATGAGGCAAATATGTGAGTTCAGATGATCGTTGTGACTGCGCGAGAGGCCCCCAAATCGTAGAGACCACACAACTTGTCTGTACCTTGCCAATTGACGCCAAACATATTCGTGATTTTCTTGGATCAAAATTTGATGCTACATTCTATGCAAATGCAGTATGCAAGTGCTCTCACTATATGGGCGACGTCCTCCATTACGAGATACCAAGGCTTCTTGAATGCACAAATTCCGCATTACGTAGCAGCATGTTGTTCTTAATTCCAACATTGTAGGAACGACAAATGATTCCACATGAAACTGGGGTATGCGGCTAATATAAAGAGGCTTCAATCTGTCTTGCGAAATGGACGAGTTAGTGCACTGGTGGTACGTAACTCAAAGTACGTACGTGCACATACTCATCCTGGGGACGCCACCCCCTGGAGATCAGGTCTCAGAAGTTCTAAGAGTGTCATCCAACAGCCGCCTTGGGAGACATCGATCTGCATTCGCCTGCGTAGATGATGTTCTTCGTCCAGAATATACGATTTGTATCGAGCCAGCCTCACGGATAACAGGCTAGAGATGCGGCGTTTCCCGAAACACTTATGTTGCACCGTAGCAGGAGCTGAGGGAAGGTCTGGAAGGGGGCGAGCGAGGGGATTCTCTCTAACTTCGTTCCTAGCTTAAGTCACATACCCGCATGCGTACTTACCTACTTAGTCTTTCTAAATATAGTACGTCTCCATTCCGTCTGCAACCTTGATGAGATATTGGATGGCTCGGAAAGCTCCTCTTGCTGTTCCATGGTCCTCTCCCCGATGCCGAATATTTCTCTCATACCCACTCCGACTCGGTCGTTCGCCGACGCCGAAGTCGCCCCCGGAACAAGGTCGCCGAATACATCTCGGCAGCTTTAAAGGATGAAAAAAACAAAAATTGGATTGTTAACACTCTGGTTTGCTGTTCTCCCGCCTGGCCATATGGACAGCTAGTGTCGTGCTAGGTAGCTGAAAGCGATATAGCTGGGTGCTCCATGCACACGAGTGCGATATCGAAGGACTCTATCCAGGTCTGCTGCTCGCCCACCTCCGTTGTCAAGTAGCAGTGCGCAAACCTGTCCGCACGCTTCTATCGAAAGCAACGGAAGACGGGGTAGGGGTAGTTGGATCCTAGGAACAATTGACTCTTCGTGTTTTCGACGACTTCGAGGTCATGACCTAGCCGCACAGAGATCGCAATTATGCATCACAGTTGGGGGTGCCGCCATGAATTAAAGCTCGGTCGACGAGATAGCATCTTTTGAAGGGGAAAAACCTATAAGAAAAACTGTCGATGCGGGAGTTGATGGAATGTGCGAGTAGAGATTCCACGAATGCTATGTGTAGTCATGTAGTCACCTTATCTCTTGGACGTGGTGAAGTAATGAAATATGTTGCGTTGAATGACGAGGGGTTGGCATCTCAGGCATCTCAGGCATCTAAGATTTGACATGATACATCGTTTGCCTTTAGGTATCCATTCGTCCAAGCTGGAAATTGTGTCGCTCTCTTCAGCCCAACGTGCCTGGACTCGCCTGATTTCTTGCATCTGATCGTGGGAATGGTGATAGACTAGGTAAGTACTTGCTAAGTAAGTAGGTATGAAGAATAGAATCGAAGCACGTCGCAAACTGCAGCGAGGGAGTGCTACTAGGTAGGGGACAGTAGTACCTACCTCTCGCCTAGTAGGGCTGGTGCCTGGCGACGGGAGCCTGGCACGCTCGGCAGCGCCCAATCTTAGATTGGACATGAGGGCTCAGCCACGCTAAAGAGCGCGCCACGTAACGCCAGCCCCATAGCATTACGTCGCTGGTGGCATTAGCCCTTCCGATGCAGACGGTTGGCTCTGGCCCAGCGCCTTCAGGCCTTCAGGCCCTCAGGCTCGTCAGGAGCAAGCGCAGTCCGAACAGATCTGTAATGCGTTGACCAGCGTGCAAACGTAAGCACGAGCAACAACAACAACATCCTTCCTTACTTTTTTGCAAGACACTACCTAACACTGTCCCTCCTTTCGGCTGCTACATTTCGATCGCTGTTCGAGTTATACCGCCACCACGTTTCTGCTGTAATCATCGTATTGTACTGTCGTACCGTGCACGGCCCAGACAGTCGCTTCTTGCGGCAATTCGAGCCGCATACTAAGCATCCCTCTCTCTCCCTGCACCGAACAGCCCGACGAAGCTTTTGATGCGAGCTCAACATGGTATGTCGCCGCAGCCCACCCGCTTCTCCAGCCGCTCGAGCTCGAAACATGGTATTCGTACTGACAGTGGCGCTCGGCCGCAGGGTATCAGTAGACGTCCGAAAGACAAAGCCGGCGGCGGCGGGGCCCAGGCCGGTGGCGCCCCGAAACCCAAGAAGGCCACCTACGAGACATCCAAGAAGAAGGAGATAGGCGTCTCGGATCTGACGTTGCTCAGCAAGGTGTCCAACGAAGCCATCAACGAGAACCTGAAGAAGCGCTTCGAGGGCCGCGAGATCTACACCTACATCGGCCATGTCTTGGTCTCCGTCAACCCCTTCCGCGACCTCGGCATCTACACCGACGAGGTCCTCGACTCTTACAAGGGCAAGAACCGCCTCGAGATGCCCCCCCACGTCTTCGCCATCGCCGAGTCCTCCTACTACAACATGAAGGCCTACAAGGAGAACCAATGTGTTATCATCTCTGGCGAGTCCGGCGCCGGCAAGACCGAGGCCGCGAAGCGCATCATGCAGTACATCGCCAACGTCTCCGGCGGCGAGGACGGCGACATCAAGCAGATCAAGGACATGGTGCTGGCAACCAACCCCCTACTCGAGTCCTTTGGAAACGCCAAGACCTTGCGGAATAACAACTCGTCGCGTTTCGGCAAGTACCTACAGATACACTTCAACGCCAACGGCGAGCCCGTCGGCGCCGACATTACGAACTACCTCCTCGAGAAGACGAGGGTCGTCGGCCAGATCGTCAACGAGCGCAACTTTCACATCTTCTACCAATTCACGAAGGGTGCTTCCGACAACTACAGATCCATGTTTGGTATACAGAAGCCCGAGACCTATGCATACCTGAGTCGCGCCAAGTGCTTCGATGTCGACGGAATCGACGACCTGGCCGAGTTCCGCGACACACTGGAAGCCATGAGAATCATAGGCTTGTCACAAGCCGAGCAAGACCAGGTCTTCCGCATGCTGGCCGCTATCCTGTGGGCCGGAAACATACAATTCATGGAAGATGAAGACAGTGTCGCAGTCGTCAAAGACCAATCCGTTGTCGACTTCCTGGCGTACCTGCTTGAGGTGTCGCCAGAAGACGTGATAAAAGGAATTACAATCAGAGTCTTGATACCCCGGAATGGCGAAGTCATCGAATCGCCCGCCAATCTGGCCCAAGCCAATGCCACACGCGATGCCCTGAGCATGGCGATCTACTATAACCTGTTTGACTGGATAGTAGGACGAATCAACCAGTCCCTCCAAGCCCGACAGGCGACCTCAAACAACATCGGCATTCTCGATATCTACGGCTTTGAAATTTTCGAAAGGAACAGCTTCGAACAGCTCTGCATTAACTACGTCAACGAGAAATTACAACAGATCTTCATCCAGCTGACTCTCAAAGCAGAACAAGAGGAATATGCTCGTGAACAGATTCAATGGACACCTATCAAATATTTTGACAACAAAGTAGTCTGCGACTTGATTGAGCAGGTCCGACCCGTCGGCATCTTCTCTACTTTGAAGGATGCAACCAAGACGGCACATGCTGACCCTGCCGCCTGTGACCGGACCTTCATGCAATCTATTAACGGCATGTCTCACCCGCATCTTACTCCTCGACAGGGTAACTTCATCATCAAACACTATGCTGGTGAAGTCAGCTACACAGTTGATGGAATTACCGATAAGAATAAGGACCAGCTGCTCAAGGGTGTTCAGAATCTCTTCCAACAGAGCCAGAATCAATTTGTGCACACGCTCTTCCCTCAACAGGTAGACCAGGATAATCGCAAACAGCCACCAACGGCAGGTGATCGAATCCGAACCTCGGCGAACGCCCTTGTGGAAACATTAATGAAGTGCCAGCCCTCCTACATACGAACCATTAAACCGAACGAGAGCAAGTCGCCCACAGAATACACTGTGCCCAACGTACTTCATCAAATCAAGTATCTAGGTCTACAGGAAAACGTGAGAATTCGACGAGCCGGCTTTGCTTACCGTCAGTCATTCGAGAAATTTGTGGAGCGTTTCTTCCTCTTGTCGCCTGCTACGTCGTATGCAGGAGAGTATACTTGGCAGGGATCGGAAGAGGCAGCTGTCAAACAGATTCTGAAAGACACGAGCATCCCCAAGGAAGAATGGCAGTTGGGCGTCACAAAAGCTTTCATCAAATCTCCCGAAACGCTATTTGCTCTTGAGACAATGCGTGATCGGTACTGGCACAACATGGCAATTCGCATCCAACGGATGTGGAGGGGATATCTAGCCTATCGTGCCGAATCTGCTACGCGAATACAGCGAGTCTGGCGAAAGAAGCGAGTGGGTGCCGAGTATCTGCAGCTGAGAGACCAGGGCCACAGAGTGCTACAGAACCAGAAGGAGCGGAGACGCTTTAGTTTGTTAGGTTCGAGGCGATTCCTGGGTGACTACCTGGGTTTGAATGCTTCGACTGGGCCAGGGTCTCAGATTCGCAATGCTGTTGGGATGTCGCAAAACGAGAAAGCCCTATTCTCATGCCGCGGAGAGGTCCTAGAAGCTAAATTTGGCCGTTCCAGCAAAGCTAGCCCGCGAGTTTTTGTTGTTTCGAACAGCAAATTCTATATCATCGCACACACTCTTCTTAACGGCCAACCGCAGATATCGATTGAACGTGCAGTGCCCTTGGGGGCCATCAAGTTCATTGGTACTTCCAGTTGTAGGGATGATTGGTTTTCGTTGGGCATCGGGTCTCCTCAGGAGCCGGACCCTCTGCTGAACTGCGTTCTGAAGACCGAGATGTTCACGCAGATGCAGCGAGTGATGCCCGGTGGTTTCAGCTTGAAGATCGGCGAGATAATAGAGTACGCCAAGAAGCCAGGAAAGATGCAATCAGTCAAAGTTTTGAAGGATTCACAACAGGCCGTCGACTTCTACAAAAGCGGTGCCATCCACACTCAGCCTGGGGAATCGCCCTCTTCGGTCTCTCGACCTATGCCTAGAGCCAATCCGGTTCCGCCTCGTCCGGTCACTCGAGGCAAGCTCATCAAGCCCGGCGGCCCTGGTGGCCGGCCGTCGCGGCTGACAGGGTCCCGGCCCACTGCGTCCAGACCCGTACCAGCTGCTGTACCGACTCCCCGGCCCGTCCCTACCCCAGCGGCGTCTCAAACATCTCGGCCTGTCCCAACACCTCGGCCAGTCCCTACTCCCGCTGCTGCGCAAGGCATTCCTAACCATACTCGTAACAAGAGCTCAACATCGTCTGCTCGAGCTCCACCACCACCACCACCTCCTCCTCCTGCGCCACCTGCTAAGCCCAAGGTCACGGCCAAAGTTCTGTATGACTTTGCAAGTCAAAGAGAAAACGAATTATCCATCAAAGCGGGCGACATCATCGAGGTAGTCCAGAAGGAGAATAATGGTAAGTTTGTGAACCGGTCTCTTGTGCATGATGATACTAATCCCTCCTAGGATGGTGGCTCGCCAAGAAAGGTTCACAACAAGCCTGGGTACCGGCCGCCTACGTAGAGGAGCAAGCGCCGGCACCCACAATCGTACCCCGGGCTCCTCCGCCGCCGCCTGCTACGAACGGTGCGGGTCGACCGAAGCCAACTCCACCGGCCAAGAGGCCCACGGCCGCCAAGAAGCCAGGGACCCTGCAGGCGCGCGACTCGGGGATGAGCATGAACGGGAACGGATCGGACGGCAGCAGGAGCAACACGCCGACCATGGCTGGTTCGCTGGCCAGCGCGCTCATCGCGAGACAGAACGCGATGCAGAAGAAAGATGACGAAGATGATGACTGGTAGATTTCACACACAAGATGCACATGCACACGCAGGCTTAGAACGAAAAAGCTCGGGCGGTTCGATATAATTTCCTTCCGGGGGCTTTTTATCTTTTTGTTCCCTCCCGTTTTGGACGGGGGCCTGGCTGCAATTGGGAAGGATAAGGATGTATGCAGGCAGGGAGAACTGTCAATTTGAAGAAGTGTAAAGAGAAGAAGATGAAGATGAAGAAATGACTTATCGCGAAATCGTTCTCGCAGCCGTTTCATTATGGAGGTAAGCTAAGGTTGACACTAGCGGTTTGTGAAAGTGTGCTGTAGTGCGAAGGTTGGTGAAAGAAGGCGATATCTGGTGACGGGGAATGCAATTTGGCTATGATATGCGTGCCATGCAGGTTTCGCGCAGTCACTTCGGTGGACTGCTGTAAGTGTAGAAGAGGCGCTAGATCAATAGCCACAAAAGCCAGAAGAATGAAGGTAGAAGATATTTCGAATGTCGATGAGAGCGATACTTTCTGTTCAGTCATGAACCCCGGTTGCGATGGTAATCGTCAAGGTTTTTACACTTTCTGTCCTGAACATCAACGAAGATCAAAGAATGTCTACTTTGATAAATATACACCAAATGCTATGCTGTGCTATGCTTTACTGTGCTTTGCTGGACTAAGTATCCTCCCCATCCTTGGTGCGGACTTTCCTGCGCCGTATGAGTTCTGCCAGCGGCACCTCCTCCTCATCCGAATCTATTGCATGTGAGAACTGCTGCGCTTCTGTTACCTCGTCATCGTAGACGAATCCATCGTCGAACTCGGCATCCTCATCGACGCCGTAGTCGCCCAGATGCTCGCCGTCCGCGTTGACCCAGCTCGACTTGCCCTCTGTGTGCACGATGTTCTGTCTCGGACGGTAGGACGCCATGGTGGGATATCCGGAGCCGGCAGACCGCGCCTCGCTGTCGTTGACAAAGTAATAGGAGCCTTCACCCTCTCCTTCGCCTTCGCCTTCGCCTTCGCCTTCACTTGCGTACCTATACGACTCATCCTTCTCCTCAAGCTCATGCATTATCTGCGCTCGCGAGCCGCGCCACCGCTGGAGATCGAGCTCCTGTCTCCTGCGGAAGGCCGCCTTCTCGTCCTCGGGCGTCAGGTGCGCGTGCGGAAGCGCCGGGTTCCACAGCCCCTGCGCCTGCTCGCGGCGATAGCGAGCCTCTTCCTTGCGGCGCTGGCGCCACATGCGCGCGTTGCGCACCTTGTCCGGGTCGAGGGGCGGCCACATGCCCTCCCTGTCGTTCATGCCGTTCTCCTCGTAGGTCCAGCCCACGCCGAGCCCACGCCCGGCACTCCCGGAGGCGAGCTTCTCGACGAGGGTCTCGAGCGTCGTGGTGGGGGGGATCCGGGCGACCCGGGGCGCGCCAGCGAAGGGGAGCAGCCAGTATAGCGGGTTCGACGTCCCCATGGCCTGCGCCATGTTGGCGTAGATGCCGACGTCGTAGGGGAACTCGAGGGGGTCGACGGCGCTGCGCTGCGGGGCGGCAGTATCGTCGTCGTCGTCGTTGACGTCCCACCAGTCCTCCTCGGCGTACCCGCCACGCTGCAGCACGGCCTCGTGCCGCTCGATCTCCCAGCCCTCGATCATGGTGGTGTTGAACAGCCAGCCCTTGACGGTGGTGATGAGCAAGATGGAGAGTGCCAAGGCGGTGAGACAGGCGGTGCCGGTCAGGGCGGTCAGGGCGACCAGCTGCGAGAGGGTCGGGCCCAGGTAGGCGGGGAGGTTGCGGGCGGACCAGAGAGCTTGGAAGCGCTGGAAGCAGAAGTAGAGCATGGTCCAGAGCGAGAGGTTCGTGTAGACGATGAAGCGCAGGAAGTGCGGGAAGGTGGACAGGCCGACGCAGTTCCCGGTCCACGGACAGTGGTGGTCCATCCGCGGGATGCAGCGCCCGCAGGTCTTGCAGTGGTGCGCGCGCGGCGGCTTCGGCGCTGCGCACTTGCGACACCAGCGGCGACGTGCCATCTTTCTTATTCTTCCGCCTTCAGTCTTGGTCCCGCCTGCAGGAAGACCTTCTTGGGTCACGTCTTCATCCTCGTCGTCGGAGCTGAGCGCGGCGCCGGCGTCGTCTCCCTGGGTCTGCTTCGACTTCTTCGCCTGCGAACGGGGAAACTCGTATCGGCCGGGGTCGACGGTGCAGGCGCGCCAGTAGGTCCACCACAGACATGCGAGGAGGGTGTTGACGAGGCGGGTTTGCGTCGGCGTCAACGGGCCGGGCTCAAGTTCGGGCGAGCGTGCGAAGAGCCACTGCGAGCCGTAGCCGAGCACCGCGATCAGCAGCGTAGCGAACGGCACGGCGAGGCGCTGGAGCCCCGGCGCGCCTGAGCCAACGAGGAACGCCATCGTCGATATTTCAGGCCATGGGGGTGAGAGTCGACGGGAGCAGACGAGTCGGTTGCTGAGCTTGCTGCATTGTGATTGATTGATTACTGACTATGACGATCGGCCTGGAACATATTCCTAGACGTGCCCCCTATGGCACCTACCCGGACCTTAGAGACATTTGCGACTCGCGTACCCCTGAGACCATCTATCCTTATTGCTGGGCCTGTAGTCGGGGAAAAGAAGAAAGATAGTCATACCTAGCATTCGGACTACCTGGTACTTACGCATTCTCCGTGGATATCAATGTAATGATGTCGCTGTTACATGTAACAATTCCACCACTTTGCTCATGAGATAATATCACATCGCCAACATTGCAGAAAGGAGAGTTGAGCGGGACGTGTCGCGTTCTGCGTCCCTTCTCGTTGCGTCTGGTGAGGAGGACATTGCTATTAGTCGTGTTGTGAAAGTCAGGGGATGATCTGCTCAGTAAACCATAGACCTGACCAACGACCGATTTAATGGAGATAAATTTAAGAAGGGCACCCACCACATGTGGCAGTGTGTAGTGCATCATCGTCTGATTTCCCACTCTCATGACGAACGCTCCTCGAAAGGTGATCCTAAAAGCACATGTAACTAGACCCTGTTGTCGGGAAAACACAGATGTCACGATAGCGCGGATGGCAAAGATGACATTCTTTGTTGATGCTTGATCACGTCAACGGCAAAGCGACATCGATCAATCGCTTCTTGCTCATCAACGAGCAAGAGCAATGACTTACTACTGAGTAAGAACCTTAAGAGTGTACAGATTCTGTTCTTCAAGTTAGCGAGCTTTCGGTGTTCCGCGGGCGGGCTCGCTTACCTGCATAGACAATAGCCACACGCCGACGTGTCTATCACCCTGGCGACACGTCGGCTAACGCCAATGCTCGCGACTCCAACGTGTTCCGCTCCATGTTTGGCGCTTCGTGGCGCATACCAGTGGAAGACGAGACGACATGTTTCGAGGCATTTGATGAAGCAAAGTCGCCACCACCAGCACCTCATCGCCGAACAATCGTATAGACAGACCCCTAACTAACCCTAGCCATCGTTATCGTCCTGCGCCGGCTCCCGATCAGGCTCTCGCTCCTGGTCCCGATCCTGGTCCCGATCCCGTCCCCTGCCACCCTCGGGGCTGCGACTGCGACTCCGGCCGCGGCCGCCGCGATGTGACTGGCGATTGCCCCTAGCTCCCTTGCCCGGCGGGGGCCGGACGAAGGCGAAGTCGACATAGATGGTCTGGTCGAGCAGTTTCGTCTCGTGCGCGCCATCGATGGCAGCCCGTGCTTCTTGGAGGGTCGGGTACTCGATGAGCGCGTATCCCTACGCAGCGAGGCGATCAGCTTCCCGTCCATAATCTCATATCCCAAGCATGGGCTGGGGGTTCGGGAGGAGGGGCACGGCTTGCTTACCTTGACGTAACCGCTGCGTCGGTCGAGGTTCAGGTGCAGGTTCTTGATCTCGCCAAAGTCGGCGAACTTGTCGTGCAAGGCCTCCTCGTCGGCCTCCTCGTGCACGTTGGTGACCATGACGATCCAGCCCTCGATGGAGCGCACGGCGGTGGCTTTTGCATGCGTCTGCATGTCGCCGATCTTGGCCTGGGCCGTGCTGGCCTGGGGCGAGCCGGGCTCGTCAACGTCCATCTCGATGTCGGCCATTTCGAAGGGGCGGGATTCTGGGATGATTGATGCTCGGGTATGATTATGCTGAGGCTCGAATTGCCATGTCACGTCGTTTGGTTGCAAGGCGTAAGTGCAGGTGAGTGAGTACTTGGTACGTGTAGCTACCTCAGCAAGCTGATGGATACATGTATGAATGGGACTCGAGCTCCATGTAGGTACCATCCTAGTGGGGTTTACCACTGGAGACAATAGACAGCGACAAAAGAAGCGACCACGGCGTAGAGTGGGGTTAGCCAAATCTCACAACTGACGCCATCTAGGGACCTAGGTATGTAGGTAATTCATATTGGTCTTTACCCAAGACTCAGCACAAGCTGTTCCGACGGCAAAGTGCATCATTCACCATAGGCACTTTACTCTACGTAGGCATGGCCATTGCTCAAGGTCACATCACGGGCACAAGCGAAGTTCAGATCACGCAAATAAGCAGCGCAACAATCATGTGGGAGTTGGAATGCTGTCGTTATTCGTAAAGGCCGACTATCAATGCTGAATCAATGCTGAGGCCACGACGCCTAAAAATGCTCAGATTTCCACAACTCCAGTGTGCCCATTCAGGGGTATGCCCTCCAAACCCTCCAACCCTCTGGGGACCTAACAATGCTCAGAGTGCGACGCCATGACACCTAACAGATGCTCAGTCAAACCCTTTCAATAGGGGACTGCTTCATTCCTTGCGCAAAACACACAAAACACAGAACAAAAACCAAGCACCAAACACAAAACCAAATGGCCGTCAACTTTTCACAACCCAATCGTAACAATGTTGAAACAAGACTCGTCGTCGAGTCGTAGTCATCTCATTCAGAGACGACAATCAGAAATCCATGATCCCGTTCCACGTGGGATCCTTGCTCAAGACGCTCATGATGGTCACGTCGATGGCCTCTTCGCTCATCACCTGCGCGTTCGACTTCTGGCCTTCGAGCACATCATGGAGATCGTAGATCTGGTCACGTTTCAGATCTCGCCGTTGACGAAGAGCTCGGATTTCGCCATCGACCTTCTTCCACAGCTTCTTGTTGAGTGCGGGGTCGCATTCGTCGTAGACAGCTTGCTTTCTCGCCATGGAGGTGCGGATGTGGCGTTCTTCGTCTTTGAGACCTTTCATCACCTTGGCCAAGGCGAGAGCGGGATCCTGAGATGGACGTAGAGTTGGATCCTCACAGTCGTATGTCGAGGTCGAAGGAGACGCCTTCGTCACTCTGTCGCTGACGGGCACGGGCCGCTCAACACGAACAGTCTTCTTCTTGGCACATTTCCCGTTCGCTTCATGGCGATGGGACTGGATACGGGCGCAAACCATGCAATTGTAGCATTCGTGGTCGTGGCACAGAGTGTCCAAAACGCGCTTAGCGGATTGTGTGAGCACGGGAGCCGCAGCGGGGTTCTTCTGCTTGGCGGAAGTGGCCTGCTGGGTGAGCGACGATGAGTCGGTAGCAGATGGGACGGGTGACAGGATCTGAACGGCAGGGGTCATCTTCGACTTCTGCTTTCGAGTCGCTTTGCGAGCAGCATCAAGAGTAACGTCATCGATGAAGAGAGCGGACGTCATGTTGTCATGGTCAGCATCAAGCTGGGTGTCGCGTGTAAGGTTGATTTGTTGTGTGTAGTCGTCTTGCATGTTCAAGTCGGTGTGAGATGTCGATTTGGCGGACAACTCGCTGGCAATGGTGTGTTTGTCGGGGTTCGACTCCAGTGTGTACTGTTGACGGGATCCTTGGGTAAAGTCGCTTTCATGTGTATCGTCGTGCTTTGACGCACGTGTCTGTGATCGGTTGGATCGTGCAGAGGCCTCGCTCAGGACAGTAAATCTGTCTCCTGACTCCCAATTTTGAGTCAGCTTCGTGAGCTTTGAGTGGCGTCGGCCAGACGAGGTACGGGTAGGCTCCTGTGTTTGCTTAGGAGCTTCTGGTTTCGGTTTCAGCGATAATTTCTTGTGGAGTTCGTCAACCAGCTCTTGGAGTTGAGCGGCCTTGTTCTGGTGCTTGATGCTTTCGCGTTCAAGCAGAGTGTTCTTCTGCTGGAGCACATCGTTGTGGTGGAAAAGGTCCTCATTTTGACGTTCAAGACGAGTGATATCATGTTTCAAAAGACCCTTCTCTTCATCAACCAATTTGTACTTTTGCTGAAGGCTTTCTAGCACGGCACGTTCGCAGTCGAGGTCTTCATCGGCTGCTTTGAGGGCTTCTTGAAATTCCAGCTTCTGGCGGGTGATGGAATCATTGCGTGATTGAAGACGCTTGATGGTAGCAACATGATCAGACACGCGCTGAAGGGCCTCGTCACGTTCAGTGGCGAATGCTTGACCGTGCAGGTCGTTCAAGCTGATCTGGCGGTTGGCCTGATCAAGGCGGGTTTTGAGGGAAGAGACTTGTCCTTCAAGTTCTGTTTCGGATATGGTTAGTTGTGTGTCAAAACGGTTGTGGTGGGAAGAAAACATACCAGCTTTATTGGTGGTGAGCTGTACAATGAGAGAACTGTCGTATTCAGTGCCAACGGCACTGTCCTTGCGAGATTGGAGGGTCGCAACGTGATTTTGGAGTTCGCACACTTCGTTGTGCAATTGCTCGGCTTGTTTGGACACAACCTCGTCGTGTTCTTGTAGGGTGTGGATTTCGTCTCGGATCTTATCCAGAGACACAAAAATCTGTTCCTCGTCATCGGGGACAGAGACAGCTTCAAAGTCGGCGTGATGGTCGGGGTATTTCTTGGTGTCCTTGTCGTGGACTTTGCCATGCTTGACGAAAATTGGCATTCCATTTCGGAGGGTAGACCATCGCAAGGTGCCAGACACAAGATCATGAAGATGGTTGACACTTGGGAGGAAGAATGAGTGAGCCGTCTGGTTGATGAGAGAAGACTCATGAGCGCTGTGCTCATTGGTACGTGCTTGTCGGCTGACGCGACGTGCGGCATTTGCTGACATTCGGGAGTAGAGTTGAGATGTTGGTGAAATTTCGGATGACGGCTTCACGGATTGCTCATCTGGCTGAGGCTTGTCGATTCTGGCCGTTTGGAGTGTGTTGAGGAGCGTAGTGAGGTTTCCTCGTGGAGGACCTGACTTGGGAGGTGCATTGAGTTCCATTGTGTCATCGACGACTGGCATCTGCACAACATGTGCGCGCAGTCTTGGTGAATTTTCCATGAAGATTTCGGAATCCTGCAAAAAAAAAAAAAAGGTGGTCAGCCAACGGGTAATCACGTGCTTTCGTAGGAGAACAGACATCAGTAAAAAACGAGTTTGAGGGATCTTCGTCGTCAGAGACTTGAGAAGCCAACGAGATTTGAGAAGGTGCAGCAACTTGAGCAGGGGTGGGGACTCGGTAACGTCGAGCAGGAACAGCGACTCGAGGGGAAGAGAATCGAATGGGAGAAGGAGTAGATCCCGGAGAAAATGACGGAGACGACACATCAAATCGAACATGTCCCGGAGACACGTATGGAGCGGGCACTCCAAGTGGTCGAGTGCGTTTGCAATGTAGGAAACGCATGGGCTGATGTTGCCAACCGAACGTGGCTGAGTCCGGACTTCGCGACTAGCGCGTCGAGTCCCGGCGACGAATGATTGTATTATCAGGAGAGGTTGTGTAAGAAGAGACACTGACATCGTGGTTCACTGCGGGAGGCGCAGGAGATGGCGAGGGAGGTAGCGATGGCGAGGGCGACCGCGATGGGGCCGGAACAGAGCCACGCTTTTGGTTCTCCTTGTAGAGGTGATAGTCCTTCCATTCAGGGAAGTGACGAGCCAAAGCCGATGTGTTGATGACGGGACCAATGTGGCCGGGGGTGGATTCTCCGTCAGGAATGGAGAGATCCGAGGTCAGTGTGACGGTGCCGTGGCTGCCAGTTGATGCTGGCGGCGACCAGAATGGCCTTTCGGCGTGGTTCTGCATCTCCCGGAGGATGCGGGATTGGGCGGTGGACTTTCTTTTGGAGTCCATCGTGGTTGTGATTTTGTTGTGTGGTTGTGTGTTTGAATCAAGGTGAGAGTAACCCGGCTCACGCGGGCACGTCTGTGGATCAACGACGTGAGGGAGTCAAAAAGCGTGCTGTAAGACACGAGAAGCAGTTTGGAAGGCGTTGTTGTTGTTGTTTTGTTCAGAGCAGTTGCTAGTTTGATGGAAAGCTGTGCAGAACGCGATTGATTGATAGATGGAGAGTGCAATGTTTGTGTGTGTGAAGATGGTTGTGAGAGGGAAAGAATGGGGGGAGACGCGAAGGGAGGGGAGAATATAGATTACCTGGCGACTGGACGCGTAGATTTACGCAGAAAAGTATGTTTTGTTTACAAACCCTCAAGGTTGGCAGGGAAGGGGGGACCTTTGCGGGCGCTGCGTACGTAGGTGCACAGGCCAGGCCCCGCCTCGCCCGCCGCCCCCCCCCGAAACCTTAAAACACCTAACCCACCAGGTGTGCCAAAGCCCTATGACTGGCCGGAGAGCAGCACCCTCATTCACCATCTGCACACTGCAGGTGCCGCTGCAGTCGCGTCCATAGCATATTTGATTGAACCTGCAGCTTGGAACAACTATCGCGACGCGCAGACGCAGCAATACCGTCTTCACTTTAGTCATGATGATGAAATTGAAATAGGGTGCCAACATGCAATGCAATTGAGGTGTGACTGAGCTCAGACTCGGTATATCCTGCCCATGTCATCGCATATTGAACTTTCTTTTGCCACAAAGCAAAAGCCAGTCCGAAGTATGTTGTGAGCGCATCTGCCCAAGCCTACAATCTAGATCGAAAGCATCATTTGTGTTGGTTCTGTCATTGCTGTTGATTTTGAACACTGCTGCCGCTGGTATATTTTGCGCTCTTTTTGTAAGGCTCACCAATTGCATGGATGCGTATCATCTCTGTGCCGCCTAGATCTCCAAATTTACATCAGTACAGTCTTGTACATAGAATCAACTAACCCTGTAACCAGATCGAACAATGGACGAGAACGACATCTGATTCGTCGCCTGTATTCAGCCTCACCTACTCCCTAGGTACTGTAAGGGGTCATACGGTGCGATTGTATAGTATATCTCTACTGTAAGCTATATGCACTGTGTCGATCCATAAAGCAGCCAATGCTCCAGCAAGCGCAATTATAAACCCTATTTCAGATGCCAGGCATGCCAGGTACCTCAGGTAGAGACTGACGAATTCAAGGCTCAAATTATTCTCGGTTTGGTCCCACCGGTTCAGTATGGGCTGTACGTAGCTGGATCAAGGAGTGGGAAAGCCCGCCACCGGTGCGTATCAAAGCAATCCATTGCCTGGGCCTACTGGAAGTATAATTATGACAATCATCAACAAGAGAACATCACGACAGACGTCCCCATGAATCACCCCTGTGGTGGTGCAGTAGGTTACTCAGCTGTCGAAACGTCTCATGTCACAATCAAGTGGCTTTCCGAGCCCTAAAAGTTAACTTGCCTTAAACCGTTGAATACCCCTGACACGTTAGAATCTTACTACTGTCATTCACGCCGACTCTGATTACTTTTCGTTACCTTGATGGTCTCAATTTTTTTCTTTCTCTCTGCCGTGTCAATCAGAGCAACTCTATTTGTGAACCATCTCCTGAAATAGAAATGTCGTGCTTGAGAAACAGTGGGTGAGTTTCTAGTCAAGGCCCAGGATATATTTCACTATTCACTGACAATTTCCACAGGACATATGCTGAGTTATTGGATCACTAGATATCACTATGACAAAACACACAATCTATTGCTTGCTTGGCTACAATAACTCAGTGTGAAATTGACAATCGTCACAGTCGAATGGTCAGTGGCGATGTAAAGTTTCAGGCTTGGGGCTACACACGCCTTTTGAATGAGGTCATCTTGTCTGTAATATCAGTGACGCGTGTGGGAGATGGTTTGTTATATACCTCTACATATACTTCACAGGTGGCGAGATTTACGCGCACGATGCAATATAACTTCCAGAATGAATCATTACTACCCTACGTGGGTTACTAGACTATGTTCTAAGTCCCATCGAGTCACGCGTCTAAATGCTGTTATGCCACGTAGATTTCTGCTACACGTAATTAGAGGAGTCATGGGCCTCGAGACGGGAACCAAAACTTAATGTCGCCCAATTGCATGGTTCGCTACCTATGGCAGAGCGCATATGTACTACCTACCAACTGGGAACTTGCATATGCAGCTGCACACCTCAAAAGCTAAATCCTAAGGACGACTCACATCGGCGATATGACGAATATGTATATGCAAGTCCCGACCTACCTGCCTTATATGACACGTCACACCGCGACTGACATCGATACTTACCTAGGTAGGTAACCAGTAAGGTCACCGTTGACGTCAAGGAGGTCAGTGCCAGAGTGAAGAAATTTCGTCATGTAGGCCTTGCAATCAAGTGAAAAGTAAGGAACAGTTGCCAGTTCTAGCTGACATGAAGTCAAGTATAGGGTAGGCAGACTCTAGGTAGGTCTTCGCGAGACTCTTGTCACCTCGGCGCCTTAAAGCTTACCTAGCTTTTGTCAAATGATAGACTGCGAGAAGTGGATGACGAGATGGCCATGGCATGAACAAAGGGTTGAGGAGATTGCTAGATAGTAATAGATCCATATTCAAGTAGTATACGCATGATAATCTTCTATATTTTGAAGGTGCTGCAATGTTGTCCTGTGACAGCTGATAATATTTGGCAAAAAATGCCAACGTTGGTTATATGCTGACACCCGACTTTTCCGATCATTATCCCGACTAGAAACGTAACTCTGAATTAAATAGTAAACAATTAAATCCTCCCATCTATAGTCATGAATATTGGGCTATTGGAGTGACCACTTGTGATCAATCACTAGGTACCTACCTCGTGTTTCAAAGTCGTGGTGGTTTTTAGGGTAGGCCGGGGGAAGTTAAGTGCGACAATCCAGCATACAAGCAAAAGAGTAATACCGAATGAATTTTTGCAGGTATTTCATGTACCTAATTAAATCATTGACCTCACCACACATTACGTATCAACCCCCAAACTCAACCATGGCCTCTCATCGTCGAGTTCTGATTACAGGTGCGAATGGGTATATCGCCTTGCAGACTGTTGCTCGATATCTTCAAGCCGGCTGGGTCGTGCGGGGCACAGTCCGGGACCTCGAGAGCCCCAGCACGCGACAAGTAGCTGCTTACTTCGCCTCAGAGCAAGAAGCCGGCACGTTCTCGCTCGTTGCAGTGCCCGACATCAAGGCCCCGGGCGCGTTCGACGAAGCCGTCAAGGACGTGCGTTCGATCGCGCACCTCGCAACGCCCGTGGTCTTCGACAGCGGGGACGTCGAGTACATCGTGGGAACAGCCGTGCAGGGGTGTCTGTCGATTCTCGAGTCCGCGCTGAAAGCCGCCCGCGAGGGATCAGATAAGGCAGAGAAAGAAGAACAGGGGGAGAAAGCGGAGCGACAGGGTCTCGAGAGCTTCGTGCTCATGTCCAGCACCTCCGCCGTCCGCATGAACGTCCCCGACCCAAAGACCTTCACAGAGAAGGACTGGAATACACAGGCCGAGACCGCGGTTAAGGAGGCTGGTGACAAGGCTTTCGGGCACGTCATCTACGCCGCGAGCAAAGTCGCCTCAGAGCGCGCCTTCTGGCGCTGGATGGAGGAGAAGAAGCCGCCGTTCGTAGCGACAGCGTTGTGTCCATGGTACGTGTATTCATTCGCGCGCCCTCCCTCCCGATTCCTACCTAGGTGGGCATTATCGCGTCTTTGATTAGGTGGTTCATGATCATATCGCTTGCATCCCTGACGCAGACCAGCTGGGTAGCTGGTCCACCTCTCTTCCTGCCATCCTCTCCTGAAGACATAGCCGAAACAACCGCATTCATCTGGAAGGTGTTTTCAGGGCAAGACTTCCCAGCCGGTCCTGCCGGGCACGGCACGCACGTAGACGTGCGTGATGTGGCGCGGATGACGGAATGGGCGAGCTCGCATCCAGAAGTCGCGGGCGGCGAGCGCTACATTGTCGGCGGCAACGGCAACGTGGGCGTTCCGCAGGCCGCAGCTGACATTCTGCGCGAGGCTTATCCAGAAAAGCGAGACATCATCCAGAAGGGCACGCCTGGCGAGGGTTATAGGCCTGGGTATGTGGTTGATCCACAGGGTGCGAAGACCGACTCCTCAAAAGCCATAAAAGCGACCGGCAAGGACTGGATATCGTACTCCAACATGGTTTTGGATGCTGCTAGACTAT
The DNA here is from genome assembly GCA_022453515.1 of Astrocystis sublimbata. Taxonomy (NCBI): domain Eukaryota; kingdom Fungi; phylum Ascomycota; class Sordariomycetes; order Xylariales; family Xylariaceae; genus Astrocystis; species Astrocystis sublimbata. The sequence continues at coordinate 52,404 of JAJNNY010000023.1, forward strand.
TTGAGGGTTTTTAATAATCACTGTGCCTACTACAACATTGTGATGAGCACTTAGCAGCAGCTCTGGCCGTCGAGCGAGGTTGACCTAGTCGAACTCGGCATAGGATTCATATTACTGGATCAATAACCAATATCTAGCCCATCGAGGGATCTTGTCGTTATACTCATGACTCACTCGTCAAGCAAAAACTCCGAGCTAGCGCCGTTTCTTCCATATCCCTCTTTCTAAAAATCAAGGGTTGAAAATGAAAGTAACCCAACTCCACCACAACTCTACCATAACGTGACTGCACTGACGTATCCGTTCTTCAGTACCTCAAAGACGAGACCTGGGAATCCATACAAGGTAGTTGTAGAATCTCCGCTGTCGTCTAGCTTCTTTGCACTCAGACCACCACTACTATCTTCCCAGCCACCCAAGAACTCAATGCTGCTTCCGGGACTATCGCCCCACCCGCGATTCAAGACCATACCTCGCTGTCGCTTCTGAGCATCGTCCTTGGACCCAAATATACTCTTCCACTCTTCTCGTAACCGTTTCTCTATCTCGTCGAAATGCATCTCAGAGTCAACGACATCACCATCATCATCATCATTGGCGTCCTTGCTGAGGTAGGCAACCTCCCAACGCACTCGCCGGTGTCGATTAAAGGGATACGAGCCCGGAACATTGGCATGCAATATTACCTTGGTAGCCACTAGCCGATCTGGACTACTGTTCTTGATGATGCTAGCTCCAGGAAGTTGATGCTCCTCGAGGTTCATTTGGGATGGTGGTATGCGCGAAGGTTGTTTGGGTGGTGATATAAGGATATCAAAACCCAGGTAGAAGTAGTTATAAAAGCATTCTCCAGACACGTTACCTACAGTCTCCTCTTCGATCGCTTCGTCATCCGACTCGTCAGATCCGGTGGGTACCGATGACTGATCTGTATCAGTGAGGTCATCCGGCCGTCTTTGATCGGCACTGCTCGACCCAGACCTACTGTCGCTCGCCGTGCGGTCCTTATGGATGTACATGCGTTGGTCGTTCTTGCGATAAATGGCGTCCGGCGCGCCGAGCTCAGCCACCAGATCTTGGGGGGAAGTTTCGCCAAGATTCAGCCAGAAGTGTGAGTTGGTCCACTTCTTGAATAGCTGAAGCCGCCCACCTCCGTGGATCTTCACTAGCGAGATCTCATCTGGCACAATCTCTTTGCTCTTACTGTATAGAATGGTTGATTTGATGCTCGGCAAGATCTCGGTCCACATGTGTTCTCTCGCATGCTTCCATGATTTCCCGTAGAATATAGCTACTGAGACTGCAGTCTGGCTTGCCGGAGCCGAGAGCAGCGATACGACGTCTTTGTCCGGCGAATAGGCGGATTTCGGCACAGGGAAGCTGAAAGCAACACCGGGGTATGACAAGATGTATAGGCCGTTCTTGCTATCGGTATTGATGTATTCGCCGGCATACGTTGGACCAAAAAGTCGGTGGTAGACGTTCTTAAAAGCAGGACCGCTAGCAGCTTGGCCGGCTGCTCTAGGCGAACTGGAGGCTCCTTGGTTGTTGGGCGCTTTGGCAATATCCTTGTCCTGGTAGGTGATTCGGTTCTTGGTGAAATCGAGGATTTCGATGAGACGAAGCCGTTGCTCAGGACCGTCGAATCGTAAGCGGATGCCGTTGGCAGGGAGCTCGAGGATGATGGGCTCGGCGACAGGATCCTCTTGGGAATAGGATACATCGAGTTTGGTAAATTTCTGGGGTTCGGCTTTGAGTTTCGTCAAGATATCATGAAGGGAAGCGCCGAGAGCTGCGTACAGACGCAGTCAGCTCTCTTCCTGGCGCTTTGGTAATGAAGGATACAGGCACGTACTCATGAAACCCAGCCCAATATTTGGGTGCAAGATGGCGGAGAAGAGAGACATGGTGTCTCGGTATTGAAAGGTAGCGGTTGCAGATGGAATAGCGGGCGTATATTGTCGACTTCTTTGTAGATGGAATCACTCTGGTAATGCTTCCACCAAGTGACAGCCCGTGGCGAGCTCCGGCGCGGGAGATCTGGCTAGGGTCGCACCTTGAATTTGGTGTATCAACGAGTGGTGCTGCCCTATATCATGTCTTCGTTCTGCTCATCAGGAATCAAATGGCGTTAAAGCCAGGGCTGGCTAAGCTGTCTGATAGCTGGATATTTAGTGGATGCAACTATACCGATAGACAACAACGGACTGGAAGTTGAAGTGTGGAGGAACGTATCCTACTCCAGACCCCTTTGAAGGGGGTTCACAACGCACAAGCTAAGGTTGGTTGGTCATCGGACGTACCGTGGACGTTTCGGAGTCTGCCTACTGGTTCATCGCGCCTGGAGCCTGTGTAGATATAGATACAACTTGCCTCACGATCTACCAGCTACCATGTTGCGTCATCTGCTGGAATACCTCTCCTAGAGGGGTAAGACGGGGAGGGGCAGGTCGGTCACGTTGAGCAGGCACATGCTTAGAATGAGAACCCTTGAGTCCTGAATGCGGGCAATTAACGCGACATGGTTAGCGCTGTCTTTAGCGGTCGATGGTGGGGTACTTTGGCGCGCGTTTAGGGCGTTGCATGGGGAGGGCCTAGTACGGTGGCCCATTGCTATATCTCTAAATCTGTGCCATATCCCCCATAATTTTAGTACGTCTACCCCAGGGTGTAAGGATTTATGGGTGAGGGTGCTTGTGTAGGCGCGTACCTACCCGGAGCTACTGTTTCCGGGCTACCTGCGTAGGTGGTTCCTAGCCCGCGTAGCCCACCCTGACCCGCTTCTTTTGACTACGCCACAGCACACGCCACATATAGCCCCATATATCGCGCCAAGTCTACCCTCTATAGGTACTATCCTACATAGACCCCCTGATATAAAGATGTACCTATGTACCTCCGCGTATAGTACGCATGTGAAATAGAAAGCGTATATATAATAGAAAGCGTATATATAATAGAAAGCGCGTATACGAAATAGAACAGTACACATTCGAAATAGAAAGCACGCATGCGAAATAGGAGCTGCGCAGGCATACGTTAGTAGTGTAGGTGTGAGAGGGTGTATGCGAAATAAGAAATTATGGGGGATATGGCACAGATTTAAAGATGTATCAATGGGCCACCGTAGCCTAGGTAGGTAAGATACATCTTGAACGAGATCAAGTTGAAGAGTGAACAGTATATAGGCTTCTTGTAAGTTCCTTAGAATTCAGCAGCAGAGATATGTGTACGAGTCTCATTTGGTTTCGTAATATTTTTTCTATTTTTCGAATTTCGTGTCTTGATAGAGAATCACCTTCCCACCTGCAAGGACCAAGGTACTCGAGGTACTGTAAGGCCATGTCCTGAGCTAACCTGGTTCGGGACTAGTGTTAAGTCGTCAGGACAACGAGAATGACAGTATGGGGCGATTTGTTGACATATCCTAGCCGATCCCAGGTGTGGTGTATTTACCTCCCGCTTTTGCTCCACCCTGCCCCCGGCGCGTCTTCAGCGAGGTGCTCCAACAAGTAATTACTTATCTACGCCACGCCACTTTATAGACGCTATACTTGAATTCATGATCAAACTTGTTTCATAGGAATACTGTGCTCCTTTACTTGTCCAGCCACCATTACTGACTCAGGTCCCGACTATTATCGACAAGCTCAGCGACTACCTAGGTATAGACTTTTTGCACAGCGATATATACCTACACACACCGCCACTCATGCAAGGCCGCTCTCGCAGAGGCGAGACGCCCTCGCTGGGTGCCCATGCTCGTCCAGCTGCGGCAGGGCGCGCTGCTGGCTCCCGATCAACTACATCCAGGATGTCGACTTTGAGGCAGCCCATGTACCACCATGCCGTCATGGCTGCGAGAATCGACCGTACCGCCGCCCCGTCCCCCGCCGAGTCCATGTCATCTGTTGCGACCACGGGAACGAAGCGCAAGGAGCGCGACTTCGAGGTGGAAACTGTGCAGGAGACCAACATCAATGTTGTCGTACGGTGTCGAGGCCGCAACGAGCGCGAGGTGCGCGAGAGCAGCGCCATTGTCGTATCCACCGACGCTGCGCAGGGCAAAACCGTCGAGCTATCCATGGGGCCCAATGCTCTCACCAACAAAACCTACAACTTCGACCGTGTCTTCTCCCCTGCAGCCGACCAGAGCGCCGTATATGACGATGTCGTGAAGCCGATCTTGGAGGAGGTAAGCTGTCTCGACACCCACGCACGAAGGAATCGTTAACTCACACAGTATCACAGATGTTGAGTGGCTACAACTGCACTATTTTCGCCTACGGCCAGACAGGCACAGGCAAAACATACACCATGTCAGGCAACATGGAAGAGACCTTCGGTCTGCTGTCCGACGACGCCGGTATCATCCCTCGAGTACTCCACTCCCTTTTCAACAAGTTGGACAAGGAGGACACGGAGAGTTTTGTGAAATGCTCCTTTATCGAGCTCTACAACGAGGAGCTCCGCGATCTCATGTCGGTTGAAGAGAACACCAAACTCAAGATATTCGACGACGCATCTCGAAAAGGCCACGCAACAACCGTCGTACAAGGCATGGAGGAGGCTCACATCAGGAATGCGGCCGAAGGAATCAAAATGCTCCAAGAGGGCAGTTTGAAGAGACAAGTCGCAGCCACGAAATGCAATGACCTCAGCAGCCGCAGTCACACCATCTTCACGATAACGGCGTGCGTCAAGAAGGCTGGAGAGGACGGGGAAGACTGGGTCAGTGCTGGGAAGCTGAACCTGGTCGATCTTGCTGGCAGTGAGAACATACAAAGATCGGGCGCAGAAAACAAACGTGCGGCTGAAGCCGGCTTGATCAACAAAAGTCTGCTTACCCTGGGACGAGTCATCAACGCTCTTGTGGATCGCAGCTCGCATATCCCCTACCGAGAATCCAAGTTGACTCGTCTCTTGCAAGATTCACTGGGAGGCCGTACAAAAACTTGCATAATAGCCACCATCTCTCCGGCCAAGAGCAACCTCGAGGAGACCATATCAACGCTGGATTACGCCTTCCGGGCCAAGAACATTCGCAACAAGCCTCAAGTCAACCAAATGATACGAAAGGGTGCTTTGCTTCGAGATTTCACCCACGAGATCGAGAAGCTTAAAAGCGAATTGATCGCAACTCGCCAGCGCAATGGAGTCTACCTCTCCAACGAGAGCTATGAAGAAATGGCGACAGTCAGCGAATCACGGCGCATCCAAAATGAGGAACAAGTTGTCAAGATAGAAGCCCTTGAATCAAATCTTCGGAACAAAGTGCAAGAACTGTTCTCGTTGACGTCGAGCCTAATGGGACTGAGGAAAGATCATGAGACCACTAAGCTGCAACTAGATGAGACCAAAGGCGTGCTCGACCAGACCGATATTGTGTTGGAGGCGACCCGGAAAACACTAGCCGAGGAGACCCTACTTCGCGAAGCGCATCAAAAAACGGAAGAGCAGATGCATGCAGTGGGGAACAAACTCATCAAGACCCTGCAAAAGACCGTTGGGCATGTGGGGGGTTTGCACGCAAAAAACAAGAGAAAATCTGACATTCAGGCCGTGAATCGAAACAATTGGAGTCTGGCTCAGGAAGAGGTGGCCGACATCACGTCTTTGGTCGAAAGCCGGCTAGAGGAATTTCGGGACGAGCAACAGCATCACATTTCCAACATCTCCATATGTATGCAGACATTTGTGCAGGCAGAATTAGAGAAGCTCTCATCAACACAGTCGTTTCTCGACCAGAATCTAGACTCTTTCACCACATCGAAGAAGGAGCTGCTGGAGCAAAAACAAAAGTCGAGAGACGAGACGGACGAGGTGCTTGAGGAAATCAAAGAAGTACGAAATCACATCAAAGAGCGAGTCGGCGATAGCCTCCAAGCAATCGCAACCGCCGCAGAGACGATTGCTGAGGATGTCCTTAGCGAGCTCGGCACATTTCACAACCTATTGCACGCATCCTACTCTGCTTTAGGCAAAGACTTCAAGACTATTTTTGAAGACTTGTTAAAACACAATGCTGCCCAACGGAAAGAGTCCGATGATCTCAGGGCGCAGTTAGAGAACGCTACAAAGACCATCAAGCAGTCCAATGCTTCCATTACTACGCAGATACAAGATGTGATAGAACAGGAAAGACGCCAAGCTGCTCAGGAGCGCGGCAACTTATTGGCGCAAATTACGTCGCTCGTCAACTCCCAGGCCCATACACAGGAGTCTCGCCTGGCCAGCAAGGCAGCTTTCATACAGTCAAGTGTTGAAGGAAATACAACTACGTTAGATGAAACAATGTCACAGTACTCCCAGGGTATGGATAAATGGAACACGCGAGAAGGACAGTTTCTTGATGGAGTTGCTACGTCGCGAGAGACCATTAAATCCAAGCTCCAGGATGACTGGAATGTAGGTTTTTCCCTTACACTCCTGATAACGAACATTGCTGACCCATAAAAAAGGCGGCGAACACGCATAGCACATCAATCCAAAACTCGACCCAGTCGGTCCATGCAACCACTGTGCGTGTTGTCGATGAGCAGATGCGTGACCTCGATGAACAGATGACTTCCCTGGACGATTTTGTCGCCCGTGCCCGCTCACAGAACGCGCAGCATGATGACCGACACACACAGTCATTACACAATCTATCCAACACAGTCGAGGGTTCCTATGAAAATATCGCTGACCACTTCCTGACAACATGCTCTCGAGTCGAAGAGCTCGCGTCAGAAATGGAGACGGATATCAAGACTGCAGAAGAGGCGCTGGAGCCATTGCTGGATAACATCTGCCAGCCCCTCACTGACCTTCGCGAAAACGTTGCGGGCACAGCCCTTCAGGAATACCAGCCCACTGGTGCCACGCCCCAAAAGTTGACTTATGATTACCCCACCGAACTTCCTCGAACGCAAGCGCATGCCTCCTTGATTGCCAAGTTCAATGGAGAGCCGTCGCCTAGTAAAGCGGCTGTCTTCGCTGATGCCGACTCAACCCTGTCGGAGAACCGATCGCCTTCTCGGCCAGTTAGTAGTGATGACCCCGCGGCTCCTACAGCTGATCGGGCCCGCAACCCGTTCACCACCAGTCTCCAGGAGCTACACCCGAACGTCAATAACAGCAACGTCATTTCAAGCTTCAATCAACGAGGTAGTGCGACCATCCACGGCTTCGGTAGTAGTCTTGGTCTCGGCAGCCTGATGGGTGCCGAGGATGATATTCCCGAGGACATGACGATGCCGCTGGTTAAGAAGAGCAGGACCACCCGAGGCAGGGCAAGCAGGTCAACGTTGAATGTCGAAGGGCGGGAGAATCTACCTCCTCTTGCGACGATGGTCCCGGGAGGTGGTAAGGAGATCTTCTCGCAGAGTATTGCCAGGAGGAAAAGCCCAAGGCTGAACTAAAGGAGACATTGATGCTTGGAACTTTTTCATGGACGTTTTCGTTGGATGGCTGTTTGAGGAAAGATACCCAGCCTTGGCGTTACTGGGTTTTTAGGGCGTTGTGCGGTCAGTGGGATGGATATGTGTTTGCTGTCGCAGGCGGAGAGAGGGCTTTTGTTCAAGCGCAGATACCAGGTCAAATTGTTGGTACAGTTTCTACTTGCTACATTTCTCCAGTCACTCGAAAGTTATACCCATATGGACATATGTTCGCGTGCGTCGCTATATTTCCTGACTTGATGTCCGCTCTCAAAGTCGCTCCCACGATGCGCTGTAGCCTGCCGTAGCGGACGAGATTGTCCTAGAGATGTCTATGCCGCTCGCTGTGCATCCAGGTGCAGTACTACCTAGGTAGTACCCAGGTAGCCCGTGGTGCAAAAATTGAATGATTGAAATCGAGCACTGCTATCTATCCGTACTAGGTAGCAGGAGGGTGTAAATTATCTAGAGAATAACGCATATATTGTTGATTATTTGATTATTACCTGATTATATAGTACTTGTTCAAAAGTACCTACTACAACCTAGTACTATGTTGGTGGCCCGGGGTCATTGGATAGCCGTTATTATAGGATTCAGCAGAATACCTAAATAAGTATGCAAGGCTTAAGGTTGTGTTAATATTTCATTTTATAATTCGCAGAACCTGCCCACTGGAGGTAATCAAGGTACCCAGATAGTACCTTCCTGGTTGCACCGTCGTAACTGCGCCCCCTTGAACCGTTGTACCTTGGGTAGGTACATGTATGTATTCCTTACTACATATGTACCTACACGTACATACTTCCCAAGCTGCGGCTCGGGAGTAGTCATCGTCCGTTACACCATCATCGTGTTTGGCAAACCAATCTTGAACTAGACCAAAGTCTTATGCATACTAGGTTAAGTACCTACCAATCTTGAAGTAAGTACTACTTACAGTTTTGATCTGTTTATTTGCTCTGCTTCACAAGGTCGATTTGTTTTTCCTTGCGCTGGTCCTTCGAGTGCTACCTACATGTAGTATACAACCCAACCCAACCCAGTCAGTCGTTCCTGTCATTTTAGCGATTCAGCGGAAGTCTACAATACTCGCAGCTTCTCTCGAACTCACTTCAACCTTCCGCCATGCTTTGGAAGTGACTGTGATTTTATTTCAACCTACCTTATCTATTAGGTACCTACTTGACGCACACTGACCTTGTCTACATGTAGTTAACTCTAAGTACATATATCTACCACACCCGGCTCGCTAAATCATTTGCCTTGGCGCCCATGACGTTCGCTGGCCATGTCTCCCTGGCATTTGGAGACGAACAGTGACCGACTACATCGGCACCATCGGCATGATAGCATTGCCAGAGCGATTGCTGGGCCTGATGCAAGCCTGTTGGACTTTGAAGTCGAACCCGAACATGCCCATACTCGCCACAGACCCGTTGTTTGCGCTGTCTGCGGTGGCATCATCAAAGTATGCACCCAAAGACATAACCAGAGTACATCACTCGAGGTACCGGCATGGAGTTAGTATATTTCATTCTTTTATTCCTCGATTCGGCCCAATTTCTGCTCTTTAAATGCTGCATGGTTCTGCATACGCTCGAAACACCTCATTCATGAGCCAAAGTTGCCCAAACACGGCAGATTCTAATTATTTCTCTGACAGTGCTCCCCATCCTTGTGAAGGGCAAGCCTGAATACCTTGAATGGGAGCCAAAACCGCGGCCAGGACAAATTTCCCATAAATCATGGTATGAGAACAGTTACAATCTGATTAGGGTAATCACCCCGACAGCCTTCATTGGGGGTTCCCAGGGCATGAAGGTCGGAGACAAAATTCTGCACATCGACACACGAGACCCGTTGATGAAGATACCTCTCCATGGGGTATGTTTTCGGCTTGTGCATATCTTTTGCGAAGACCAGTTTCGTTTCCGCTTGCATATCGGAGATCCCAATGGCGGTGCTCCTTCCACACTGCCGCACTTCTACACGATTTGGCGCCAACGTGCAATTGCTTCGGATCCAGGGGGTTTGATGACCCATCCCATTCTCGAGGGGAACGACTACTTTGGAGACCTCTCGTTCATGCAGGGAAATATGGTATGTTTCCTATAGGATCTTTTCCCCTGCAATCTTTGGATCTATCGTTGGGAACGAGCACAACTGACCCTCGGGCTTCATAGCAACTCTACTATGCTTACATTCAAGAACAAGAACCCTTATATCGTCGCTTGCTCGCGCATCCGATGAAGGTTCCTAGCTTAACCGATGTCGTCGTGAGCGCGAACCTCCAGACCCTAGATGGCAGGGAACGTAACCCGTGCATTGAACTGGCCAATTTGTACAGTCGCATCCAGAACGTTCTTCCCCTGGAGATTCGAGAGATGGTTTACACTGCTATGGAGCCGTTTTACCAGGGACACGGTCCTCCTCTCGCGCCAACGAGAGTCCTGCCACCTCAGTATTGGAAGGCGCGATTGTTCTCTGGGGAGCTGATCCCCTGGTTGTTCGACCTAAGGGAGACAGACCTCCTAGATTACCGCTGCATGACATTCTATGGAACCACACACGACTCTGATATTGCCGGCAGCGACTGGGAACAAGGCAGAGACGTATATGATGAAGACATGTGGGACTGGGAGTTCCTTTGCCGCCAACTCGCACAATCCAACGTCTTTGAAGAAGGAGGGCTGCTGGAGGGGAAACCAGACAATCTCTACAATCGTCACCGTATCTGGAAATTGCTAGAGGCTGCTCGGTTGGGCCATGTTAAATTCAGAGACACATAGGAGGGCATTCTCCTTTTCTAGCACAGTAACGGCGGGAATCATGCCTGCTTTGTTTCGCACCGGTTGGAATGGACCCGTCACGGAAATAGAGATGCAGTCTGGTATGGTTTGTTCATAGGTACAAATACATACTATAATACAGCGTCTTTAATTTATACCTGTGGCCCAGTATCTATCATCAGTCAATGCAATTTGGTGTCTCAGTACTAACCAACAAGCTTCAACTTATAGCTAACCCAGAGACATAGTTCATAAAGACTTGACAACTTCCTCGCAACGACCGCACAGCGCATCCTCCTGCGGGGCGATATAGCGCCAACAACGGGAACATTTGGCATGCTCAGGGGGGCGAACCTCGACAGTTGCCGTGACGCCTTGGATCTCAAGATCCTCGCGGAAAACAAAGTCAGAAACGTCGTCGCGTTGGGGCCCGTTGATGCGAACGCCGGAGACGACGAACATGCTTTCGAGCTCATCTGCGTGTTTCTCGAGTACGTTCAATACAGCATAGTGTTCTTGCCCATCCACAGATGACGGGACGTAGATGTCGACGGTACTTTGAAGCGATGAGCCCACGTGTCCAGCGCTACGTGCCTGCTCCAGAGCACGCTTGGTGGCGCCGTGGAAGGCCATGAGGACGGGAATGTCTTTCTGCAGCTCCACAGGGTCGACAGTTAGCCGGCCAGAGTCGATGATGGGATCTGCATAGAGTTGTTGAAGAGGGTGTGTCAGAGAGCTGGGAGAGTCAGTAGTGCACTATGAGTGACTCGCGATTGGCGAAGAATTATAAATAACGTACGCGTCTTGCTTCATCCACTCTGGACGGTGTTCCCAAGCCTCTTCGACAAGTAAGGGGGTCATGGGCGCCAACATCCGGAGGAACCCGTTGAAAACGGGTTCAAGAACACCTCCCCCATCTCCGCAATAGAGACGATCTTTGAGCGCTTCGAGGTAAAATGCTGAGAGGTCATTATTGATCCACCGATTCAGGGCGTTGTATCCCTTATAAAACTCATGATTGTCAAACGCTTTGCCAACTTCTTCCATTGTAGCTTGCAGCTGGATCAGAGCGACCTGGTCCGTGACACTGAGAGACGCAACACGTGCGGATTTGTGCATTGAACCAAGAAGCATCTTCGTCGTTGTACGATACTTGATGAGAGAGCTGTGGATGGCCTGCAGGACGGGGACACTGATGACAACATCACTGGTATAATCGCTGCTCGCAGCCCACAAACGCAGAGCATCAGGACCTAACGCGTCGTACGTCGGTGCGCCTTTTGCGGCTTTTCCTTTTCGCTTCATTGGTGGCAGAAGGGTGCCATCTACGACTTGCTGGGGCTCTATGGTGTTTCCGATCGATTTGGACATCTTCATACCTTCCTGGTCCAGGGTGAAACCATGAGTGATCAATTGCTTGAAGGGTGCTCCCATCTCAAAAGCTGCATCGTCTCCGGCTCCCGCGGCGATGCGCGTGAGTATACTGGACTGAAACCACCCACGGTGCTGGTCAGAACCCTCAAGGTAGACATCAGCTCGTTTCGGCATCATGGTCCAGCTACTACCGCTGTCGAACCAGACATCCATAGTGTCAGTGCCTCGTCTGTATGTGCCCTTCAGCGAGCTAGGGATCCATGCAGGGTCGTCTGGAGTATCTGACCACCATGCATGCGTTCCTCGCTCTTTGATGACTGAAATTATGTGCTCAACCACCTGTTCATCTACCACTGCGGCCCCAGTCGCATCATACAAGGCTGGAATAGGAACACCCCAAGATCGTTGTCTCGAGATGCACCATTCGCTACGACCCGTGATGAAGCTCTCAAGGCGCTTCTTTCCGGCCTCTGGAACGAAGCGAACGCTTTTCAAGGCATTGACCGCTTCCTCCTTGATTGATGCCACATCGGCGAACCACTGTTCTGTCGCTCTGATGACTACTGGCTTTTTCGTCCTCCAATCATAGGGATATTTGTGCTCATGCTTTTCTACCAGCAAAACATCACCATGGGGGTTTAAAAGGTCCAGGACATTTCGGCCGCCACCTTCAATGACAGACGGTGCTGATTGCAGTATCTCTGGTGCATCGGGGAAGGCGTCCTTGGTGAATCTTCCTTTATCATCTATGGGAGCCGCAACTGGTATGTTGTGAGAGTTGCACACTTCATAGTCATCAAAGCCGTGGCCTGGGGCCATATGCACGAGACCAGAACCAGAACCGGCGGACACAAAGTCTGCGTGTATTATTGGCTGAGCCGGCGCATCTTTACCTCTCAGCCGATTGGTGTATCTCAGGTCTTTGAGTTGTGTGCCATCAAAAGTGCCATACACGGTGTTGGCCTGCGTTTCCGGTCGGGTACTATCAGCCTTTGCCAATTTCCCATTGAGGGTATCAAGGCGGCTCTCGGCTACTAACAGGGCGTCCGCGCCGTCACGAACCACACAGTACTTCAGGTCGCCATGTATGGCAATAGCGCGGTTTGCTGGAAGGGTCCACGGTGTTGTGGTCCATATAACAGCATACAGGTTGCCTTTGACCTTATCCTGCAAAGCCTCGAATTGCGGCAGTGACCTCCAGTCGTCAGTGACAGGAAATCTGATCCAGGCCGCATGTGAAACATGATTGTCGTGATACTCTAACTCGGCCTCGGCGAGAGCGGTCTGTGAGGATGGCGACCAGTAAACGGGCTTATTTTTGAGGTAGATGAGGCCCTTCTTGACCATCTTCTGGAACAAGCGTAGCTGTCTCATCTCATATGCAGTGTCCATTGTAGTCCATTTCTGCGTCCAGTCACTCATCACACCGTAAGAGCGGAAACTCTTCATCTGCTTGCCGACGGTGTTGGAGGCAAGGTTTCGAGCCACCTTTCGTATCTCGAGAGGCGACAGATTTTTTTCTTTGGCACTTTCGAGGGCCTTGAGCTCGATTGGCAGCCCATGACAATCCCACCCTGGTATGTAGTCCACACGCTTGCCTATTGCACCCATGCACGTATAAGTCCAAGTCCGATCGTCTTGCATCATCATCTCTCGACTGCTAACCTTGTTGCACTTTTGTCCTCAGGATCATATCCTTTAGGATTTTGTTCAGGGCATGGCCAACGTGAAGGTTGCCATTTGCGTACGGCGGGCCATCGTGGAGGATGAAAGTATCATCGGCAGGCCGGTTGTTGCGCTGCCACTCGTATAGCTGGTCAGCACATTGCTGGATATACTGGTCACGGCTTGCAGGAAGAGGCCTCGGACTGATTATCCATGATTAGCACTATAATTGGATACCAAGCGACAATTGGCTTACGGAAAGGTAGATTTAGGCAGCTTCAAAGTGGCTGTCCATGATTTCGACATCGTCAAGTATGAAGCACATTCTCAAAGTGTCTCAAATCCAAGCATGTTGCCTCACTACTTCTATAGGCTGTGCAGACAGATTCTCAGCTGAGAGGAAAGGAAAGGCTGTTCGTGATGGCTTCAAAATAGGTACCTACCTAGGCGTACCTGTACCTACCCTGCCCTACGAAGCTTGATTATCGATAACGACAGGTTGGTAACGTAGTGTGCGCCACAACTCTGCGTGTCTGCTTAGCTATGTGAGCACCGCCACAACATCCTGTCTCGATGCGGGTTAGTACGGTACCTACACGATTGTATCTATGTGTGAGGTACCTTACAGTATGATTCCGTCATAGGTACTCCGTAACTCGTACTCGTAGCAGCTAACAAAACACCAAAGATCGCAACACAACACAACACGGCGCAGGTTGATATGCCCATCCCCGAGGAATCCGACATTTCAAATGGCACCGATCCGGAGATACCTTCGCATCACTAAGTACTCCGTCCTCGAATGTCGGATCTACCTAGACAACCCGGGACTGGCCCATACCTGGCTGCTCAACCCACGACACCCCGTGCTGCCGAGGGTCATCGAAAGTGTGCGGCCTTATGTCCTGCCCAAGCTGAGGGAGGAGCGCGAACGCAACCGCAACAAGCGCAGCACCAAGAAGAAGGGCATCAAGGACGTGGTCATCGAAGGTATGCGTGGTCCCCGAATGCCCCGAGTGCCCCAAGTACCGCCTTAGCAGACATTTGCGGGAGACGAGGTACAGTACATTGCGATGCTCACGGCGTGTCTTTGCATGTTCTCCTTGCATGTTCTCCTTGCATGTTCTCCTTGCATGGCCCCTGACCTCATGAGCCTTGGCTCACTCTTCGTTACCATAGTCGGCCCATTGTTGACGCCCCCGTGCATTGTAGATGACTTCGAGGTCTCCATCTTCCTGACCGAGACGAGTACGCGCCATTCCGTCGTCACCAAACACAAGCACTTCTACGATACGACTCAGACCAAGTTGAAGTCGAACTCGGGTCGCCTCATCGCCGAGACGAATGATGCACCCATCGACCTCGACATGGGTGCAGAATTGGCCCCTGTCATACGACGCGAGGAGAGCGACGATGAGGATGCCGCCGTTATTCTGGCCGACATCCCGGCCATAGACGCCCCGGCGCCCAGGGAGGGGGCCAGGGAGGGGGCCAGGAGGTCCAAACGTGCACGCAGCAATACAGATGTAGCTGCGGGTGCGGATACGGATGCAACTGCAACTGCAACTGCAGATTCTGATGGGGACGCGGGAGCAGGCCAAGACAATCAATGCGAAATCATATCAGATGACGACGACGCAGGAGAAATTGACGATGGCTTATTTGTGCAAAGCCCGACGACCGAGTCCCCGAGGCCCCCACCAGCGAAGCGCCAGAGACATGCATCAGCTGCCGACGCCGGCAAAGATGATGACAAAAAGAAACTGGCCATGGACATCTCGTACGAGGGGTTTTCTATTTACGGACGCGTGCTTTGCCTTGTCGTCAAGCGCCGGGACGGCAACAGCGCCGATCTGGCGGAACGGGGTGCATCCGCGGCCGTTGGGCTTGGGAGCGGTAACAACCGAACAAAGGCCACAGGTCGTGGGCGCGGCCAGGCTATGATGGAGAACTTCATCATATCCACCCAGATACCGGCTGGCACAGACGTGCCGTGAGATCGCATATATGCAATGGAACTCAACCCAGCTGTTGCAGACGGAACTCGAATGACGCTATCGGACGCACTTCGAGAGCTCGGCCCACCAAGCCACGATCTAGATATGCATGGCATTGCAGCTCCCGCGCATCAACCCGCGCGGCTTGAGCGTTTCCGTGATGCGACCCGCGAGCGGTGGGGGCGCTTTCATCGATAATTATAGAGCTCAGGGGAAATTTGATTGGTGTAGCCACCAACGCTATATGCGATCGTGAGTACGGCCTCAGCTGCACTGCAACCTACCTGCTAGCCCTAGGTTACGTTGATGCTACTCAACTACAATCACGCCCCCTAAACAACACTCGGACGAAGAACAGGCACTCCTTTCAAGCCACCTTGCAGTCGCACGAGCTGCGCCTACAGGCCAATTAAGGATTCTACTTTCTTTTGTCTTGTTCATTGCTGCAAGCATCGCCTGATCTGCGACGGATACTACACTGCATGTTTATTGTGTTACATGCAGACATACCCCAAATCGCCCCGGCTTCAGGGATCGAGGCTCTGAAACGATGTATAGAGATATGCATGTTCTAAGGTCTAGACCTCAAAAGCTTCCAAGTTTGCAGCCTGCCGCTTACCAGCGGGGGGGGTGTCAGTGGTGACAACTTAGGAACCGTATGTGAACCCTGCTAAATAGTCGTCTATTGAGGGAGATATTAACGAAGCATCACCATCTGTGTACTTGTCAGCCTGGACCGGGATCGCTAATAACCTGGATATGTACTATCGAAAGGCGTCTTTCTAGGGAGGCGCGCATTGGTCTGTAGCATTCAAGTTACAACTGGATTTCCGAATGAGTATGCTCCGCGGCCCAAAACCTGGAAACGGTGCCATTTGGAGTGGATCATTACTTAAGTAGCTATTCTAACCTACCTGGCAAGTTACGAAGAATAGCGAGGCATCCTCAAAGGTCATTGCATCCGGAAGACCGAGCTGTTCTAGTTAGGGACAACGGAAGAACATACCTCACTGTTTGCAATAGGAAATATGGCGCTGGCAATGGACGAAAAGGATTGGGATGGACAAGGTCACAAGGCATGAATGCCCGTCGTAACTTGTTTGTTTGCATTGTGATATGCCAAAAGATCAATACACATTGACATTGGTACATGATGTGAGTACTCTAGTCGATGCCAACAAGAGTTGCGGTCGCATTGGGCCTGTTTGGAAAGTACTTGTGAGCTCATATAGTAGGTTAGTACCTTGGTAGTTAAGTAGGTAGTTACCTTCAATGGCACGCGGGCATATGCACTCAACGCCCATGCATGCAGGAATATATCACAACAGCTTCGCTCCAGCCTACCTACCTTCCGTGCTACCCAGCAATTATGTCTCCTGTAGTTTCAGAGGCATCGCATATGTAAGCGCAGTTCTAAGTAGCTATTGAAGGTTGCGTTTTGGCCAGCAGAAGTTGCCTGACCTTGGGTTGCAAGGAAAGTACCTAACATACTTACTCAATAAATGAGGCTTTACAGTGTACCCCTTGGGCTCACTCTCAATGGACCTACACTATGCTTGTCTAATACCCTATGAGATCGGGCTGGCAATACGATTACCTACAGGGGCTCAATTGGGTTTAAACTTCTCTGTTGGGCTACAGCACACAGGACAACATTCTCAAAGATCACCATTTCCAAACCTTACGTTGGTCCCAGCGTGACAGTAAGGAAGGGTGTGTAAGTCGTTTTCCATCACTTAATGACGAGCAGATTTCATCACTCCCCATCCCCTGACATTATCTCCCTACCATCATACCTTACAAGCCACTTGTATATATCACTCATCATATATATGGGATATCACCAACGGTTCCACTGCATCACTTGTCTTCCCCCACATGCATCCGGCTAAGTTTAGAGTCAAGGAAACGCATCAGAGGAAACCAACAACTTAATCTCAACATTTAGAGCACCACCATGTCTGAAACAGGCTAATGTTGCCGTATAGAGCCCGTGACTGGGCACTTACCCCATGTCGAGGTGGTGCAGCATAAGCAGTATAGATGAGGTGCAGGTTTACGAAGTAAGTAAGTGTGTGCCTTGGAGTCGTACAGCATTGCTCCTCGCCTGTGTCACCTGTAAGTATACGCGTACGGCAGTTAGGGGTCATGAAGTCATCGACGGTCCGAGTAAATCAGATGACTGCGGAAACGCAGCTATCGAAGCCATCTAGTTGGGATATCGTTGTATGAATACATATCAGACAAGGTGATGATCCTGGTAGACAAGGCAGTCGCATAATAGATATGGGGCGAGAGAGCCAAAATCTGGGGTGTGCCACACCATTGGATCCGAAGTGACGCAAGGTTGTGAATCCCTCGTTTGAAGCTACTCGGTGGATTACTACTCTTGTTCGTCAGTATTTTGCGCAGGTAGGAAACCTTACGCTTAGTATTTGTGAAACAGACAATGATAACATGTGTATGAAATACAGACATAGCAATTACAAGGATGCTTGCAGAGCACGTGGAAAATAACAGAAGAACATTGTGGCTATTGTATGTTCAATCTGTCAATGGGACATTGTCGGCGTTAGTTGAAAGTGTGCTTATGATAACTACTATATGTTTTTGATATACCTCGGCTATGATACCATAATATAGACTGCTGTATGTATTGAGTGGAAGCAGTGTAGCCCCTTCCAAGCGAAGTGCTGTCCTAACGCAACCAAACTTTTCGGTGACTCAATACACTCAATGATAGCGAGTGTTGGCAACACACCACTAGTGTTAGTCGAAAGGCTGATAAACATATGCGAAACGCTTGGGAACATGATAATCCATCATGTTTTGATCCCAGAACATACAACGCGAAAGGTCACTACGAAGTCCTTGCGATGTACATATTGTATGTAGTCAATGTAAGATGGTGACATCAGCTCGGGATTTTGATACTGAATGAGCCCGAAGGTTCCGAGATGTATGTTGAACGATTACGAATACCTATGTACCTATGCAGCACGGCCTAGGTAGTTACACGGCGGTTAGAAGAAGTCCTCACACAGCTACCGGGGAGTTTTGCGCCATGCGCAGGAGTCGGTAATGCGCTCTGTCCATCATCCTGGTAGATATACTAGAAAATATAGTGCTAGAGGGGTGTAGCTAGAGAGTGGTTTCTCACATGGCAGCTGTGTAAGTCAAAGGTCATGGGTTTGCAGGATCCATATCCAGGCACTTTACCGCTCAATATAAGCTTACAAGTTACAACAATCATTTCGATGGGGTCTCGCGTCTTGGTGTGTGAATGGGAACAGGGAATTCGAAAGGAATATTCCGACACTTTGGGTCCCGATTGCGCGTACTAGACTAGGCTCGGCTTGGTACCTGATTATGACTCCTATGAATAGACAGATACTGCACGGCGGAATGGAACTTACTAGGTATATACGGCAGTTTACGGGATGGTGGCTTGTATGGCTGACATGAATGTTTGGTCACGAGGGCAACATACAGCAGGGTTTCAATATGGCGAACGGGCATTGGCGGTCAGCGATAATTGCCCGGCAACAACTGTGATCTTACAGGCGGAGTGTACCGAGACTCGGCTGTGGAAAATAGTAAAGCATAACTGAGGCTTTTCCGGTGGCACACGAGAGCGGAGAAGTTGTATGGTCGACCTTGCCGTGGAAAGTATACTGGTATTTTGAGTTACTTAGTTAAGCGTCTTGGGTGCTTTCTCTCAGCTTCAGACTCAAACAACAAGCGTGCTAAATCAAACACATCGAAGTCCCTACATGAAGACGTAGTTCGTGTTCAGCCCATTCCTGGCTATAATACAGGTTTATGAAAGGCGTCAGGCATATTTATACTTGCATGACCCGGCAATGACGGGCCAAGATGGATCGCGATACGCTCAGGAACATATTACTCAAACAAGGAAAAAAAAGGTTGGCAGCTTCAAAAACGCCAATTTCGCCCGGCTGACCACCCTCAACGTCGCTCGCTCGGCCGACAATCACCGGTAGGGTTTAGTCGGCTTCGTAGTATAGCGAGTGCGGGACAGAGCTGAGAGACAAAGGCTGTGAGAGGGCGGGCGTCAGCAGTAATCCAGGTACGTGTGCTACGGATCCCCAGCTTTCCTGGGGCCATGGCCGAGGACACAGATCCTTGCTTGCTCTGCTCTTCCCTGCCGGAGCTGATCGTTTTGCGCTGTGTATGGGCAAAACAAACCAAATCCCTGTTCCGATTGTAGGGCTACAGGCGGCAGTGAACGAACGCCAGAACGCTTCTCCCTCCGGAAGAGGCGGAGTGCATATGTGCGTACTTACCTACATCCATCGTCGACTTCCTACATGCAAAGCACCTCGACACAAACTGGGATCGGCGTGAGAAAATAGCGCTCGGTGTGGCTAGTCAACTAGTGTCGTCATTCCCAGGAAGGAAGGATTCTAGCAAGGAAACTCGGCATTACGGTAGGGAAGGGTGTTCAAGTGTCGTGTTGGGAGAGGCATAGCGTGGCGAGTGTGGCTGTAGGTGAAGATGTTATTGTTGGGACTAACCACAATGACTCCAAGTTGTTTAGCTGCCCAGACCAGGCATGCCAGGTACCGCAAGTACAGTACATCATTAACATGCATGTTGGTAACCTTCACGCAGCGACCCGTCTGATCAGCACCCATCACGGGACTCGTGTTGATCTTGTCGTCAGTCTTACACATAGATGAACGCAGGTACGCGTATTGTAGGACATATCCAAGCACCAGCACCAAGCATCAAGCACCCAGCTCTCGTATCAATCCTGGCATGGTCACATGAAGCACTCCTAAGCCTTCAGGTACCATCTCCATCGACCAACGACCTACCTCGGATGGGTTAGACTAAGACTATAACGCGCCGTGCCGCATCACCATCTCTTTGGAGCGCACACTAAGGACGGTGCTAGACATACTTACATGTGGGTAAGCAAACCCGCAATTCAGGTAACCAGCCAGAACGGTAGAACTGCATTTCTAGCGCCGAATTATCACGGTCCACGGCAAGAGGCAGCGTTTCTGCGACTCTGCTACCGACGAGGGCTCTTCAACGATGTTCAGAGTCGAATGTCTGTTCCACTACATGCTCAGACTATACGACAATAGTAAGCGCTCCTAGCTGGGCGCAATCTCGGGCGCGCGGAGATCCTTGTCCTTTGAGGGGTGTCCTTATTGTTTCTCAATCAGATAAGAGGCAGTATATTGGGAGAATCTAGCGCGTCGATGTCACTGTCGCTACATCCTCGTCACAATATCCAAGAACCCAGTGTAGATGGATGGAATGTTGTTGTTTTGTCCTTTTGAGAAAAGGTTGCATACCAAGAGGCCAGGAACCCATACCTGACCCAAAAGTTCTTGATATGGTCGGTCTTTGTTTATCAGCTGACTGCTACAAACCCACTGAGCTGGTAGACCCCTGGAAATGTAAGCTTTGGGCCATTAAATAAACAACCATACACCACACTTTGAGCCCGAACCTCGGGTTGTTGGAGGCTGACCATTGATTTAGCATGAAGAAATGCCTAAATACCGAACAATGGTCAGCTAGAGAGCACATGGCACAAGGTAAATCGCATGCGGCGTATTAGTCAAGAAGATATGATCTTCGTCCAAAATACTATCTTGGCCCATATTGTATAATATTGCCGGTGCGTTGATGGATACACTATTGAAATCCGCTGATTACCTCCGGGTGTACATAGAGGTCGGCGATCAGATATGATCCAAGACATCTACAAGAGGGGTCGACTAAGACAGACAGGCATGGCTGACAGTGTCGTCTTGACGCCACACGCTTCCAAGGCGCGCCTGAACTGAGTTTGCAGAATCAGGCATTCAGGTTCCAATCGAGCAAAGTGCTTCTGGTAGTGTAACTCACAACGTAGCGAAGAGACGGTTTACCTGGAACACGTGGGACCCCCCTCACACATTGGAGAGGACGTATGAATGTGGATCGTCAGCAGTCGGCAGATGCTCTTCTTTCTCGGAAGTCGATTTACTAAGAAAGGTTTTGACAGGCGAGACAGACTCAGGCCATTTTCCTGCGAAAGGAACGGCACTATCGTCAGCGCTATAACCCTTGCGCTAGAATTCCAGGTAGTTGCAAAGCTAGTAGCATATAAATGGTCTCCATCATGTATGTACGTACGTTGGTTCATGCTTCTTACCGTAGCTCGCGTGGATAAGTAACGCCGCCGTGCAGGAACGCCGCGGACGTGCTTTTTTGGTCTCCATGGAGGCTACAAGGGCTGGGGCCGTAGATCATTGAGCTTGGCATAACCACGCTGTCGGATACCCTCGATCCCCGCGAAAGCCGTCACCAGCTACCGCATCTATCTGATACCGACGGTGGTGTGGTGCGGATGCTTGCTCCTGATGTGGGCTTTGTAATGCGTCACCAAGCCGAGAACAAGGGTTGTATGCAAGCCTATACTGATCGAGTTATTATTGCCTTCTCCTCTCTGCTGCAGCTCAGCTTCAACGGGGCCACGGGCTGCAATGAAACGCTGGGGTGACATTCGCGCTTAGTTGCTCCTCATGCTGTGGATAGATAGCCAGAGCAGCACAGTCAGCCCTTCTGAATCAAATGCATCCTCACTTACGTGCTGTTATCGTGCAGTGTCCTTGACTGTTTCGGGTGCCGCTGTGGCGGCACATTCGGTCATGTGTTCTGTCAAATTCATGCAGTATGACATTGTGGTCGATTATAAAATGCACCCATCCGAGGATAGCTCCACCGCAGCGTGAGCTATTTATGAGCAGATAGAACCCAGCATTCAACCCCGGGATAGTAGCCAATGATGGTCAATGTAAGTTCTAGCTCCGCATCAGTAATGAGACAAAAGTAGGTAGATCTTGCAGAGAGGGAGGAGGGATGGGAGGATAAGAGGTCTGCTGAGCGAAGTATTTGAGCCTCTCAACAGCGGATTATCTCGGAATTCGGTTTGGTATGATAGTATTGGCAACGCCAACCGGCGGCCGGCAATCAGCTTTGGCGGCGGACGTAGTCTGGCTCTGAAGATCTGCTCTCCAGCATGTATTGGTATTGGTCATGAGTCTGACGAGAGAAATCAAGAAAGGCGTACACTGCTATTAACGACATGGGTAACATGGGCTTCTCGACATTTCCCCCCACAAGTACATCCAATTGTCGAATCCGGAGGTGGTTGTTCAGATACGCAAAACCTAAGCTTCGTGTCAATGTCAACAGCGGATATCGGCGAGGTCACGATGCTCAGCAGGGGTCTGGATTGGATGGCGTGCTTCGCTTCTGCAGAACATCGAGCCACTTTGCGGCATCACGACCGACTCGAGACTGTCTGCATCCCCGCATTATTGACGAGCTGATGTAACCAATATTGGCTCTTCAGCGATATGGGCAATTGTGGTATGCTTCAGAATGAACAAGGCTAGATCCATGCATCGTACCGCGTGGGCAGGTTGATGGGAGTATGGGTTGACAACCCCCTCGAACCCCCTACCTAACTCTCGGCGATCTTCGAACTGCTGCACTCTGTGAAACCTCGCTTCTAAGTGCCAGGTTTCTGCCAGGTCTTAATGTGGGTTCTCGAGGCTCTCCCGCATTTTGCTCGCTAGATGTGTACATACATAGGTCGACAGGTCTCCAGCTCAGCTGCTACCTAAGTTACCGTGCCAGATGCGCTCAAGGAGTGACATTCTGCGCCGCAGTT
Source organism: Astrocystis sublimbata (assembly GCA_022453515.1). Classification (NCBI taxonomy): domain Eukaryota; kingdom Fungi; phylum Ascomycota; class Sordariomycetes; order Xylariales; family Xylariaceae; genus Astrocystis; species Astrocystis sublimbata. The sequence goes on from JAJNNY010000023.1 coordinate 75,355, forward strand.
GGCGAAGATCAGCTTCCCTAGTCGTTCGTCTCACCACCAACATCGCCAGACGCAGGGACGCCCGACATGGGTCATTGGGCCCTGCACTCCAGCCCTGACGCTTCCACGTGGGCTGAGCAGTGAGTGGTGAGTGATAGGCAGAGATATGGCAACGAATAGACGGACGGTATATGTATGCAGGTCTCTTTGGCAGAGTCACTTGACCTCGGAAGAAACAATCGCGTAGACACGGCTAGAAAATCCACTCACCGTCTCCATCTCAGCATCAAGGTCGGATGCCTCGGTCTATTAACCATCACGATCGACGTCTTTTTTTGTTCTTTTCCCGCCAGGTCCGTCAGCGGCTTTGCATGCTTAGCCAATCAAAGCTCATAACAGCTCTTGAAACATTATGACGGGATTAGTATCACACACTACCTAGGTAAGCACCGGTAGTTCACAGCACACTAAAGGTGTATGTAAAGGTCATGGCGCAAGTTGCATACATTACGAACATGAATTGATTGGCTGCTGTTGACTTGAGCACATGGAACTGCTTTGGTTTCCTATACGTACATCGTGGGGCCAAAAGAAGATCTCACTCGGCGTTAAGCAACCACAATAGAGCACAACGTGTGCGACAACCATAACTTCAGGGTCGTCGCAACATGATGCCTTGTGACTGCATAAAATCTCCGAGAGGAATCTTTGGGGATAGGATTTGGGGCTACATCATCGATCCACGCTATTATGTGCTGTAAGCCAACCAACCTGCATATCCCAGGTACTAGGCATACAGCAGTTGGATTATATGTCTGCATCATCCCTGTTACACATATACCGGAGTTCGTAATTAAGGAGGGGCGTTTGCCTCAGCCTCATATCCAGACTGTATTTGCATCTAGTCTAATAAACTAGAAGATTCTTGCATAACTGATGACGCAGGCTGCTCTAAGTGCTGACTTGACATCCCTCGCCTTGACGCGATACTTACGAGTACTCACTTGTAAGTGGTGATGGCCTGAATAGTTAAAAATAAAAAGCTGGGGCTAGCTATCACGACAGCAAAATACTTATGCTCGCACATGCGAGACATGGTTGGCCGGACTCCGAACACTGACGGAATGCGGCACAATGTCAGAAGAATATGTTGAAAGCATACACCAATGAACAAACGCTAATTAGTTGGTCAACATTCTCATATGAGATAAGATGTTTCCATTCGTAGGCTCTAGACGCACAGATCGTTGTCGGGTGATGTCTGCTGAACTGAACGGACGATGTACCCAGTCATCGTTCAATATGTGTTACATATGACCATGATAAACAAAACGATCCATGTACGAGTAGATATATACTAGCCTACTATGTAAGTAGATAGGCAAACGGCCCGTCACGCTGGTCCCTGCTACTGCATTGCCTGTCAGAGGCAGACGAGGCAAGCAAGTACAACATACGTGTCTTCTGTAGAAAACGGAGTATTCGTGCTCGCATTCAGAAAGACCCCACCAATCGGCCCTGTTCTGGCGACTCGAAATTCAAGTGAATAGATAACAATCACCTCCTGGCGTTGGAGGCAGGCGGACTGGAGATTGACAATTACCTGGATAGCGTACTTTTTTTGTCTTTCCCACTTAGACATGGATGGCTTCAAGCAGATGATGAAGACGGTTTCAGCACTCTGATCGCAGAAACAGCACTACTGGTACAGCATCGACTAGCATAGCGTAGCGTACGCATTCACATAGAGAGGATGCCAAGACAATTTAGAAGTTTTCTAGAAGCTCTTTCAAGGTCATGGGGCTCGATTGCACCCTGGTCCCTGGGTTAGCTCCGGCGCGCAGCAAAAAGTTTCTGCTTGGGAGCTAATTTTTTCACGTACACTAAATTTTTTTCTCGCGTTGGGAAATTGCTGTCACACTGAGGCAGGGAAAGTGATTGATATCAGACTCCACTTGGGCACGCTGGCCTTTACCTGACCGTCGGGAATTCAGGGTCCATGCAAATCATGACTTCATCGGTAGGCGTGCGCTAGACAGACTCAACTAACTTGAACATGTCCACAATCAGAATGTCTTTGGTCCTGACAGCCTGATTTACGTGGAAGAGTCACAAATGCGGTGTAGCTCGCTCGTCGTTTCTGTGCCTGGACTAGCAACGGCCGCCGGCGTCTGGGGTGGGTGTGCAATAAGACTCTGTATATGTGTGTGGGTGTAGTAAAATCAAGGCCTAGTCTTGGACAGCAATACGCTTGTCTCGTTTTCCTCACAAGCGCAAATGTGCTTTTGTTTCTGCCTACCCTACACCGAGTTTCTGAACCTGGCTGCCCGGATCTTGAACAGCTGAAATCGCTTGCTTAGATCATATGTGTACCTACTAATATTACGTCCGTGGAATGGAAACGTCGCCTCCGTGAGCATTAGCCCTACGCACCTCGGCACCTATCATGGTTGAACACTTGGTTTAGGGATCAGTTGAATCTTGGGGATGCGTTCGGGCGGCTGGTACTAATGGGGAACAGGCATTGATGCCTAACACCTGCGTGGGAAGATTGGGGAGGACAGCTCATCGTGACTCACTAAATATGCCTGGCATTCTTGTCCTAGACACCGACAAGCGATGCGATTTGCGATGCGCCAGATGTACTCGCACACATGCATTCTGTAGAATGCTCACGAGCTACAGCCCACAGGTCTGTCTGTCTGAGACCACGGTTCCGCATTCCTCGGCGAGACTGCCTCACAGATGTTATATTACTCGTACGTGTCAATCAATAGACGACTGTCTTGCTGCTCGGAGTCGCCAGTGGCTGAAAGACTAGCTCCTGTCTTAATCAGCCGTCTGGTGATGAGGTCGAGTCTAGGCCTGGACGTTTCGGGACGGTCTACCGAGGATAGGTAGTCCCCAATTGTCCGTCCTATCTAAAAGCGTCGTGTTGGCAGCTTAGCGAGAGCACACGAGATAAAGAGACCTCACACTTGGGGTCTGTCTGATGTGTGTCTGAGTTGCAAAGTAGCCCAGGAGTGCAGCAGTAGTGCAGAGGTAGTTCGGCACTTGTGCAAAGCCGCCGGAATTGAAAATTTACACGACCTCGGTGGACGTAGTTAATTAGACGCCATGGAAGATGATAAACAGCCCTGAGCTGCAGTTGTGCGCTGAATAAACCCTGTCCACTTACCAAAGAGGGAACTCAGGGCTCTTACCTTGAACTTGCCAAGTGGTTGTTCGGGTACCTCTACATGTATACCTAGTCGCTGACGGTAAGGCTGGACCAGGTACAGGGAGTGCTCAGCCACAGCAACCTCGTGCATAAACAACGTCAGCCAATAGCCGATACACATGGCGGCACTTTCGAGGCAGCTTCACAGAAACCTCGACCGCCTTCGCGGACGGCATTGGGGTCTGATTTCCGAATATAGTCCTTCCCGGCTTCCGGCATTGTATTGGCAGCGGTATGAAAATGAATGCGCCTACGAGTACTGCTTAGGTACCTGTAGAACCGGGCGGCCGGGAGATCGATTGGTAAGCTCTAAGGAGGTGCCTACCTCTTAAGTACCTAATATTGTGCTACCTCATCTCAGTGGCTCTGCACACTATGAAAATACCTGCAGTAGGTGATATTCACGTGCATGTACTTGCACACCTGTGTGGCGGACGGGTGTACATGGGGCCTATGGCGCTGGGACGGCGGGTTGGCGCTAACGAGATGAGGACGAAAATTTGGCGCGCCTCGTGCTGAAGTTCAAGGTTGTTGCGTTGCCTCCAGGCTCTTTCTTGCCCAGATCGCACGCAGCCTGGAGCTCATACTCGTAATACTCGCAATTAATGAATGAGGCTCCACTATCCTTGTTCGACCACCCCCTGGTCATCGTCTGTTGTTGCGATGAGGCATAACGATATTGAAACGCCGATTGCTCTTTTGCCGTGTGCAATGGCCGACGGCAGCAGACGATCTTGATGAAGCACGCAGTCCCCAAATTTCGGATTGTTTCTGCATCTGCAAACACACCTGTTACACTGGACGACCACTATCACGAGTACGCCTAACCTTGGCAAGTATGCATGCAGTACGATATGCGGACACGACATGCGCACCTCTCGATAATCCATCATTGACCCGACCGACAGAGCTGCAATGTTCATACCTATCCTGCCTTGGATTGCGCATCAATTATTCCTTGTTTGTCCACTGTTGGCAAATAGTATGGGCAGCTATAGAGACGCTGGACTATTTTGGGGGTGGGTGGTCCTGCTTAATTTCAGATGCAATTTTGATTTTTGTCTCTGCCTACCCTGACGTTGTATAGTACATGCACTACCTCTCGAGGTTCCTGCGCCGTGCGGCCTGGCGGCGGAGCCCCCAAAGCTGACTGACGGACAGGGGGGACCGACATAGGCTACACGATTACCTCGCAGTAAGGCATGCGTACAGAACACATGTGCTGCTGAATGGCAGGGATAGGAGGGACAGGGGTGGGTAGACAGGGGTAATGAGCAGGGGGCCGCAGTCGCCAGGGGTAATCTATATGCTCGTTTCAATTTGTTCCTTGGGTCCAGCCTGGGGGGCCAGGGGCCGACCTGCTTAGGTTAGGTAGGTAGATGACGGAAGTATCTGCGCGATAGTCGGACCCCCCCTCTCCCCAGCAGCCTGCAGGACAGTACACACACCCCTCCCCCAGCCCCCACCAGGTCTTGTCTCAACACAGACCAATGCACACCCATGCCAGCCAACTGCAGGGCCAAGCCATGATCTGCCTAGTCCTGTACGATACGTTCGCGGGTTAGAAGTAAATTTCTATTAGGTACAGGCCCAGATGGAGGTACCTACTCGTCTACCTCTGCGACGCACGCATGCGCCTGCGCAAGTAGTGTACTTTCCACACCTTGGCTTCGTCACTCTGGGCCTGACCCCTGGTCCGTCTATCGCGACTTATTTTTGCACTTCGCTGTGAATGGGGCTCTAGGTACTGCTCGTACTGCTCGTACTGCTCTGCCGTGCCCTGGCGCTCTCTCGCCCGACTGTCGCGCGACGTGGTACATTGCGCCACCGACCCAGGGTCTAGCGGTGTACTTCAACAAACACCAGCCTGTAAATTAGGTGGTGACTCCCGCCATGTACTCGTCCTGCCCTCACCCTCACCCACCCAGCCCGGACCTAGAGAGCTGACGATCATCATCCCCATCTACTGTACCCGTCCACGGCTATACATAAAGCTGCCTCCCCCTCCACCCACTTCGCTCTTCTCGCTTGTTCACTCCAGCATCAGTCATAAAGATAACCTCAAGCTTAGATCTCCATTCAAGCCTAACAACTCAAGCCTGCTTCCCTCTGCAGTCAAGCCTATCCACACACACACACACACTCGCAAACCACACACAGCTCGTGGTACTCACTTCTAAGAGCACTTGGTTCACGTCGTTGTTGAATACTCAACAACAAAAACTTTGACCGGCTCCACGCCAGATATCAAGAACACCGTCAAACTGGCTTCCTCACGAGAATTCGAGATGTCGGCCCAGCGCCCATCACAACTCCCGCCTTGTCCAGGCCCGCCCCCAAGCCGGCCTCTTCCTCCCCTACCTAAGAGTGGCTAAGGAGTTGGTTGGCAAAATGACATATGTCACCGACAATACAATTACAACCGCAGTCAACAGTTGCTCCGAAAGCACATTCATGGGGCGGTTGGCTCGATGGCGCCAAAGGGAATACAGCAATACTCCGGGATCAATCCCATTCTCAAGTGCTACCGAAATAAACCTACCTGGACACATCTCAACTCTGATGCTTCACGCTCTCTTGAGCCCTTACACCCTGGCACGCACGTCCGAAACAACACTCCCGAATGCATGACGCCTGCAGTTATCTGGCCCGAGCTATTCAAGGTCGCCTGGGGGGGCAGTCGAGTCAAGGGAGCTACGAGCGCGAACTATGATAGCTCCCTGACCATTCGCAAGCTCCCCCATACCTAGCTGGTATGATCTACATCATCAGACCAGCTTGGCGCGTTCCCCATTCGCACCCGCCTGGAACTATGAGAAGCTCGTTCTTTCTTGAGCTGGGCTCACAGAGGAACTTTCTCTTCACTTCCCGTCGCACTTAGCGCATCTAATAATCACCTAAGATTTATAATTTCGGTCTTTTTCTTCACATCAAGTCAAGGGGTTGGTAAATGTTTATTGTTTTCACGGGATACGACGGTCAACAGGTGCCATGAGGGTTTCTTTTCACATTCTCTGTACAACTAGGATAGCATAGTCAACAGGGCGCCATCTGCGAGGAATGAGTCGCGAGCGCGAGATACCCAACGGAGAGGATTCCGGGAAAGGCTGAAGGCAGGACTGCTTTGCCGCGGAAAGTTACGGATAAGAGTACATGAATTCAATTAAGACCATCCAGATGTGGTCAATATTCCTCTATATGATTCTTCTCGGTACAAACTCGTCTTTTCGTGAACTACGGTGTGTCATGCGAATCATGGTTTGTGCGGATATCAGCCATTGCAATCAACGATTTTTCTTCGTCGACTCCAGATAGGTCCCCAATTCACCAATCTACCGATTCACCAGCCAGACTAAGTTGCTGTCTCGGAACCCTACTTTGCCCAGAAGTGGCTGAGACGAGCTTTGCTCACCCCTCATTTCAGGGTCTCGTATACGATGGTCCATGTTTCAATGCGAGGACGATAGAGGTTCGCGAATTATCTTCACATGCAATTGCCAATTAGTTATCCGAGGATTACATTCTTGTTTCGCCTGAAGCCGCACAGTATTCATCATCCTACCGTAGCATTACATGGATGGACATGAAAACAAAGCACATTACGTAGAAGCAGACTGAGCCCAAACAAGGCTACTAGTCTATCCTCTCTCTACAGACAGCTCGGCCACGTGTTGTTGTCGGCCAACCAAGAGAGAATTCTGGCGGTGGGTGCTGTGCCTGGTACCTGACCTAACCTGACCTACCTCGCCTGCCTAGTATTGTGGTGATGATGAAATAGATCTCCGTGTATGCATGTACTTGGGTGAAATTGCGTGGAGAAGAAACCTACGACCCACTCGTTGCATTTCTCGAGATCTGCCTTGCGGCGCTATCTTGTCCCTTGGCCTTCCGTATCCAGCAATTAATTAGCCTGCGTCAATACTCAATACGGCCGAGGAATTATACCACTCGTTGATAAGTACATGGGTCAACCCCGTCACGTGTGCGATCTTTTGTGTCATCGTCATCGTCCTGTGATGGGGATCCTGTTTCAGTGTCACAAATTTGCCTACCTAAGAGCCTGGATGCATACCTATTTGCTACCTGGCTCGCCTGGTAGGACGCTTGTCGAAAAATCTACTCGTACCTACCTGCGTACGTAGAGGGGGGGAAAGGGTGAATTGGATTGAGTCGAATGGCCGCTCGGCAAATACCGCAGTGCAACACCCCCATGAGGTCCCATCAACCCAAAGCCGAAAGTGGTATCGCGCACCGAGAACAGCGACGATAAAGGCATGGAAGTATAATGCTGGATTGGAAGAGATTGGGCAAATTTGTGTGACAAGGCTACCTAGGTTGCTACCGAAGGGGGGGGGATTCAAACAAAATCAAACAAAATAACACCTGCGAGGGAAACCTGGCCTGATACTCGTGTTCTTTTCTCCCACCGTCGTGCGGTCATGGCACGATTAGCAGTTGGCCATGAGTCAATTCTGTCTCCCTTGCATCGACTACTCACTCGTATGCAAATACGTGAATCAAGATACGTAGGTATGCGACACAGACGGAATCATCGCTGATTCATTGTTTGTTGCGAAGTCCTACTAGTCCTAGTGCGAACGAATGAATGAATGAGCACATCTCATTTCTACGGATAGCCGGGTTTTCGCAATAGGACTCGGAACCGAGGTCGTTGGTGCCGGACGCATCGTTCCGAGGCTTTAAGGCTACCGTTATTGTTCTTGCCGTTGAGCAGCTACCTATGTAGGTGCCTTTATGCTATTAATAACGGGCGTCTAAAGCGGCAGCTAAACCACATTCACCACTGTCTTGCGAAGCGATAAAGAAGCACTCGTAAACAAAAAAGTTGGCACCGACCGATAGGAGAGAAAAGGGAACTAATCCTCCGCTGGCGAAATGCCAAGATCTGGTTTGAGTCTGGGGATCGGGCGCGCAGCGCTTGCTATTTCCTGATCGGGTGTTCGGCAGTCAGCCAGTCAGTCATCCCAACAACAATAACAAGGCCGGCACACTGGCGAGAACTGGTGTTCTGCGTCAGGGCATGCATGCTGTGTGGCGAGTGTGGGATGGTCAGGGTCAAACATCCTCGACATAAGAACCTGGGACGATGGAGGGTGACATTCCGGCTGCTCGCCGGCTCGCACGGATGCTCCGACTCCCACGACTGGGGATCGTAGGCCTTCGAAACAGATGAAGGTGAAAAACCCGGCGCAACAGCTTGGGGGTCGAGGGGGTTAACGACGCGGGGTCGGTCATGTGTGCGCATCTTCGACGATCATGATCACCCATCATCAGACATTGTCCGAGACAGGATATAGTGTAGCACTCGAACTGCCGAGAGTTGGCGAATCGCCAAAAGATAAGGCAGTTCAAGTTCATTTACCTCTCCCTCGCCTCCCTTGATGCACTCCGCACGTGAATTTCAGCAGCGCTGTCAGGTACCGGCACCCTAGCGAGGCAGCTGAAAAGAGATGAGAGTGTTTACGGCTTTGGGAACGTGGATGCGTGGGTCGCGTGATGAAGAGGACAGGTATGCCATCCTTCGAGACCCGTGCGTACGGAACAGGGCTGGGAGGAACGGACGATAATGGCAGGGGTTTCGACCTTTTGACCTTGAAAGAGGCGCACCGCACCTGGCAGTGTGGTTGACGGTGGCTGCGGTGTGCGGCTTCAGCCGGCATATTTTACCTCGAAACGAAGGAATCATGGGAATGTTTTCGACTCACCCATGCTCGCCATGTACGCTAGTTCTACGGAATACCTGGTATAAGCCGAAAACATTGTGATAATGCGGGGGGATATCCGACGACTAAGAGCGTTCCTGGCGGCTCTTGGTAGTACACGTATATCCGTCACTCCCAAACGGCCGGGGTCACAGCTCATCGTGTTTTATCGTGCAGCAGTAGTGTGAATACCTAATCTGCTTGATCGTGCCCGTCTGTAAATGCACCTGGGGGCTAACAAGCAGCTTGACAGTCGCGAGTCTCGACAGTGCCTACCTACCAGCTCGCCAGTCGAGCTGGTATCTTCGGGTTTGGGGAGAACACAGGCTCTTCTCATTGGCCTGATTCTAATCCAGACATTGACTCAATACCGTCATTCTTTTACCTCATCTGAATAAGCCGGGTCCCATCTCATTTCGGATTTTTTCTAGAACATTTAGTTTCAAAGCCGAGATGCGCTAGTTCTCATCGCCTTTTGGCACGGTCGCGTAGAAATTTGCCACCTCCTTGGATCTTCAGGGGGAGGCGAAAAAAAAAAAGCCACCTTGCTTGGATACTTCGGGTACCTACTGTACCTATTGAGCACAACGGGAGGATATCTACATGTAGGTACCCCGTCACCAGAATACCGTGGGAGGCAAGGGGGACAACATGGGTGTTGATATGTAGTTGGCAGATCGCCAGGTATACATCAGATGGCTTTGGAAAGGAACCAAGCTACATATATACTATACTTCCGTCCAATGCAGTGAGAACCTTGAAAGACGATCACTTGCCCCAGGTCCTTGCCCAGGGGCATCTGCCCTGTATTTACCCACCTAGCCACCGGGTACAAGTACCTAGATAGGTACCTTTTGCTCATTCGGCACCTGAAGGCAGCCCAGCTGAGAGGCTCCCGAGGTCCCGTTTCAATTTGCCTTGCGGCGCCTGTATATTACGGCCACAGCATTGGACAGTGGACTTGTGGGGCCCAAACTACGCTAAGCTCACCGACGTCATGAAGAATCCCAACGGTTATCACCACGTGGAGTGGAGGCTAATCCGAAACGACCCAGGCGAGCCAGGTCGGGTCGGGGTTCGCAGCTTCAACGCCAGAGCTAGGAGAGGAGTACCTACTCGTACTACGTACTCGTACCGCACACTGCAGCAATCTTGCCACTACAACACTATCGACACCCCAGGGCTGTGACCACGCCTGCGAACTGCTCTCACACGAATCAAAAGCAGCATTTCTGCAACATCCTGGGTAATCAAACTATTTGCCTAGTGCAGCTGCCCCAGATTTCGGGTTCCCATCCTCGCCTTCAGTGTGTGCAGTAAAGTGTTCCTGGGCTCTAACCGCCGTGGCCCTGTGATAGCCCTGTGCTGGTCTGGCCAATCACGGTATCACCAGCAGTTGGGCGGGGTCAACGACCAGGTAGTCGATCCCAGCACAGGCCGCTCCTGTACCCCCGAAGATCTGAAGCTTCCGCCCGTATTTCGTTGCGGCCGAGGCGGCTGCCCAAACAATCGGACGGATTAAGTTCGCCGGTACTATTCGTTGCCCGGGCACGATGGTTTTCCAGCTCCACGTCTGGGGGCCGGCGTTCGGGCTTGACTCCATCGACCCCGAGTGTTTGGCTGCAATTGCAGCTTTTCGTCACATATTTCCTCGCCATGATTGGGTTCTGATCCCAAGTAACGACACAGCCCTCAGCCCAGATCGTAAGTACCGTAGAGCATCCGTCCCAGAATCCGCCCTTCCTCCCGCTGATCACCGCCACAGATGCCCTGCCTGCGTTGTTTCACGATGGCACATGGACGTCGGGGTACACTGACATAATGTCATATGCGATTAGCCATGTCGGGTCATATGCACATCAACTTGCTGACAATGATCTCACGCCGCAGCAACAAGCCGATCTCCTGGCTTATTCCTCATTCCTCACTACGCGTGGATCGGCCATAGTAGCGTCGTCGCTGTACGCGTCACCGAATGCATGGGTCGAGCTCACTAGACCTGCGTACTCGCATCTCTTGCCGTTTCCACTGACATGGACGATCCCCTCAGCCATACGTGCCGCCGCCATTGACAAAGCTGAGAGCATCGGTATGGGCTCCTTGGCTGCTGAGGCCGAGGCTGAGGCCGATGAATCCGCTTCTAAAAATGGTGCTGAAACTATCTCGACGGGTTTCTTGCGTCTACGTCAGCAACTCGGCCCCCGCAAGTCCATGCAGCCGGAGCAGACAGCCGCAATCCGATTCCAACGACTCGCAGATGACTTCTTCGCCACGCTTGATGATCTACGAGGCTCCCAGAAGTATCTTCTTGGAACTTCGAGCCCGTCGTCGCTCGATTTCTTGGCCTATGGATACTTGGCGCTGATGGGAGTGAAAACACCGTATCCGATTCTGGCTAGCTGTCTTGGGAAGCACAATCGTCCCTCCAACCAGTTTGTTCAGATGATGGAAGCAGAGGCTCAGGGCTACGACATGCCTCAGAGTGTACACAGGCTGAGGACTTTGCCCACAACATTAGGCACATTCGCCGAAAGTGCAATCGAAAATATTGCTGGTGTGGGCGATAGCTGGAGGAGATGGCGACGCGGAGGCATCAAGTCTGACGAGGCACAAAATCAAGACCTAGTGCAAGTCATGCTCATTGTCGGTGGAGCCATTGTAAGTATAGCAACAGTCGGGGCAGCAGCGTTATTTGGTGGGATTCCTGAGGAAATCCCCAAATTTGGTGCAAGCACACATCGCTTTGAGGCCCCAAGGGAGGAGAAAGGCCTGTATCGATTTGGCGAGATTGGTGCAATGCTCGATGGTCTCCCAATTTTTGACCAAGCTCCGATCGCTTCAGCACTCTAGCTGGGACACATCGTTGACATTGTGTGCAATTGCTTATCCTCTTCGGGCAGCCTGTCTACCTATGGAAGTCGCACAGTACTGTTGCCACTTTATACCATGCGGATAGAGACCTAGTAACGTTAAAATCACATCGGCAGCCAGTCAATACACATGAGTCACTCCAATCGAGAAAGCCGGCTCGTCTTCAACGCATCTGGTGCCACTGCCTAGTGCTAATGATCGCCAGGTTGCAAATGCAACGCAGAAAAAATCGACAGTCATTCTTCCTGAAATGAGGTCCAATTTTTGACTTCGAGGGAACACCCACCCTGCAACCATACGGACCATCACACCGCGAATATCATCGTGGGTCGGTAGTATGACAGTGGCGAGAACGCGCATTAGTATACGAAGTCACCAGTGTTGCTCATCAAAAGGTCTCGCTTTCAATCGTAATAGCGTCGCATATCGTCGCATGTCACGTTGTTTCTTATTTTATTTCGGGTACATACATACCCGAGATTTTGAACTAGACATTGGTACATCGGTATTTGCAAATGAAGTTTCAGTTCCTGGGAGAGAGATATGTCGTCTGGATCTCAATTATAGCTCAGCAACATCTCAATCCAAATCCGGGGGGCACTCCCTGACACCTGCTTGTGGAAAGGGAGGAGGGGCAGGAAGTAAGAACAAGGAAAGGGAAAACTCTACACAATGAGATGAAGATAAAGGGGGCGAATACTTGGAAAATTTAATGTTGAATCACTCATCTGACTTCGACTGTGCCTACGTTGCTACTGTCAAATGAGATGGTGACTAGGGTAGATGCAACGAACTGCCATACTTATGCTGCTGCTATACAAATCACTTGATACCAAAGCTAAATTTCAGCACTGCTAAGTTACGTCTCCTCTGCTAGCGTGTTGGTACTCAGGGACAGTTACAAACATACTGATTGCATAGTTGTTTGTTTATTTCTTTAGGGAAGTACATGGATTATATCTCCATTGAGCGCGTGACATCTCATGTGTACCTTCAAGTGCATTGTGGCACGACCATAGACGTGGTACTAGTAAGATGTGCGGGTAATGGGAAAGTGAATGAGACTTCAACGATACTCCCTTATCGTACGTATCCAGTCAGGTTTGTTGGTAACTCAATGTCAAGTTGACTTCTACTATGATTCCGCGACATAATCATCACTGAACACTCCAGAAAAACATATATTACGCAACTACATTCATCATGTGCTCTCCCATGGTCCGATTTCGTCGTGATGTTTCAGCTCGAATTGAATGAAGCGTCAGACAAAACACCACACGAGCCAGCGCGAAGTTGGTCACATAACGCGCGTCCAAATGTTGTTGGCCATTCCCATCACTGCTACACGAACAAAGTGGGACTGGGGATTGGCTCAGATTGGTGGGAGATAGTTTGCTCTCGCCAGTGTTATTCCACTTTGACTTTGACAATGTTTCAAAATAGGCGGCAAAGGAGGGCCGCTACTTCCCTGTCATTGACATTGATGGTAAGATTGACTTTTTGATATATGCTATTGGTGTTTTGAAACTTCTAAGGAGAGGTTTTTCAGCTACAAGTAGTGAAGCGCCGCGCGAAGAGGTCGGCTGATCAATATGAGTGGTACAAAGCTCTTGTAGGGAGGGAGGGTTATACCTATTCGTCCAGGTGATCGGTGTCACCAACTTTGATAAAACCTACGCATTCCCCGGTGAAAGGCAGTATTTGAATTGGACAGACAACATGTCCGCTATCGCCTAGTACCACGGTTGTTATGTGCTATTCTACTTCCCGCAAATCATCGATCTTGACCACTATCATATCGACAGCATCGGAACTAGTTCTCAAGCCATGTTTTACAAATACAAAGAATTACCTGAGTTCCTTGAAGTTGGTATGTATTCTCTGGTGCCATTTCTTCCCACTTCTGGCAATTCTAGAGAGGCATAAGCTATCCCAAAGAGCATCGTGAACTCTCAAATCATGAGCGATTATTTACTCTAAAAGTCATTTTCTAACTTCGGCGGTTGAAGTTGAACGCCACGATTTCGGCACATCAGGAAGGCACTATGCCATAGTTCAGCTCGCCGGATGCGATCCGTTCCAACACCCACAACCCGATGGACGTCTGTCCTGCCTGTGGCGAGTCAGCGATTCACCACTCGGACAGGTATACTCTCCACGGTTTGGTGATCAATTCCAGTAGGTACTTCCTCAGACCTGCCATGCTCTCGTTTACGCTACTCTCATTTGAGTCAAAAGGAGGAATAGGAAGAGGCAGGGGGAATGCTTACTGACTGCCCGATGCCTTGAAATAGAGCTACAGCTTATATCGCTACGGAACCCTTTCGAGACGCGCTACGTCGTGGCGACCACAGCTATTCGAACGCGTTTACACTGGATGATAGAGCCAAAGCAACGACCGTGGCGCCTTGTCTGATAGCATACAAACCACAGGATTCTCCAAATACCAAGGCTGGTATAGTAAGTCATCAACCAAAGCTGAACCCGGCTATGCGCAAATTTAAGTATTTATATCAAGAGTGATTTTCTGTCAGCCGAGACAAAAAGTTGACCAAGCTTTGCAGTATGTGAGACTCGATATTGAGTATGAGTGGTCTACGATGGTGACATTCAGTATGCAAATTTCATAGTTCCTTTGGTCTCCCCCCTCCCTCGTTCAAGTCTCGGAGGCATTGAGAAAACCTAACCAGGATTTCCGCTTCTGAAATACCCGTGACATCTCTGACCATGAGAAAATACTTCGCTGTAAGAGGCAACACTGACTCTAGCGGTTGAAGTCCATATAGAACTTCGATGGCACCCGTCGAAGTGGACCATTCAAAGGAGGGCTAGGGCCTGGTACGGAACGCAAGCAGCTCGACTACCCCCGGAGCAGCGGGTTGGAGATATAGAGATTGAGCGTAAGCACTTATTTCCTTGACTGAATCCAGCGCTTTGTTCTTTGTTGGTCGCCTTGCTGACCCTGTCGCAGATGAGAAACTCCGCCGGAATATCTTGAATGAACTGGAGGGATGTTGGTTAGAACCAGACACGCAGAGATCAAGCCTTGGCACCCACGAGTAGTACCTTTCAATTGCAATGATAGCAGGTAATCCTGTATTGAGATATGTGCTGGGACGATTCGGGGGGTACGAGTTATCGCCACAATCGAGATAACTGAAGCACCAGGAACTGAACGTGGGCATTATGTCAAAGAATCTGGTGATATTGACTGTACAGAGACACTATACATGTATAAGACAGATTGCCCTAGGAGACACTGAAATTGACGAGCTTTGGTGCATGGACTCTGTAACTAGTTATAGAGTCTTTCTTTGAAGACATATTGTTTAACCGAATCAAACACACATTCGATTCAACAAGATACACAGGTGCTTTCATGGCAATTCAACATATCGTTTCTTCAAGGGTCCATGGAAGAGAATTGCCTCACGCCTGACTTTGATATGTCATACCTGCGTGACTTTGCTTGTGCCATATCTGTTCCTAGCGGCATCATTTTTTCGGCTTCAGACTCACAATTTAGCGGCATCATGCATACCATAGGGGCTTGCTGGCTGGCTGGCTGGCTGGCTCGGGGTTCAGCGGAGTCATTACTTGCTCATTTCGATACCATAGCTCAGATACAGATAGCTTGGCCCCGGTTGATGTGCCATGTCCGTAGTTATGGATTTCCTTGATATCATCGTCATACTACCCGTACATGTCTGTACGCCGAATGGACAGAAATCAAGCCAATGGTAGATGGAGATAGACAACTCAACTATTAAGGAAAGGCTTGCACTTGATTAGGCTAGGGCTAAATGACTGTGCGTCAGGGGTAAGGTATGCTCCACGTAGCCAGCCTGATATTACCTGTTATTCAAATCATTGCAAGGTTTGGTTTTGGATGATAAGTGCTGATGTATGTGCTTGCTCAGCTATTAGACATGTTTGAGGTATGTGCTCTATATTTGTCGAATATTCTTCCCGACCATTTCCGGCCGTTCTACTTCCCATTCATCCCTGAGTATCGCGAATGCCAGATCGCTTACCAGCAAGCTCTGTCCCAGACTCCAGACCAAGGTGATGGCATAAAAGAAGTTGGCATTACCGCTCCCGGCATAGATCCAGAGATAGTAGAAAGCAGGGCCTAAGAATGCGGAGTAGAGAATAGTAGATGCTGCAAAGAAGGGATAACGCATCAAAGGGAACACGTGCCGGAACAGGGGCACCACCGCGAGGGTCAAGCTGATGTCGGCTATACTTGGGTAGGGCTTGAAGATGCTGAAGATGCAGAGTAGGATGGCGAGTGCGGCGAGGGGCTGCGAGCGAATTCGAATTGAGAGGCCGCCCACATATGAAGAGAGATGTAGCCAGAAGACGCCTATGAAAAAGGACCTGAAACTGTCGAATATCTCAATGAAGAAGTACCACCAGAGCCCCACATTCGGAGTGAGATCGGTCATGGTAAGCTGGATGCCGTATGTTGAGGGAATGAATTCCCACGATCCAGTAAGGAGGTATGATGCGCCAAAGAGGGTTAAGAGGCACCCCGCGACGGCGAGAACTGCAGTTCCTGCGAATTGCGGAAGCGACGCAATCTTGTTTGCTGAATGCTGGCGATCATAGGCGAGCAGAACCAGGGGTGGGAGTAGGAGAACGGGGTACATGGAGAGATAGGCAGCGAAGGAGAGGGCGAGCATGGCGTTCAGGGGGTTTCCCGAGATGGCCTTGGCGATGGCGTGAAGAATGGCGCAGGTGGTGAAGACATTCGTCGGCCTCCCCAGACAAGTGGCGATGGTGAAGGGGTTGAACAGGTAGCTGCGGCGACAGGACATGTTAGCAAGCGCATCTGAAGCCTCGGCAGAGGGGACGGAAGGGGACATGTGCGTTTACATTGCGGCGACGACATATCCACTCCATTGCCTGTCCTTGCGCGCCGACGTGAACAGCCTCGATGCGGCGGCCTCGCCCGACTCGGCGATGCGGTATAGGGCGTCGGCGCTCGCTATGTCGACAGCGACGTACAGGAGGCAGGTGAAGAAGGGGTACGTCGCCGGGTCGGGGAGCAGGGACAGCAGCGGCAGAAGCAGCGGTGCCTGGTGGTAGACACCGCCGTCGTAGGGCGACACATTGTGGTTGTATAGGAACAGCCCCTCTTGCACTAGATACAGCCCGTGGTCAATGGTGTTCACAATGGTGTTCACGATGGCGTCCGCGGCGACGAGGGGCCGTCTCACATCGTTTGAAGCTCGTGACGGGCGTCGACACCTCGACACGGCTGGTCAGGAGGTCTGGGAGGGCGGGAAATACGGCGAAGAGCGCGAGTCGGAGGAGGGCAGCGGCGCCGTAGAGGCCAGCTGTGTCCTGGAAACCCATCTTACCGGCGCTCATGTCGCCAGTCCATCGTAGAGGCCGAGGGATGACGGGATATCTATCGTGTTGGTCGGGGCAGGTAGGGTTGTTTGGAAGTCGTCGGACTGTGCCCAGTTAAGTGGAAGGTAAGTTGTCATGTAAGAGGATGTAAGGTCAAGTAGGTACATGCACAGCTGTACAATCTGTACCGATGTAGGTGCCTAACCGTGCCTCTAAAGCTGGGGTACGCAAGTACCTTCTACAGGCTGGTTGCCGGCATACTGAGTACCTGCGCTGGAGATTGCCGACTTTTACCGATCAAGGACACACCTGTCATGTTAAGGTACAGGGTCATTACTAGCAGTGGGTCCTAGTGGGCAGTACCTATCGATAAGAACGATACCCCGGAAAGCGGCACGCGCTAAGCCTTTTGAGCTGGATCATCGGGGGCGGTCAGAGGCGGCAGGTACTGGGCATCCCAGAGCTCAAGCAAAAAAAAAGTCGACCGCCCCACCAAGCCCGCCAAAGCAGATGGAACGGCCAGTCTTGCTATCGATTGCTACAATTGCTGCCGCGATTGCTGCTGCTGGTTGCTAGGAGCCGCCCGAACTTTCCACATACTTTCCCATCAACATCGACGTCGCCGTCCTGCAACAGGCACATTGACCACGCTCAGCCACCTGCACCAATTCCATAGAATTCGGTCCTCCCCGTCGCCGCCGTCATGGGCAGAATAAAGAAGAAGGGTGAGGCGGGTAACGCCAAAAACTACATCACCCGAACCCAGGCCGTCAAGAAGCTGCAGATCAGCCTCCCCGACTTCCGGAAGCTGTGCATCTGGAAGGGCATATTCCCGCGCGAGCCCAGGAACAGGAAGAAGGCCTCCAAGAGCTCCACCGCCTCCACCACATTCTACTACGCCAAAGACATCCAGTTCCTGCTGCACGAGCCCTTGCTGCACAAGTTCCGCGAGCAGAAGGCCCTCGAGAAGAAGATCTCCAAGGCCCTCGGCCGCGGCGATGTCAGCGATGCCAGCCGCCTCGAGCGCAACGCCGCCCGCCCCGAGAAGACCGGCAAGCCGCGCTACACCCTCGACCATGTCATCCGCGACCGCTACCCGACCTTCGTCGATGCCCTGCGCGACCTTGACGACTGCCTGTCCATGCTCTTCCTCTTTGCGAATCTCCCCTCCACCTCGACTGTCCCCGCCAAGATGATCGCCCGCTGCGAGCGCTTGTGCCTCGAGTTCGAACACTACCTCATCACCTCTCAGAGCTTGCGCAAGTCTTTCCTGTCCATCAAGGGCATCTACTACCAAGCCAGGATCCAAGGCGAGGACATCTTATGGCTCGTTCCCTACAAGTTCAACCAGCGCGTCGTTGGGGATGTCGATTTCAGGATCATGGGCACTTTCGTCGAGTTCTACATGACTCTGCTTGGCTTTGTCAACTTCAGACTCTACACCTCAGCCGGCCTGAAGTACCCGCCAAAGTTCGACCAGAGCAAGGACGACGAAGCCGCAGAGCTCGGCGCTTTCAAGCTCGAGGGCAACCATGCCGCCGCCACAGTCGCACCCGAACCAGCTCAACTGACGAGTGGCGACTCTGCTGCCCAGCCTGATCCCAAAACACAAGCCGAGGTGAACAAGCTGATCCGACAGATGAAGGACACTGGAGTGGAGAGTGACCAGACCGACGCTATTGTGGACAAGGAAGAATCGACCGACGCTATTGATAAGTTTGAGCCCGCTGCACCAGGCGGCGATCCTCTCCCCCAGCCCTCATACTCTGGTAACGAGCCGGGGTCGTTGTTTGCCAACTGCACCGTCTATCTATCACGTGAAACGCCGCGACAACCGCTGGAATTAATTCTACGGGCTTTTGGATGTAAGCGCGTCGGCTGGGACTCGGTGCTGGGTGAAGGCGCGTACACGACGAACGAGCATGACCCATCCATCACCCACCAGATTGTCGACCGCCCGGTAATCCAGGCCGCCATGGACCAAGATGCAGATGGCGAAGACAACCAAACCTCGCAGAAACTGGCGCCTAATCAAAGAATACCAGGACGTATCTATGTACAACCGCAGTGGGTCTGGGATAGCATCAATGATGAGGAGCTAAAGCAACCAAATGAGTACGTTCCGGGTGCCCAATTGCCGCCCCATCTGAGTCCCTTTGTGCAGAACACACAGGGTGCTTATGATCCGACCCTTCCTCTCAAAGATCAAGAGCTTGAAGGAGAAGCCTTGGATGATAGCGATGGCGACGAGGAGGTCGAGGACGAGGACGAGGAGGACGATAGTCTCGCTGTTAAGAAGCCCAAAGTTGCTGCCAATGGCATGGACGTTGATGCGTCAGACGATGAGGACGACGAAGCTGATGACGGTTCCTTTGGAGGCTTCTCCGGAAATGAGGAGTCAGACGGAGGCGAGGACGAAGAAGATGAGTCAGAGTCGGAAGAGCTTCGAAACCAGCAAGAATTGGAGGCTGAGCTTAGTGGCAAGCCTGTCAAGCAGACTGAGGTGGATTCGCGGGCCAAGAAGCTAGAGGCCAAGAAGCAGCTGGCGCGGAAAGCTAAGGAAGAGGCCGAAGACATTGACAGAGCAAAAGGAATGCTGAGCAAGAAGAAACGGAAACTGTTCGAGCAAATGCAGTACACCAACAACAAGAAGAGTGCAGAAGATTTGAAACTGCGGCAAAAGAGGAGAAAGTTGGAGAAGCAAAAGGCAAAGGCGGCGGCGTAAGGAATTTCTTAGACAGTGTTTGCAATTTTAATACCAATGATTTTCGTCATAATGCTGTGTCTGGCCGGAGGTAGTCATTCCACATTACATCACGGAAATGTTGTTTCCCGGTAACTAACCGTAAGCTGTGAGTGACTGCTTGTTTGTTTCAAAAGCTGCTGAGATTTGTGTTGCAAAGGCTCGACCTTCAGGCTTTATCTCAAGTGATTGGCGTCGAACCCACAATTGAACGACCCGTTCTCATTCCTCAATTCCCACTGTGCCTTTGGTTCTTGGGTTCTTGGGTTCATCCAACGCGACTGTGTCTGTCATCCGCCGGACCACATTGATATAATTCCTCACACGCATATATATAATGGCACATGCCGGGAGTGATTCGGACGAGTACATCCCTGCTTCCGATGATTCGGATGCTGCAGATGAGCGCCCGAACCGCTGGAAGGGGCCTCCATCCACCTGGCAGCAGCTGAATAGCGCTGAGATTGATACAATCACTGCACTCGACGATCTTCGCAACCAGGACCTATCTGTTCATCTATACAATGCATTCTCCCTGAAGCACAGACATGGCAAGATAACAAAACGAAAGGATGTCAAGTCCGTATCCAAACAGGTGATGCGTTACCCTGAGCCGTGACAAGTGGATGCCACCAGGAATGCTGACGAGGAAACAGGGTGTCGCTGCCGCGGGGATTGAGTCCAAATGGATTCCTCCAAATGCATGGACGGCCTGGCCACTGCCAGCAAGCGTGGTGCCACGACCAGAGTTCATGAAGCGGGCAGGTGCCGCCGATGAGCACATCACCTTCAAAATGGAAACGGCCTATGCGCCCCAGGCTGAGTTGGAACAGACCATTTCAGCCACCATGTTGAGGTTGGCCAAAGAGAAATTTCAGGCGAGGAAAGCGGAATCGGAACCTCGCCCCGGAGCTGGTGATGAGGATGGCTCTGCAGTTGAGCTGAGTTCCGCGTCTAGTAATTCCAGATTGAGAAGTCGTGCCAGATCGCGCCCAAAGTCTCGAGCTCTGAAGTACGAAAGCACCAGTGAGGGCGAAATGATGGACCTTGACGATCCCCACGGTGAAGAGCGCCCTATATCTGCGACCACGCCGAATATCCCATTGGAGCCCGTCGTTGCCACGGATGACGAGCTATCATACAAGCTTCTGCGTCCATCGGTACAGAGCGTCATAAAAAGTCTCGACATAGCACTCAGGGTCCTGCACAATGCCCAAGAGTCAAAGATGCATTATCACTCCGAATCCGAGGCGTCCGACGCATCATCTCGCTCGCGGTCCCGTACTCGCACCCGTTCGCGTAGTAGGCGACTTTCAAGCAACTTGACCGTGTCGCCAGATGACATGCAGAGAAACTTTGTGGAAAGGCGCTCACAACCAAGAGCGACGGGATCAATAGCCCCAAAAAACTCCGAAGGAGTGAAGAAAAAACTTGGTCGTCCAAAAAAGGAGTATCCAAGGCTTGAGGGCGAGGCAGAAGGAGACTACATGATCCGGATTGCGCGACTGCGGAAGAAATCTATTCCGCACTTTGACGACGATCATACGAATCCCGCCTCGGGTTCAGCACCGAAATTAACAGCGGCTGAAGTCGCGCCCAGCAAGCCAAAAGGATCACTGAAATCTCGTCCACAATCACGGCCGAGACAGAGAGAGCCAACAGCTGAGTCCGATACCACATCCGAGAACGAGCCGCAAGAGAAATCATTCCGACGGCCGAGGCTAGCATTAGTTCGTTTACGCGACTGGAAAGATGTCATCGGAGCTGCCGCTCTCGCCGGAATTCCCGCAGAGGCACTGGACCGAACAGCGCGGCGATGCGCCAACCTCTTCGGTCAAAGTTTCGTGATGCACACACTACAAGAAGATCCATCGGCGCCGAACAACCCTACAGAATACAAACCAGGGTTGGCGATGACTTCTCTGCCTAGACAAGCGCAGGGCAGCGACGACGATGATGTTGACACTGACACCCATAACCAGGTGCCAGTCTCACAACCTCCGCAGCCTTGCGCGAGAGGCCGCCCCCTGAAGTCGAATACTGGGTCTTCTAGTATGAAGACGGGCTATTTCTGCATAGTCAGCAACTGCCCGCGCGCAGTGAAACCGTTCACACGCCGTGCAAATCTTCTACATCACCTGAAGGTCATACACCAAAATGATGGCGACGTCGGGCTACCACTGACTGAAGTGCCGAGCGAGGATGAGATGCATGGCGCTGTGCATGTTGACGGGTTTTTGAAGCCGATCAAGATCCGTCCGGGCTGGGGCCGTGATGATGCGACCCAGGAGAAAAGAAAACCTCGAATAAAGCTCAAAACAACTGCAGATGCCGTACCAGCTACAAGAAGCGAGGACACCGACACGAGCATGCGGGAAGCGAACGATAACGATTCTTCGGATGGTTGAAGTCTCAGCTCTTGTTTTGGATTTCATTGAAAATCTCGAATCAATTTCAGAGTGCAGCTAGGAGCTGCCGCTCGCAATCACGATACGAGAAGCCTTGTTTTCAGACGAATCGAAAATATCTCTCTGAAGCAGGCATACCCTATGACTTCTTGGCGGCGAACTGCCTCTCCACCTCGTCCGCGAATTCACCGATAGTGGTAAACCTCCATTCAAAAGCTGTGGCATCCCTGTACTTCTGCAAGACAATATCCTTCCCTCTATCCTTACTGCCTCCCTCCTCGTACCCTCTTGAGATCCAGACACTTCTCAGTCCAAGCTCCTTCGACGGCACGTGGTCAATCTTCAGGCTCTCAGCCACATGCAGCAGATCTCCCTTTTCCCAATCGACATTTAGGTCCTTCTTCGCGTGGCCGAATAAGTACTGGAAGTTCTGGTGGCCTGGCTTGTAACTTCCGATATCCTGCGCCGTGTACGCAGCGTCGAACTTGGCAGGGTGCAGCTGCTTGGTCAGGGTGGACTCCATGTTGGAATTGTTGACATTGGATAGAATGATGAGCTTGTAGTGCTGCGCCAGCTTCTGTAAACCCGCCACGGTGTCAGGAAAGGGACCCCAGGTCCCGACCGCATTTCCGAACGGCTCAGTGACGCTGTCGGACAGCGACACTCCGGTCTCGTGCGCTAGCTCCGACATAGACATGGCGAGGACTTCGTTGTAAGGCAGGGTGGGCGTTCGCGACTGGTGAGACCCTGCGAGCTCCTCGAGACGGTGGAGGGCCGCTTGCGGGTCGGTTTTGAATGCGTGGGAGGCGGGTAGTTGATCGATGAGAGGTTTGAGAGCGGTTATTATGCCCGTCTCCCAGTCGATCAGGGTGCCGTAGCAGTCGAAGCTACAGTCATTGTGATTAGTTGGGAAATCTCCTACCGTTTGCTTATCAATTGGTGGTTTTTCTCTTCGTGTGCCAGCAGGTGATAATGGATCGTGTTCTTTGGTTCTGGTCGATTCTGCGTGGAGTTGTGGGAGACGTACCTGAGAGCTTTGAAGCTCGTCAAGTCAGATTGCGACGATGCCATGTTGCGCTTGCTTGCTTGTCAGCCTATTCACCAATGATGTTGTCTCTCTCGTGAGTATTCTGGTCTGTTGCGACTAAGTAGTATAGATGCGCACCAACAATAGCTTGTGACACTACTGGACTGCAATGAAAGAATCAAATCATTCGCCTTGAGGTTTACTATCGGAGTTCGAATAGATCGTTCTGGTGACGGTTTGCAAATGTGCAGCGATCAACAACCCCGCCATGTCTCCCAAGTCCCCGCGATGACGGATAGGCTCTTATATGCATTTATGTGACTGTCATGATTGCGTCGCAAGCTGAGGTGTCTTGGAGAAAGGTCAAGTTGGAAGGAACCAATAACTCACCTGTCTCCGCAATTGTGACATGCCGCGTACCCCAACTCGCCCTGTCCACATTGGAAGGGCGCAGTCCTGACAGACAAACTTGCTAAGCAAGGTGGCAAGGTACCTAACGCCCGGTAGGTAGCTTTCCGTCCCACATATTTGCACCTCCATTGCAGTTCAAGCGTATGATTGCCAATGTTGCCATATAATGCTTTGTCTGTTGACGAGTGATTATATCCGAGTTTCGGGGCATGAGGAGAGGGAAGTCTCGAATAGTACTGGTTCGGTCGATCAAGCAGTCGTAGGCAGGCTGTTAACTAAGATCATCTGTTCATCTTCACCCATCCAAAAGACATATATGCGGAATACTGTGCTTTAGGGAAAGCTCTCATAACTATTTGACGGTCCAACGCACTACTTCTTTACCTACAGCATATCTCGACTCGGTCCGCATTGCATGATGTTAGATCTTCCGCAAATCATCGTGAGTGATGGACGATGTACAACTATCCCGAAGTTTCTGAAAATTCTAGAACTGCTTATGTTCCATACTTCATACAGTCATTAAATATTTCCAGCCAGGTACATATGTGCTTCCGAGGTAAAAGCGCGGGCGCCAGCCACTGCGACCAGCCAAAGTCGCTCTCTCTCTCTCTTTGTGGGTATGCTATCCCCTCTGACAAAGACCCTTAGATGATACAGAAGTCGCAGGGCAAGGGGCACGGGATGCAGAAACAGAAACGACCAGGGCAGCAACCGCCTCTGTCGCCGCCTCTTAAGTTCATTTGCGACTCCTCGTGGGGGCGCTCAGGATCTGAGAACGTGTTAGCTCAAGGTACCATCGTAGCTGTGCAGCATCTACTTTTCGATATTGAAATGGGCACTTGCTCATCGGCTGGGAAGACATAGGTTGTAGTGCAATCTCTTGCATCTCCTCTTGTGGTGATTGGCCGTGTTCAGTGTATGCCGGGGGAGCCGGGGCGTTCTCAGGTTGCGAGGGAGCCATGTTAGGGATGGATGGATGAGGGCCTAGGATGTAAGGTGGTAGCTGTAGCGACTTTCGTTGGTTTGATTGATCTCAGAAATCGCAAAAAGCAAAATATGAATATGAATATGAATATTAATCTTTGCTAAGAGAACTTGAAAGTAGGTATTGTTGGCACAAAAGGTCTGAAACACGTCCTCAGCCCATGTGAAGTCGGGACATCAAGACGATCTGATCATTGGCAAAGCCACTGCGATGACGTAGTGCTCTCAGGGCCATCCATCCTGTTGAAGCTGCGTGTGCTAGCCTCTAGGTACCTATGTACCTATATGGGCAGGATCATGAATCAACCCACCCGAGAGATAAGCCACATATTCAGCCACAAGGCGACTACCTAAGGCTTGTTGATGGACAGTGTTGAAAAGACTCTACTTACGGAGTACATGAACACTGGCGAGCTGGGTGCATCCATGTCTACTGTCAAGTCCACATCTATCAAGGATTGAAGCCCCAGATACCCAGAGAACCGGAGAGCGAAACTCGAAATTGCCTTAGGTAGTTGGCTGGACCCATTTGAATATCCAGCGTCTCTACGGGCCTTCCCGAGCCGACAGGAGGGTAATTTCAAGAAAACGTGTTTAACGGCTTCTTATATCCACTCTCCAGTCACTAGCAGCCCGACACTATCACGACACGCGTAACAATAGAGTCGCGATCCAGCTGCGTTTCCACTCGCATCTTAAGTCTCGGCTGTTTGTTGCATTGGTCTTATCCACTGAACACTGGGGCTGCCAGCTTTGGAAATAAGTAGCGATCGTAACACCAAGAATGTCAACGATCAGCGAGAGCTGAACTCGCGATCTGGAGATCGTTCAGATGATCCGGCCGCGGCACGATGTACAGCGAGGCCCCAGGCAGGCCAGGCCCCAGGCACCCAGGATGATCCATCTTTGCTTGACATCTTACGTAGACAGATTGGAAGGATGACAAGATGCGAGGGCCGACCGAGATTTGGCATTATACATGTCAGGCAGTTAAGCAAATGTATTTATAGTAGGGACAATCAGCAACGTCAAGTTGAAACCTGTCATGCTCGGCCTCTAATCGATTGGCTTGCTCTAATTCAAGGGTTGCATCTCTGCGAAAGCATCATAGCAGCAATATGCTGTACTCTTCCGCGGCTTCGTGGCTTACATTGGCCACTGCCTCTACGGCTATAGCCACTTGTGAGGACTCTTTACTTTCTTAAAATTTTGAGACTGTCGGATCTGAACACTGACAGTTGACAAATCTGCAGTACTTACCGCTGAGAGCGATAGAGATGTCCCATCTGTGGGCCGCCGATGGCTTCACGGTGATGACAAGATTCGAGGGGTTAATCTCGGTTCCCTATTTATCATCGAAGAGTGGTTTGCCCAGGATGCATGGGCCAGCATCGGATGCAAAGGCTTCTACGACGAATGGTCCTGTGTGAAACATCTCGGCCAATCAGCTGCTGATGCTGCCTTCGAAAACCATTGGAAGTCCTGGATCATTAAGGATGACATAACCCAGATAGCCGGTTATGGGCTCAATACTATACGAATACCCGTTGGCTTTTGGATTAAGGAAGACCTTGTCGAGGATGGTGAGTACTATCCGAGAGGGGGGTTGAGTTACCTTGATCGCATAGTTGAATGGGCTGGTGACGCTGGTCTATATGTCATCATGGACTTGCATGGTGCCCCAGGATCCCAGTCGCCGAATGAAGAATTCACAGGACATGTAAGTACACTGAACCGTTGACACATGTCTCCATAAGCCAGAGCTCAGTATTGATTAGAGATTGAACAGAGCACTGCCAACCCTGGCTTCTTCACCGCGGCCAACTATGAGCGTGCCAACAAATTCTTGGAGTGGATGACCGAACGTATTCATACCAACGACGCCTACCGCTCTGTTGGAATGCTACAAGTCATAAATGAGCCCATTAAACGGCGAGTGAACGCCACCGATGCCGACGACAGTAAGTGATTCTCAAATGTGTGGTTTTCCTTCTCGCCATGGGCCTTCAAACATTGCGAAAATGGTCGTGGCTATCGATATGTCTCTTATTAGCTCGTCACATTCAGGGCACATGCCCACTGTATTTTACGTGATAATAACTGAATCCGCCCCTGAAGTGCTCGAGAACTTCTATCCCGCCGCATGGGATAGGATCCGCGCCCGCGAGAGCAAGTTGAAGATTGCGGTAAAAGACTCATTGCATATTCAATTCATGGTAAGCAAATACAAGTTTCATCTTTGTCTCAGCTCGCTAATGTTCCATACAGTCCAGCGACTGGGGCTCAGGCCATCCTGATATGTACCTCAGTGACACGACGAACATATACTACGACCAGCACGTGTACTGGAAATTTGACAACAGAGCCGGAAAAAATAAGACAAGCTACATAGATGCTACATGCAGCCTCTATGGTCCCAAAGACAGTGTGATTGTTGGCGAGTTCTCCCTTTCCGTGGCCAGTGACGTGCAGGACACCGCCGAATTTGCCATTCAGGGGCACCCGGAAAATGTTGAGTGGTATACCAAGTACTTTTCCGCGCAGGTTTCTAATTATGAGAAGAGTGGCGGCTGGGTATTTTGGAGTTGGAGATGCAACTGGATTCACCAATTTAACGATTGGCGATGGTGCTATAAGACGGCTGTGGAGGCTGGAGCAATCCCGAAGGATGCATCGAAAGCCGCCTCTTTAAGCCCATGTTAGAGGGCTAAACAGAGCTGCCAAAGAGCGTATTGAACACTAGGAATCAGATTACGCGTTGCACTTGTTAAAATTCAATTGCACATTGCATCACTTTATGTTCTCAAGTGATTATTGAGAGACCCTTACTCCTAATACTGTCTTCTTTGACGCAATCATTAATCGCCTATCACTACAGGTACTTTGCTTTTGTGTTTCGATTTTTTTTTCTCGACAAACAAGACCTTTATTAAAGCGACAGATATAATGCTACGAGTCATTTGCTGAGATGCGGAAGCTGTACGTTCAAGGTGGCAGAACACAGCGACAAACTGCTACAGAATTGAAAAACCAAGCCATGAATTGCATGAAACCTTCTTGTTTAAATCCCCCAACATATGATGGCCTATATGTGATAAGACTGTATCTTGGCAGTTAAAGTCTTGATTCATCGCACTTGTTGTAAATATCAATAACTATTCTTGACTTAGATACTGTTGGGTTACTTGAATCGCAAAACTCTAAGCTCTTAGTCTTCCAGTCAAGATTCTGTGTACAAAGACCCCGAAAAGGCTATTTACAAATGCGGCTGGCTACCTGGATATAAAGTCACATTGTACGAAAACGACTAAACTCACTACCGTCGTACATGAATGTATAAAGGGAGCTTTGTTAAAATCGGGCCTATAGTACTCGCAAAATACTGCGCTCAACTCTTTGTCGGCAGACCATTGGGTGACTCTGTACAACAACCTTTGTGTTTTTCGCACGAGATTAAGTTCGATGGCTTTCCACTTATGTGCCTACCTTGCTCATGCCACATGAATATCCGCGTTTATATCGAAGTGATTCTAATATTAACTATTAGCTACGCGAATCATAGTAATCATGGTGTTTCTGGGTGATGCTCGAAATCCGCTACCGAGAGAACGGCCCGAAAGGCTCGGGGAGACGCTCGTCGATCAAAATCCGCCATCGAATAGACGACTTCGTAGCGAAAAGTTCAAAAACCCGCAGAGATCATGGAAAAGGCTTCGTCTTATCTTAGGGAAGTACGAAGGAAAGTACTTAAAATACAATAAAGTTCTAGGCTTTGGTGGGTTCGGCCTTGTGCAGTCGTGGGACACACTTAAGCCGGATGGAAACCCTGATCAAAGAATCGCGATCAAGACAGTAGTCAGACAGGATAAGAAATCTGTTAGCGACTCTCTGAGACGTGAGATTACTTGGCACAGGGTTAGTTACGCTTATCGGTGGAATTAGTACGTTGCTACGGCCGGTTACTGATGCAGTACCGTAAAGATGTTCACAGGTTTGGAACATTTGGTTCAGCTTGCAAATATCGACGAAAATATTATAAGGCACGCGAATCTAAATGACGAGTTTTTCAACGGAGTTCCGACATTGGCCATGGAAAGATTGGGCAGTGGCAGCTTACGTCTCTTGATGGATCGAATGCTCTATGCGAGGCGTTTCAATCTTAAAGTTGCAGAGGAAGCGAGGTTGATGGAATACATACCAAATGCGACGCTTTGGCATATTTTTCTATGTTGTATGACTACCTGACACCCATTAAAAAGCATCTGATACTGAAAAAAAAACATGAACAGTGACCCGAGGCTGCATTGGAATTGCCTATCCGCCAAACAGACCAGACTACAAAGGTTTCAAAATCAGGGAGACCACAACGAGTCTCCCGCCTGGTCTCCCGCCATCGACTTTGGTTCATTCTGACATAGATGTTCTCAACAGTAAGTTCGATTACACGTCGAGGCCCATTATACGCGAAGAAGATGGGTCAGCTCAGCTAATCAAGCTCACAGTTTTCGTCGCGAATCCGGAGGATCATCCTCGAGACGATGAACATCAGTACTTTCCTATCACAAAAGTAGGTACTTTCCATCAACAAACGACCAACTAACAATCGAGAATCGTTGGCGTTAATCACAGTTCAGTAGATTGCCGACTACGGCTGTATGCTCGCGTGGGACGACAACTGGGATGACGACATGTATGGCCGTCCCACACCCCCGTACTAAGCATGTCAGGAGCTTACATCTCGAAGAAAACAGAGATCTCTTTGGGGAAAGCCTGCGTTTAAGGCGCCGGTAAGTACTAGTTTCCAGTAAATCATACAACACAAGCGCTAAGCATAAATTCGTGCAGGAACAATTTGTACCCGATTGCTGGACGAAAGGGGTGATGGGCGTCAAGACCAACATCTATCAGATTGGAAAAGTAAGTATGGGCTTATTTGTTGAACCTGATGACCTTTACAATAAGGAAGACCTCGGTGTAAATTGACACTTTGAACTGATAAACGGTTTAGGCAATGCATGATCTTATAACTCTTGAACATGTACCCTATAGCAGACGAAATAAAGTGAGTACTAAGCTCCAGTTCAAACTCCATCAAACCCCCTAGTAGCTTAACAACAACACATCGTCTTTTGAGCGAAATAGGACACCCTTTTATACTAGCTGGTAAAAGTCTCTAACCCAAGCCGTCGTGTAGGTATTCTGCAACATCGGCAATGGGGTGGTTGAAAGCTACGGTTGGCGCTTACTGGATCCAAGCCCCCACAAGATACAGGAGTGGAAGGACGTCGATATAGAAATGCGGCAGCTTGTCGCTGGTTGTATGGCTTCGGACGCTGATAAACGGCCAGGACTTGCGCAGATTGAGAACATGATAACAAATCGCATCAGAGCTCTCGAGCAACAGCGGGATGCATCAGAGATGGCGGCCTCGCAGGCCCCAAGACCGCTGGTGCCGCCACCGCGCAAATCGAAATCACCGGCGAAATCACCAGCGAAAACCCCGATGACTCGTCCATTAAAGCTGGAGCCAGCACCGCCGGCCCCGATACCGAAAGCCCATAGCCCAAGAGCGACGTCCAGAAAGCCGGCAACTTCGCCCAGAAAGCTGGCAATGCCATCGAACTCGCCATTCAACCCGGCTACCCAGGAATTCGTCCCGCGCAAGCCGCCCTCAAACTACGGTCTAACAAAGCGCCGCATGCCGATCGGTCAGCCTGAGTCGAAGTGGCTCCTCCAGAAGTTCTTCCATGATTACTTCATTGAAAAATGGCATGACGACGACAAATTTCGCGATTATTGGAACAGAACAACACTAGATTCCGACGTGGTTGAGATAAACCCTGAAGATGCGGGCGTCCCGGACTGGGTTCGCAAACACCGACGCCATTACCGATAATAGTATGACGTATCTGGTCTTTGCGTAAATTGCTTTTTTTCGAAGTCACAGTATAGTATATATCTCAGGGTGTTCGAGCTATCAGTACTGGCTCAATTACAATCTAGCTACTATGTATTATAATTTCCACTGTGCCTCGTCGGCTTTGCAGTCGTTCACGAAATGGTGACACAATCTGATTTTACGTTTGTAAGGCTGTGATTGTTGAGACCGCGGCAGTTACCCGTCCCAAAAACAGCCACATGAATATACGTTCGGATTTTCAACTGATCGCAAATCTAATTTAAGGATGCAATCCGAGGCCGATGAGACTATCTAGGAATGAATCGAACACAAACCCGAATCGCCACTATGTCACAATTCGCTTCGGAGCATCACTGTAATCTTCAGTACGAAACATACATTCACATAATCTAATACAAGCGCCTAACGAAGGCATGTGTATCTCTAGAGAGCTTGCTTTATAACGGGACAGGGTGGCAGGGGGTCAGCCATAGCTCTCTGCATGCTAATAGCTCCCATGTCACGGTAATTGTCAGAGAATGGGAATGCAGTATTATGTCGTATCAACACAAAATGCATATGCGGCATTGTCAAGCCAAACTTGTTGACCGCCTGCATCTGCTATTCGAAGGTAAGGGCGAAAGAAGTGACATTCACCCTAAAGACATTACCCCTTTCAGACTTTCTTATTGGTGCCACACATACTCATTCGTTACCTTAGAAAAGGCTAACAGTATAAGGCACAAATGCAAGTCATGTATCCAAAATAGGCATCTCGATTTCAAAGAGAGCAGATGTATAGGACAGGTATCATAAGCTTAGACGGGCCTATTAGCCGCAACTGCCATTTAGGCTAAATCGACGTTTCTGCCAGCATCACTCCAAATCACATTTTACTACCTACGCCCACAAAACGGACGTGACTCGGGCGTCGGCGAAACCCATCACCCAGGCCAATGACGTCGCGCACGAGTTCCGAGAAAGATAGAGCGCATAAAAGGCACCGTGGGGTGTTTGGGCTGCTTAGCTGCAATATCCTCGCCGTGCTTACCCCTCAAGCCCCTCAGATAGTCTTGGTGTTGGAGAAGGGCTTTTGACGCGCCAATCAGGGTTCTTTCTCGGGCCTAGATAGGAAGTATTCGAGGGCATTTGGACTCCAAACCGCATAGTAGGGCAGACATTCAATGAGGGTCTGTGAGGGGCTCTCCTTGGCGGGGACGTATGCAGAATAGCCATGCCAATCAGATAACAGATCAATTCGCGTGTTCTCCCTCGCTGTCGAGGTTTCAAGCGTTCTAATTCTCCGTGTGGCGCGTATGGTTGTATTGCATAGCTAGGAGATGATGTAGAAGAGATCACGCATGTCAAGATCCAGCACCATGTGACGATTTTCGAAACCACCGGATATGCACGATACTATAGCGTAGGCGCCCCCCCAAACTATACTCTCTAAGTCAACTTGTCAATGAAAGGCGGCATGATAGATAAGACCCCGTTAGCTTTGCTATAGTACCTTGCTTCTTCTCGATAGTCTTCTATTCTTTAGCTTCTGAGATTACCCAGCTCCGCGGTACTGTTTGGACGACTCTGGCAAACCCAACGCTCTCCTGATCTCAGAGTTTTACCACATACGCGGACCGAAAAAACAGCATCTCAGATTGTTTGTAAACTGACGACAGAGTACTAGCCATGGGTCCTACTATAAAGTTGAGTAGTAGCTATGAGATGCCTCAGGTGGGGTTTGGCTTATGGAAGGTGGAAAATGCGACGGCCGCCGACACCGTTTACAACGCCATCAAGGCTGGGTATAGGCTACTTGATGGTGCTTGCGGTAAGTGAAATAAGATCGGAGTCTCTCCGTACATAAGCGTTCCCGTGACAATGAGGCGAGCTGACCCACTGTCGATTGCACCAAGACTACGGCAACGAGAAGGAATGCGGCGAGGGTGTCGCACGCGCCATCAAGGACGGCCTTGTGACACGCGAGGAGCTCTTCATCACATCTAAGCTCTGGCCTGTCTTCGAAGACGGTGACAAGGTCGAGCCGGCCATTCGACGGTCCCTGGCCGACTGGGGTCTCGAGTACTTCGACCTGTACCTGATTCACTTCCCGGGCGCCCTGAAGTACGTGGACCCGTCCGTCCGGTATCCTCCCGGGTGGCACTACGACGGCTCGTCCGAGACGGTGCGCAGCAAGACGCCGATGCATGTGACGTGGGCGGCGATGGAGGGCGTGGTCGACCTGGGCCTCGCGCGGTCCATCGGCATCTCCAACTTCCAGGCGCAGCTCATCTACGACATGCTGCGCTACGCGCGCATCCCGCCCGCGGCGCTGCAGATCGAGCACCACCCGTACCTCGTGCAGCAGGAGCTACTAAACCTGTGCAAGGCCGAGAACATCGCCGTCACGGCCTATTCGTCCTTCGGCCCCGCCAGCTTCCTGACCTTCGGCTTCAAGCATGCCGCGGCCCTCGTCCCGCTGATGGAAGACGAGCTCATCGTCGGCATTGCCAAGAAGCACGGCAAGGAGCCCTCTCAGATCCTGCTGCGCTGGGCTACGCAGCGCGGCTTGGCTGTCATTCCCAAAACATCGCGCATAGCCGTCATGGCGCAGAATCTCGATTGCACGGGTTTCGATCTCGAGCCGGAGGAGATAGAAAATATCACCGCCAAAGATGCTGGAATTCGCTTCAACCAGCCGTCGAATGTGGGTTTTCCATGTTGCTTTGCTTGTTATGAACATGTGTCGTGTTACTTTGAGCACGTCCTGGGTCTTTTTGACTTGTTCGGCTTCCTAGTCCATGCTACTCGATACTTGTCTGATATGTTCGCTTGTTCAATAACCAAAGGGTGTGCTGACAATCGACTTGATTAAATAGTACTTCGAAACCGACAAATTCTGGATTTTCGGCTAAGGGACCACAGGGGGTTCATTATCTTCCGAGTAGCCTTTTTGGAAGGGCAACTAGAAATCCTATCACCCCAACCCATCCACTATGATCAATGCTGTGTTGGCGTGGGGGTCGAGGGGGTTTCGCACTCTACCGAGGATAATGGCCGAGGACGAGCCATGAATTTACTGGGATACAGGATTGTAGAGCGAGTCAGGATAGATGGGGATTACCTATTCGCATCGATGTTTCAGAATGAACATAGGCCGACAAGAGTCCGGGCAAATACAAGGCGCTCTAACGTAATAAAACGGTCTATTTTGACGCTCATAGTTGCAATTGTTGCGTACACGTCTTGTACTTCGAGCCTCGTAGTAGACTTTACAATGGAATGCAAAGCCGTCTATTAACCCCTCCCATAAAAAACCGACTCCCCAACTCCATGGCTATGCAGTAAGCAAAATGACCTCTAGCCCTGTGCAGGATCGAAGTTGTTAAGTGACTTTGACAAATGCTACCCCGGAACTGTTAGTTGTTCATTGTCTTCGTGATTGATTGGAGAAGTACGGAGGTGCAGGCTTACTAGCATCGATTTGCTTCACCTGAGGTAGAGCCAGCCGAACTTTATTCCGGTATAGAGCTGGTTGCCTCAGCTGCAGGGGATTTGCTTCAAAGTAGACTGTCGTCAGATCTGACTTGTCTTTCAACTCCCTTTCGACGTCTGCGAAATCCGACAATTGGTTTGAACTAGCCCATAGTTCGGCGAGATTCTTCAAGCCGCCAACACCCTTGAGGCTCTTGACCATATTGTTCGCAATGTCGATGGTATGCAAGTTAGTATTGTATTCCAACCCTTCGAGCGATTCGAGTGCGTTATGTGATATGTAAAGCTCTTCTAGCTGTGGCAGCTCCCGCAGTGGCGAAAGATCGGTGATTCGGTTCGACTGGATGCTTAGGAGCTTCAGTTTTGGCAAACCCCCAAGGTTTTTCAGTTCGGTGATCTTGTTCTTGGCCAGCCACAACTGCTCCAAGTTCTTCAACGAGTCGAGGTTTTGGATTTCTCTTATTCGATTGGACCCAAGCTCGACCTCAGTCAGGTTCACCAGCGTGTCCAGTCCCTCGATTCGGCTAATCTTATTGGAGACGAAGTATAGGGTGGTGAGCTTGGTGAGATGATCGACATTTTTGATATGCTTGATTTTGTTGAAGCTAAGGTCGAGGGTGGTGAGATCCGTCAGTTCATCAAGCCCACGAACATGCGAGATGAGATTATCGTAAAGATCCAGCTCGTTCAGTGTGGGTGCTAAGGAAGACAAGCCCGCAATCTTGCTTATCAGATTCTGACGTAGGCACAGGCGTGCGACCTTGGTGAACCGTTCCAGACGGAGTTGGGGGATGGAAGCGATGCGTGATTGAATCAGGTTGATCTCATCGCTGCCCGGGTCTTCGTCGTCGAGTAGATCTGGGCAAGACGTGATGGTCAGCAGGACTGCGTACCGGGCGACGGAGAAGCGAGGGGAAAGGGGAAAGGGGGAGGAGGGGGCGATACCTTCATCCGCATTGATCTTCTCACCAGGCAACACGTTGTCCTCGTCGGAGTAGTCTGGGTCGGACAGGGCTTCGGGATTCGCATAGGCAGGGCGGCGGTCGATGCGGAGCTTGCCGTCCCAGCCTCTGCTGTTGGTGAGCTGATGAGTGGCGTGGTGGTCTGTGGGCGCCGAGGACTCGCCAGCCGGTGCGGCGTCGACGTGAGGCTCGGCCGGAAGCGCAACGTGGGACTCGACGCGTGCTTCGACGACGCGGGGTGGAGCCTCGTCGCTGCCTTCTCCGTTGGCCGCGTCAGGCATGATGTACGGTCAATCAGGGAAGAGAAGTCGGTAGCTGTGTGCGTCTGGGCAAGGCGAGCTGGTCTGGCACGGAGCGTGGAGTCATGGAAGCGCCGAGTACGTGTAACTCAAACGTGCGCAGGTTACGCGGCGGCAAAGCTTGAGGTGCGAAAGGCGCAAAGCGAGAGATGCTGGGGGATAGTACAATTCATGGAGTGGCGATGGCGATGGCGATGGCGATGCCTCGTGTGAAGAGAAGATGAGGAGTGTGTTGTAACAAAGCAAGGAATCCCATGTACCCTAAACTTGGGTAGGCTCGGGTAGGGAACCGTGGGGACGTGGCGGCGTGGCGGCGTTGGAGGGGTGGTTCCTGGCGAGCCTGGAGGGGTTCCTGGAGGGGTCCCTCTGATGGTCAAACGTCGACTGGTGTGGCGCCTTCCCGGGCAGCCAAGGTTAGGTAGGTAGGTACCTCTGTATGTAGGTGAAATTCCTCTACGTGCCCTACGAGTACAAAGAGACGCATAGGTGCTAGATTACCTAAGGTAGATAGGCGCTTTATTGTTTATCGTAATTCGTCACTTCTTTCGCATACGAGAAATGGTATAGTTTCTGAGTAGTATAGTTGACATGTAAATTCTAGCATCTCTAACCTAGTTTGAACCAGGGATGTTGACGAAGCAGCACGTCTTGGCCGATCTCTCTCCTGTCTAATTCGCCCAGTTTACCGGCTCGGATTTCGTCGCTCCGAACTTCCACCGTTCTGACGACAGATACCGTCTCTGGTAATATGGATGGGTCCTGGTCTCTGTATGTCGAGATACATTGAGTGGTGGCTGCGTTCATTGGAAAGCTGTTCCTGTCGAGATTTCGGTATCTTCTGTTAGCTCCGAGTCTTGCCCTGCGCCATGGGCTGTGGTCTCTCGCGTCGGAACTGTCTCCGGCTCTGCCTGTCAGGAATAGTTGCGTGCACCGGGCATAGCATCGATGAACAACTGTAAGCACGCCATCAATTGCCGTGGGCACGGCGGGCAATCCGTATACAACGAATACGCTTGTTAGTTCGCCGAGAGCCCAGAAATAGGTCGGGCTTGAAGTATAGGTCGAATCGAGTGACTTCGAAGATGCCTGCGTTGTGACAAGCCTGAAGATAGCTGCAATACTACCACTACACCATACGACGTTAGATATTCGGCGAACAAGAGGCACTCTGTGGGGTTTAAGCTCAACTCGTTGGCCACCTACAATAAGCCGACCCCGATGCTCACAATGATTCCGAAGTAGTCGATCATTAACCGCGATCCTTTTGCTGCCGATGGCTTCGGACGCCAGATGACAAGCTGGGGGGCCAGTAGTAGAAGGAGATCGAGAGTCACATTGATTGAGAAAATGATCTCAACCGCCTTATCGGGAAGGCATTTCCCCTTGACGGTCGGGTTCCATATGGACCGACGTGGCGTACAACGCACGCTTTCCACGATGATACTGCTGATGTAATACAATACGTTGAGCCACAAGAGAAGGTGACAGAGCCAGAAGAAGGCGTTGCGGGACTGGGGTGAGAATATGCGTGTCCATTCAATGAGGATAGCTACTTTCACAGGGCCGATCGAGGAGTTGTACAGGACCTGTGCGATATATACCCACTGTGAACTCGTCAGCTGTGACGAACCTTGAAGTGACCAAGAATGAGAAGTACACACATATGAGAACCGAGCCTTGCCGTCGATAGTCACATCCCATTGATGTACCCACCAACCAGTCTCGATTTGTGCGACATGGAGCAAGGCGTAGACAAACCCAATGTATGATGCCTATAATACTATCAATGATGGATACCGCAACAAATCTACGGAGTAAGCGCACAAATCCGCTCATGACGAGGACTTTTAACATCAATCAGTATATCATCAATTGTACATCAGTCAGGATGGAGATGCTTTTATCATCATACCTGCTTCAATTTTGCCTTTGAGTTGCTTTTGATAGCTCCGTTCAACTATCCAATAGTGAATACGCACAAGGACGGCGAGAAAAGCGACGATGAATGCGGAGATAAGGAGGCCATTGGCGAGCCCATTCATATTCGGAGGATTCGCAAAATTTGGTTCAACATCGTCTGGCGGTGCCAGTGCCGCCGGGATGTCATCCATAGCCATGGCCTGAGTTTGAATAAAGGTCCCGGACAACAAGCGCCGATACGTAAGGCTGAGACAGAAAACTCATCGCATCGCAGCGTAATTGAAGCGATCGAACTCGTCCAATATTGATGGCTGTTTTGCCGAACGACAAAACAACAAGTGTCCCGGGCATTGAGCACCAAGGCTCGTCCTTCGAGATACTACTTAAGCCAGGCTCGCCAGGCTTCTTGAGGGGCTTACACCATCCCACTTCTCGCAGGATTGTAAGCTGAGGATTCGATTGAAACCTTGGCATTGGCAGCCTTCGTTGAGTCAGGGGCATTACACGGCTTTGTTAGAGGCCGTTGCCCCATAAGTGAGCTTACATCGGTGCAGGCGAGGGCAAATCCTACTGCAACGCGCAAGATTCGGACCGTCCAATTGAGTCAAACACGGTATCATCAATACAACGCTTATATGCAGCCACCACGCTGCGCAACGAATCGCAGATCAAAAGCAGCTGGCAGACCCTCGGCAGTACCCATCGAAAAAGGCCTACTCTAATGCAGATTAGGGGCGGAATCAGACGGCGCAGTCTCGCCAGCCAGAGATCAAACCGCCACATACGGCATTCGGCCACGCCAGCGTAACCTGGACTTACTTATTGTTAGTATTCATTCGACATGTCGCGTATTGCTCGGTAGGCAGAAGGAGTTCATAATGCGTTGGTGCACCCCCTACATATCGGCTTTCGAAAGCCCTTCCAGCGTTGCATCACCCAGCAATGCAGCATTAGCCTTGTTGAGTGAGTGCTGTGAGACCCAAACATAGAATACGAATTGTTGGCACCTCGATCCGGTGTTGGTAACAAGCGCGCCACGTGCAGAGCCACGTGCATCTCGAGGTCTCTATTTTCGGAACCTCACAATAGGTGCTTTGTAATAGAATGGTGAGAGCATGTTATTGGTCAAGAAACTGGTCCTATTCATGTTGATGGCTTTCGGCATACTTGCAATTCCCCCAATGGTGCTTTGAAGGAACGGAACCAGCACCGTCTGCCAGGTGCTCTTTGGAGCATCTACTTACTCGTTCTAACTTTCAATATATTCTCCTATCACTTAGCCAACTCCAGATCCGATTATGTGCATGCCATAGTCAAATACCCCGAGAAAGCGGGCAAATACCCGCATGGCCTAGCAATTCCCGAAGTTGGGCGCTCATGCATTCCCCGATGCCAGTAGTCTGATGGGTAAGCTTCTGACACCTGAGACCATGACACACAGAGCATTCAGCCTTTCGGTGGCTTACTCATGGCGCGTGTGCGTCCTGCACATTGCCATGCTCAGCTTCCCGAGGGGTGCAGGCGGGACGGAAAGCATTTCGATTTTGACCTACGTTGTGATCCAAAGGGCAAAACAGAGATTTGATTCAACATCTTTGATTTGAAGATCCTCGTCTTTTGCATACCTATCAGTCAAATGAGGAGGTTACTAAAAAAAATTTGACCAAGCACAATGTCATAGGCGCGGTTGTCTACATTCCAACATTTGGTCTAGTCTGATTAATGAATGCACTTGCCGCGAAAAATCCGTGCAAAATTCTAAGTGCTTAACTTTATGAATCCTTCACAGCTTTTTGTTCATTGTCACCTCTTGCATACTGTCTGATTTGGTCCCCAGGCGCTACAGGCGCACTTATTGGATGCCATGAGAGCACTCCATTACTATCAAGAAGAAGTGCAATCCACATAAATCCATTGCGAATATGATCAAGCTCTGGGTTCATATCTGATGGCTATGCGTTTGAATTCTCTCTCGATCTCTATCGTGTCACCCACTAGGTTGCTAGCTACCAAGTAATAGGACAAACGATAGTCTTCCTCAAATTAAACTCCCATTCCCATGCTTAATTTTCGATGTGTCAATTCGAGCTATCTGGGCGATATGCCATGAAACCACGCGACACTCAGTCCATTCGTTGCTGTATGGTCAAATCAAGCATGTATTGCAAACCCTCCCCTGGGAACGATCACTTCATCTCAGTCATTCCTTCTTTTGAAACGCATTCGCAATAAGTCCTTCCACGTCGCACGAGATAAGCATGTGGTAAGGCTAGTATATGGGTGTGAAAATGATCTGTAAATTGCGCCACGCAGACTTCTCCTGATTTCCTTGCTCTTCTTTCATGGAGGTTGTGACGGGAAATCATGTCATATGGCGTAAAGCATTTCGGTAGCTCTTCATAGCAAGATGTTTGGTTTGCAAGTAGTGGGAGCAACAAGTCAATGTGATGACCTAGCTGGTGCATCGAGACAGCGTGATTGATCTTTACCTGACTGTAAATCATTAGCTTGAAAATCTTATCGCGAGCGGGTTTGCGACTCACCAGCACCGGTAATACGAGCTGGCCTATCGACTCGTGTTTAGCGTTGCTGTTTGGTAACGATGGCCGGTGATTTCATGGGGTTCGTGTAAAAAACTTCAAAGATGTCGGGGCGATTCTTCAACTCAGGGCCCCAAACAGGGTCGGACTGCTACTAAATGCGTACACTGTACTCGGTTGTGCGCTTTACCTTCTCTCTGCGATCAACTGACTCCTCTTGAGGTCGCTTGCGTTTCCTCCCTGAGGAGTAAGTAGAGATGGATTTCGTAGGCATTGGCAATACCTCTAAGATACTCTGCCAAGGAATTTCGCGCTCGATTAGGTATTCGTGGCTCATATACTGAGTAAACTTTTGGTTCATTCCGCCCAGCTCTTTGAGCATGCTGTGCAAATGAAACACCCGCTGTGTGGAGTGCTACCAACCCGGACCGTAAGTTCGAAATTTGATCAGCTTGATGTTCTTGTAGCGGCGCTTTAAGTATATTTCGTAAAAGTAATCGATCGTTTTCATCTTATCAGTAGCCGAGATAAAGATACTGAGGTGATGTGAGGCCCACTTGATATGCTTGTAGATCAGGCCATGAAACGAGAAGGGTGTCAATTCAACGATTCCATAACCTCGTGCCTTCAATCCGCCATATGGCTGACCATCGTGGACCAGGCGATAAAGTATCTCTGGTCTTCTTAGGTCGGGGTTTGAATCCCACCCACACGTCTGAATGGGAACACGCAACTTGAGCAGAGGACGACCCCGAACGAAAGCTACCGATCTTTCAAATTTGGGAACATCTTTGTAAATCTCGCGTGCCATGTCATGTCCCTCGGGTGTGAACCACACATTGAACCTCTGTGCAGCTGATTTGGATTTGACTAAAAAAGCTAGCGCACCAGGATTCTTCGTGTGCTTTACTATTTTCCCAAATGAGGCGACCTCGATCTCTTCTGTTGGTACATATGAATTTTCCATCGCTGACATCTTGGGTAGTATCCTTTGGGGAGATGGGAAGTATGGGAAGTTGAATCATTCGAACCAGTCGAGTCAAGTAGAGTGAAGGTGATCTTGTGTCCAATGCCAGTGAAGTTTTGAAGAGAGGAGGTGGTCATTGAGGGTTTGGTTCAATGGCTCCTACGATATTTCGTTTGAGTTAGAGAGTAGTTATAAGAGGGGCCTCACACACCGATGGGATCGATACCCAAGAGTGTATTGTGAGCTCCCACCCAGTGTATCGTCACCGAACCAATTTGTAAATCGAAGTATTTCTGATGATTTGTGCACTGCCTTGAGCGCAAGTGATGGGGAATGATGTAATTGAGCATCAACGATGGTACGTACCTTGAAAGGTCAATGCCTTTTCTTTTTCATGCGGATTTTAGGTCCATCGGGGTAATTATGAGGTCTAGGGTTGAGTTGACTGTAAATCGATCTAGGCTCCCCTCAGCCAGATGTGTGGATTGTAGTTAGAATGTTGAGTGCGAGGTAAGTAGGTAGTCAGGTAGTTGCGTTGCCAAATCTTCCCATTTGGAGGAAGGAACTCAAGTCCTCTTTTGCAAGCGCCGAAACTGGTATTCGCATGAAAGTAGGCAATGCGAAGGAAGGCAGGAAGGAAATTTAATTCAATAAATCGGACGTAAATGAGGGGAGGCAAAGTGCATCTTCAGTTGTAGATATGCCCAATCGTCGGTGTTGCTTCCTTTGCGGGAAATTGTTATATTTCAATCTTTTTGATGTACCTAGGTAGATCATAGACTCAATTCGCGGTTTCGAGCATATACCTACTGGGTTAGGTATGTGTTGGTGCAGGTGGTATGGCATGAAGAATCGAGTAATTACCGGTCTTGTTCTCGCACCTACTGAGGCTGGGGTTCAACCTGCGTGATAGTATGGTGTATTACGTATATATGGTGTAAAATAGGTCATGTATATTTGAGGTCAACTGCGATCCATAAAATTATTCATGTATCAGGCTTTGTATATAGCTCCTCCAACAAACAAATTCCACAATCAAGACAACAAGGAAGGAAGGAACTCGGCCACAACAGCCATATCATGAACAATTCTGATACTTCGAGCCCCCCATCCAGTCAAAATGACATACCAGAATGTGAGTGGCTGAGCTAGAATAAATACAGCTTGAAGCCCCCCTGATGCTTCATACCCCTCCTCCAAAGCCAACGGACAGTAACCGCTGACATTACGATAACGAAACATTTAGCGTGATAGAGAGCTTCAAAAGACATCATACACGGATCTTGAGTATTTCAATCTTCCTGTCGTTGACATGGGTACGATGGCCATAGGGTGAGTCGCCTGTGTAGCGTTGGAGCCGGGCACACCTTGAACCGCAAAGAGAGCAGTCGCAGTGAAAGGAGACGATTTGACTAAATGCAAAAGTGGTGTATGATGGAAGCATGTATCGATGCAAGTTTGAGAGGGTTTCGATGTCAAAGATGTTGAGTACATGATTCAAGTTGCTATGATAGTATCATGGTTATGATGTTGTATTACTGACTGATGTCTCTACCATCTCGAGGCTGGCTACGGCGAAAGAAGTATTTAAACATATTCCGGAGTTGGGAAAAACTCAACACATTTTTCAAATGCGCTCTGGTCCTGCTGTGTTAATGCATTTATTTACGATGCAATAAAGTCTGGTGGTTAATGGAAGGCGCGTCACTTAAAACAACCTTAGGTTGGCTGTATGTGCTTAAACAGCTGGGGGCTATCAGCTGCTTGCAGCTGAGGACCTCAGGGCAATGCTGTCCCCTAAGCATACAGTACAGTACAGTAGGCATCTGAGAGTGCTGAGATCACCCGGAGGCTACCTGATAAAGTCGACTTTCAATTCTTACATCACTTCTCATCGCCCAACAGGTAACTATCTAGGAATACTGTAAATTGGCATGATCGAGCATGTCGCCTCGGCAAGCAGGTCTCAGACTCAACTTCATACTCAACTGCCCTCGCATCCGTGAAACACCGTTCATCGCACTCACTCTGAATTCGACAACACCATCATGTAGGAGACATATCCACCTAGAGGGCCCAGCTCTCGCACCATTTGTATTCGGGGGGTTGTTGGCGGGATTATGGACCTGGAAGTGCCTCATGATGGTTGTGTTTCAGAACAAGATTATCTACATGCCAGGCTTACCTCCGAACTCTCGACGAGAAACAATACATGACTACAAGGACCGGCTTGTTGGTATAGATTGGCGAGAGGAAAGAATTCGCGCCGCCGATGGGACTGACCTGGCCCTCTGCGTCACGGACCTACAGCTAGGGTCCAAGAACGACTTGCGCCCACCTGCCGCGGTCTTCTACATCCTCTATTTCCAGGGTTCGTAGATAGTTACCACTGTGTTCACTGAGTAAAGTTGGGGGCTTATTCTCTGCTAGGAAACGCGGCATCCATGCCCCCACGTCTCCCCGATATCTCGTCGGTGTTGAGTATGCTTCGAAGAAGAATGGCTGCCGATGAAAAAAGCGTCAAATGCACAATGGTATGCCTTAGCTACCGAGGATACTGGAAATCGCGTGGTCGGCCGACGGAAAAAGGCTTGCGTCTCGATTCCAGCGCTGCAATAGATTGGATATCGCGCAAGCATCAGGAAGCGTGTGACCATGATCAACCAGGAAACCCTCAGAATCCCGCGCAGGTTGTGCTCTGGGGACAGAGTATTGGGTGTGGTGTAACTACCAATCTGGCTGCCGAGAAGACCATGCCGGCGAATTTGCGCCTGAGTTCCTTGATACTGGAAACACCATTTACCTCGATTCGCGCCATGCTAGAGGTTCTCTATCCCCAGAAGTGGTTGCCATATAAATACCTATGGCCTTTTCTGCGCAATCATTTCGACAGTTATCAGAACCTCAAGCTCATTGCCGACACATACGGCACAGGTGGTTCTGCGCCTGGTATTTTAATCGTACAGGCTGCCAAAGATGAGTTGGTACCGTCGGAACTCACCCAACAACTCTATGATAGATGCATAGAACTTCGATTGCCTGTGCGCAGGACATCGGTCGACAGTGCTTTTCACAATGATGCAACTTTTAGAGTAGAAGGTAGGAAAGCTGTTTCTCATTTCTTGTCACAGAGAATGAGGGATGCAGAAATAGAAAATTGAAGCACCGAGGCACAACCGTCTAGAGATTAGGGTTCGACGCACATCTAATTATCTTGATACCTCGTACAAGAACATGCATATAACAACTTATCACTTCTAACAGGCAATATGTCGATGATGAGACCAATCTTCAGCGTGAGTGCCTGGGCAATAGACACGGCCATAGCGCTTATTCCCCCTTCAATGCAGACATTGTTCGCTAGCTTGCCTA
Organism: Astrocystis sublimbata; assembly: GCA_022453515.1. Classification (NCBI taxonomy): domain Eukaryota; kingdom Fungi; phylum Ascomycota; class Sordariomycetes; order Xylariales; family Xylariaceae; genus Astrocystis; species Astrocystis sublimbata. The sequence continues at coordinate 119,536 of JAJNNY010000023.1, forward strand.
GGCACAAAATCTCGACAGACCCCTACCTTTTACCGTGGCGGGTATATTGCTGCCTCTGAAGCAGCTGTGCAAGGAGTGACTCAAGCATCGTTCTCAGAACCCCTAAACGCTCTTCCTCAGCAATGCTCAGAATCAAAATATACCTTCACCTCAACTTCGTTACTCCAACCAGAACTCAACTTCATATCTTTCCACGCCTTCTGAATGTCAATGCCCAGCACATGGCCATCTCTTGGATCTATGGCGACTGTTTCAGGAGGTATGGGCAAGTCTTGAATGGTCACCATGAAGTCGCGCTCAATCGACATACTGGGGAGATCGGATATATACATTCCTAACCGAACTGTCAATATGGATCATACATTCTGGATTGGATGGAGGTGACGACCTACCGAGTGTGCCCAAAGCCTTCAGCCGTATAACAGAGAGAATACGTCCAGTGGCAAGTAGTTCAATGGATTTCTCGATGAGAGCAGCGGCACCAGTCATCTTGTCTATGAGACCTAGAGAGGCAACGCTGATTTTGCCGTTGGTTTCACTGTCGAGCTGGGTCACTGGGTACGCCGTCAAGATATCATAACCGCGGAAATCCAGCCTCACACCGAGGCGAGCCACCTGTGAGTCAGGCTCTGTCACTGGGGTGATCCTACCCGTGGTATGTGATCTTACGATGTATTTGTTCAATTGAACTATACCGGGGAAAGTTCCCATTGGGATGATTTCCGTTAGAGCATGCGGTCTCGTGTTGAAGATGCCGAGGATGGGAGTGCCCGTTCCAGCTCTGCCGTGATAGGATCCAATCTTCAGAATCGAGCTATTCGAAATCACGAGTCAGTTTTTTTTCAAGAACGACCAGTGTTTCGGCGAAGTGTGGGCGGCGGTTGGCAAACCAGTACATCTAAGGTATATCATGCAGATACAACCAAGGAGGCTACACATACTCTTCCTCATAACCAGTATAGGGGTCTATTGCTTTGCCAGATACACTCGGTCTCAGAATGACAGTCCTGCCACGAGTGGTAAGCCCTGTTATCTGGTGAATTAGCTCCATATTATGCTCTCCAGGTATATCTGTGATATAGATGGGTCCACCACTGATACAACGAGAAGCAGCATGATACCCGGCGCTCATGCCGGAGGTTTGGAACATGTCCCAGTCCGGTATGACATTCAAGTGTTGCGTGAACAGTGCATTGTGCGCGTTGGCCCACTTCAATCACTGCAGTCAGTAAATGTCATCTAAAGTAGAGAAAATGCTCATGGTTCAGGAGTTGGCAGGTCTCATAGAGTATAGGTACCCATCATTATGGAAATCCGCATCTCTGAGACTTGCCGAGAGGGGGGGGGTCTCAATGGCTTTGGTGTTTACATACTAGATGCCAAGGATGTGAGTCTGGGACATCTGGAAAGTAGTCGTCAGAGTTTCGCACCGGGATTGCGGGTCGATGTTGCGATAATTGTTGGCGAAAGAGTATGTGCGGCGTTTGCGACATACAGGAGATGGTCCTGTCGCCAAAGTGCCTGAGGGATGCAGTGGTCCAGGCGTCTAGATGTGCATTCGTGAGATCTCGACGACATTTCGCCGAAGACCAATTGTCGATCATGAACTGGGCATCGGTCTTGACCCCAGACACACCACAGGATAACAGAAACCGATAGAAGTCGTCGTAGAATCTTGCAACGTCGGTCTCAGCAATCACAGTCATTGCGCCGTCAACTGGCCATCCTTCACGATGAACTCGAACTGTCTTGTATTGCTGCGCGATGTCTCCATGTGGCGAGATACCGCCCCAGTAGCCAAGCAATGCACTACCCAAGGTCAGAGTACTCATCACATGAATAGCGATTTCTTCAGCCAAGCGAATAAGGCCACAAAGCAAACACCTTCACGACGGAAATTCTGAGAAGTGGAGGTCACTTACTGCCAAACAGAGACGTTTTCAATACTGGGAAATCTCTCTCGTATTTGAAAGATCATATGTTGTAGCCCGTTTGGAAATCCTGTAGGTTCTGCATCAAAATTCTTCCACCCATAGGAGAATGGGTCATGGCCATCGGAATCCACATTCTGCCAGTTATCATCAATGATCAGGTTGTTGATGTTGATATTATTTTTCTTCAAAGAATCAACGGCGCTCAATATTTTGTCCTCGGTGAGGCCTTGCCCGAGCGCATTCCATGTGCCTTGTAAAAGAAGGCATGTCAGTCAAGCAGTCGCAAATCCGCTGGTGATAGTAGTACCTACAATAACCCAGTCCATCATACCAGCTCTGCATCCATTGAGGTTCGATGCCACTAGACTGAGCCAAAGGCTTTCGTGAAAGCTCATCGTCGGAGCTGTTATTGAACAATACGAGACTACGTGCGTGGTACATAGCTGCCGCAATAGCACTCTCACAGTCATCCCCCACAGCAGCTAGTACCATTCCGAGGGCATTGGAACTCTGGTCATTGCGTATCTATGCCACCTAGATCAGCGAACTGACCTGATATCCGGCAGGTATAGTTACAGCTTACATGAACCATTACTGGGCCATGATTGGAGCTGCGGAGAAGCGTTGTGACATTCTCAATGTTACCAACCCCTAAGAGGACAAGATGCCTTCCGCCGTGACTAAGAAAGGAGCACAGCAAAGCGTCCTTATCGAGACTGAAGTGTGATTTACCATGCCTTGGGCCTAACCATGCATTTGAATGGCGAACCAAGGCAAAATAACTGTACTACATTAGCATAGGCTTTGGTGCGGAGGAGGGATTCCCGAATCGTCGACTCGAGAAGCGGCTTAGAATATTCATTACGGAACTGGTACCGGGATATTACAAGCATCACATTCGACACTCGTCAAGAGCTGTTAGGGTGCAACCTATGAGTGCTGTCACACTGAGCATTGTTGAAAGAACCTACCGTGCGAAGCCACCCCAGGGAGTGCCCAGCTCAACATCAGCGTAAGCGGACCGGTCGCCGGTCGCTGATGTTACTGGTGCTTGGATAGTCCAGAGTTGTGTCCGAGGCGTCTGGCTCGCCACTGATCTGACTTGGAGACTTGAGTTCAAGCCATGAATTATAGTTGATAGATCATTTGTCTGTGGGATTTCATCTTCCACGTTCGAGATGACGAATCCGTCATCGAAGCCTAAATCATCTTTGCCTAGTTCAATGGCACCAATGCGAAAGGTAAGAGCAAACCGTAAGTACGACTTGATGTGTATCTCAGCACTATAATAATGCAATCGGTGACCAGGGCGACCTTCTTGGAGGGATGCCGGAGGGTCTTCACTCGAAGTCAACTGTAACCGCGTCTCCTCACTAGGTTGCTCGCCAGAAGTGTGCCATATACAAACATCAAATGGCTCATCGGCAGGCTCGGCAGCTTCGATGACGGCGGAGAAAGATACGGTTCTGCTCGTGACCTGGGTGACTCGCCCAAGGGGGGGGAATGTCTGAATGCGGGATCTCCAATTCATCGTTTGCTAAAAGGGTACTCTAGGTATCAAGATCGGTGGCTGATGACCAAAGGCATTCAGATGGAGTCTTATAGACAAGAGCAAGCATGAGTTGTCACTGTTTGAACTGGAGGTCCAGCACCTGAAATGTGAATAATACGAGTGAGTACCTTTTGCTCCGGAACACATGCAATGACGATGTCCACACTGTTGGAGGTAGTACCAGGTAAGTACATGTGTACGTACCCATGGCTTCCAATTGGAGTGAGTGCCCACTTCACCCAGGCATGCCAGGCATGAACCGACGTGATGTGGATAGAAGTCCTCCGTGAGCTTATTTCTGGTAGCAAGGTACCTGTTCGGTGAATCGGATGACGACGGAGGTGGCTACTGCAGCTGGTCCGAGCTCCCGGGGTGCCGCTCTAAGAAATCAATTAAATCCTGTCGCGGCCGGGCTAGCGCAGCCAATCAGAGGCTGATTATTCCGGCACTGCGGCTGGGAAGGCTCTTGACGCCACATCAAGCATGGGGTCAAGCCACAGCAGCCGGGGCAACTCGATTCAGACCAACCAAAATTTGAGCTTTCTGGAGCCGAAGCCGACTCGCCGACTCGCCTCTGTCCACGATTCCATCAAACCGCTCACTCCCTCCGCCCCATCACCACCCTCGCCCGCCCGACCATCGCACCACAATGGCGTCCAGGAGACTCGCCCTGAACCTTGGCCAGGTGCGCAGCCGTGCTGCCAGCCCTCTGATCCGTCCCTTCAAGCGCACCTTCGCCACCCCCGTCACCACCCCGACCGCAGCGAAGACCCAGTCCACGACGCTTAAGAACGGCCTCACCGTAAGCTGCCGCCGCCGCCGCCAATTGAGTCCCGGGTTCTGTCGGACCGTAGTTGCTGACTCTCCCGTCCTATCAAGGTTGCCACCGAGTATTCGCCCTGGGCGCAGACATCGACTGTTGGAGTTTGGATCGACGCCGGGTCAAGAGCCGAGACCAGCGAGACCAATGGCACCGCACATTTCCTCGAGCATCTCGCTTTCAAGGTACGGCCCCGAGGCCTTTGCGACCCGGATCCGGCTGGCTGATGGCATGACATGACAGGGCACACAAAAGCGGACGCAGCAGCAGCTGGAGTTGGAGATCGAGAACATGGGCGGCCACTTAAACGCTTACACATCGGTGTGTTCAATGAATGACAACACGGCCGAGACCCCCAGCCGATACTAACCCCCTCGATCAGCGCGAAAGCACCGTCTACTTCTCCCGAGCATTCAACTCCGATGTCCCCCAATCCGTCGGTATCCTGGCCGACATTCTCCAAAACTCAAAGCTAGAGCCTTCCGCCATCGAGCGCGAGCGCGACGTCATCCTCCGCGAGTCCGAGGAGGTCGAGAAGCAACTGGATGAGGTCGTCTTCGACCACCTCCACGCTACTGCCTATCAACACCAGCCTCTGGGCCGCACAATCCTGGGACCCCGGGAGAACATCCGGGATATCACCCGGACCGAGCTCACCAACTATATCAAGTCCAACTACACTGCCGATCGCATGGTGCTGGTGGGGGCTGGCGGTGTTCCCCACGAGCAGCTAGTCGAGCTCGCTGAGAAGAACTTCTCCGGACTGCCTACCACCTCACCCCACAACTCCGCCTACCTCGAATCCAGGAAGAAGCCCAGCTTCATCGGCTCCGAGGTCCGTATCCGTGACGATCTCGTCGGCTCCGCTCACATCGCCCTTGCCGTCGAGGGTGTCAGCTGGAACGATGAAGACTATTTCACCGCTCTAGTCACACAAGCCATCGTCGGCAACTACGATAAGGCTATGGGCAACTCACCTCACCAGGGTAGCAAGCTCGCCTCTTTCGTACACCAAAACGATCTTGCCAATAGTTTCATGAGTTTCTCTACTAGCTATAGCGACACTGGGTAAGACCAGACTTGGCCACACTGCATCGCTTGACTTCCACTAACCTGACTAGACTTTGGGGTATCTACCTTGTCTCTGACCAGCTCACCCGTCTCGATGACCTCGTCCACTTCGCTCAGCGTGAGTGGTCGCGGCTTTCGAGCAACGTTACTGAGCCCGAGGTCGAGCGCGCCAAGGCTCAGCTGAAGGCTTCCATTCTCCTGTCTCTCGACAGCACATCCGCCGTCGCCGAGGACATTGGACGTCAGCTCATAACTACCGGTCGTCGGATGAACCCCGGCGAGATCGAGCGCACTATCGACCGTGTCACAGAGAAGGATGTTATGGATTTTGCCAACAAGAAGCTATGGGATCAGGACGTTGCAATCAGCGCCGTCGGCAGCATTGAGGGTCTGCTCGACTACCAGAGAATCAGGAACGACATGAGCCGGAACTTTTAATTATAATATCAAGGTTAAAGGTCAAAGCTAGCGGCGTCGAGTGGTGACATAAAACCCCGGTATAGAATGTATCAGTTACTGCGGCCGTACATTGTTAGTTTGTACCATAGAAGACTTTTTTCATCTGTTAGAGCCTTGATTTGAATGATGCTTCTGATTGCCTAAGCACCTCCTGTGTCACATTCACGACATTTGCCGGTGCACGATTTGGCTGTGCATGTTTCAGTTGTTGCGTCAGGAGTCTTTACGTCAGATTGGCATGCCATGAGTAGCATTGAAGAATACAATGCAAGTCGTTATCATAGAAGATAGATGCCTGGAGAAGTAAGCTGCAGTGATGTTGTCGCCCCTTAGATTATGTAGTCCTCTCATTCATCCCTCGAATGCCCCGCATATCCAGACATATCCAGACACATACATAGCTTCAATTTAGACACGTAGCTTCAGTCGATAGATAGTACCAGATCATTCCATCGACGGTGGAGGCGTCTACGATGTCAACGACTAGTCGTCAAAGTCTAGCCAGCAGCTTTCGGCTTCGTCTGAACCCCAGCGCCGTCTCTCGAGCGCCTTGCAATCTTCCTCGGTTACGCCCTTGCAGCCTCCGCAGGTGCAGCGAAAACCCCATGTTGCGTACAGAAAGAGCGGATCGCTGCCATAGCGAATGAAGAGCTCGCTGCCAGCCGTGACACGTTCTTTAGTCGCGAAAACCATGCACTTCTTCCTCTTATCGTATGCGTAGTCAACGTTGTTTCGACCCTTGCATGCATGGTTGAATCGCGACGCCACAAGGAACACGGAGCCACCTCCACTGGCCGAGAATCTGCAAGTAGTGAACGATTAGTATCATGAATAATGACCCTGGTGTACAAGGATGTAACATCAACCATAATTCTCAACATACCGGTTTGTGCGCCAGATGGCTGTGCGCATGTCTTCGGACGGGGTTCGTACATGCCCATAGAGCGCGTTGTATGCCTTTAGTTGCTCCTCGGTAAGCTCGTCTAGCTTTTGATACAGAGTGTGGTTGTTGGCGTTGAAAAGCTCGCATTCGAGGAGGATGGTTGTGTAGGGCTCAAGATCACAGACGGCAAACACGCCATATCCCGAAAGAAGCGAGCTCTTGATCTCTATAAGGCCATTGTTGAAGTTCACTTCGCCAACACGTTAGGGGAGAAAAGCAATTGGCATCGATGTGGGGTAGAGAGGGCTGACTTAAGGTGGATGCCTGCTCAGGCTGAAGACCGTTGCTGTTCAGGAGAGTGAGTTGTGAAGTAGGGAGATCGACAACTCCCAAGGACGTGCGGACTTTGCCGTCTTCGAGCTTCTTGTCTATACTGCAGGTGAAGAGAGTAGATATCAGTTTGCGGCCATTATTAGATCAGAATAGGGTGAAGAGGAATGTACTCTAGTTCGACATGATAACGGCGCACTCCATCAAGGTCAGGCAGTCGCTCAACGTAGCTGAGCCTGGTAAGCCGGTCTTCATACTTGGGCTTCTTGGGTGTCGCTACTATGAGAGTTACAGATGTTAAAAAGACTGTTTCGTGACTGGTTGCCATGGCAAGTTGTGCCTACCTATATGGATGAGAGAGTCATCATCACTGTCATCGTTGCTGGAATCATATACGAAGGTCTCACCTTCCCAATCCGTGGAGTGCGCATCGCTGGTCTGCTTTTGGGGCTCACCGGTTTCTGGATGCAGAGCAGCGAGTGGACCAAGTACAGCTCGGCTGTCTTCCTTCTAAAGTTGGAACCATGTTGGTCAGTGACGCCCATTTTCTTTGTTGCTTAATTGATGCTTGTAAAATGTTTGAATCTTTCAAGAGGGTATACTGACCTGTGTGGGTGCCCACGAATCATCACCCATGGATGATAGCCGATCGTCAATGCCGTTCCAGAGGCTGTTACCTTCTCCTCCATCGCTACTGCCTTTCTCGCTGCTGTTTGCCTGACTGTCGTTCTGCAGCTCGCCGCAGCTGGACACTGTGCGAACGGGAGAGGAAGACATCATGGATTGGATGCGACCTGTATGCAGGAGATGAAGGAGTCAGGAGCAGGAGCAGGGGCAGGGACACAACTGTGGAAGGAGGTTCTTGAGGTAACAACCTTGAAATACCGTGGACTTACTGAGGCAACTTATGTTGTGGTTTGAATGCAGCCGACTGCAAGAACAGATGCCCGAAGGTCAGGAAATCCGAAACGCTGTTGACAGTGAACAATTAAAGATAAGCCTTGACATTGCTGTATTTTGAATACAGAGTGGTGCCAGCTTGTGAGGTAGCGGCGTAGCGCTATTCACTACCTCCTAGTACCTACATACTGTGTACCAGTGCACTTCGAAGTGAATCGTTTCCTGCTGTATGAACGGGTATAATCTTGTCCTTGCGGCCTTGGAGCCCAGATACACAAGATTTTTGCTTTGTTGAAAAGTATCTAGGAGAAAAATATCTTGTTGGAGAGAACTCTATGTTTAATAACATCAACCTCCAAACTACAAGACGATCCCGATAATGTCCTAGGCAACCCAGCCGGAGTTTCTTGTTTTGTGCTGTCTAAGTCAATCTACACAGTAGCCCATTACTGCTCCTCAACTAGTAGCTTCTAGATTCTTGAACAAAGTTTGAGTGCCAACTCATACCGAACAGGACCCCAATGGACCTTTTTTGTTCACATTTATACCGTGGATATGAGCCAACTTCCGTTGTGATTTAGGTTTCAAATATAGCTTACAGTAATGCAAACTTCAACAGTTACAATTCCGAAAGATTGCCTACCTATTCTTTGACCTCTTTGATCAGGATATTATCGGGGCATATTGTGCTACCTACGTGCCTTTTCACCCGCAGAAAACAACAGCAATATTGATTCAACGTAAGACTAAACAAACATGGGTGTATGAGAAACTTCCAAATTAAGTTCAACCAATGCGACCGTACACGATTATGCTGTGTGAGTCTGTAGTCGCAGGGTATGATGAGGTATCTCACTTGATTGATCAATGTAAAATCAAATGGGATGCTCCTACGAAACTGATGATGTAAGACTTAGCCTTTCCAGGTTACATGTAGTATCACAACTCTACTGAAGTTCCAGCCCGAAGATTTGAAGGTGGTAGGGAGTCGGAGGCAGCGGTGAGGCAGTGATTCAACTAGACATGCGCAGCAGTTGTATGATTGTGATGCTGAAGCGTGACGCAAGCATATGATAGGTATAGCCAACTGCTACAGCAACATAAAAATCCAACTCTTGTACCTAGTATCAAGCAGTACTAGGTATGATGGAGGCAATTGTGACGTTGCACAGGATTTGGAGACGCGCTGCGGCGGCTACGCCCACTGCAACTTCACTACCTACTTTGCCATCTCCGACGACGGTCCAGGTAGGTATTACGGTCACGTACACAATTGCGATGCACGACCAGTTGAAGCAAGGCGCATTCAATAGCCGAGGGGGGGGATGTGAGCGGTCTTGGTAGGATCGGGATATTGAGTCCTCATTGCCCATGAACGCTGAGCTTTGGTCGTTTCGCACAGTTTCGCACATGCGATGTAAACAAACACACATGTGATGCAGCACATTAAGGGGAAGGGGAACCTTGGAAGATACTTAGGTACCTAAGTACCTACCTACATGTATCAACCAGGGAGACGATTGGGATCTGGAAGACTCAGCTATTGGTATCGGTCGGTCCCGAGATGTTTGGAAGAGAGATGGTAAGAAGTTGCAACCTAGGTAGACCTAGGGAGGGTACCTTCCAGATAGATTATTACTGCCTCTGTCGCCCCGGTCGTTGTTGCCGTTCGATGGCATTGCCTGCTTCGATGGTAAAAGGCCCTGGCAGGACAGATTTCGCCCATCCTTCTTCCCATCCATTCCATTCCTCGAACACACACCGAGGAACACGGATTCGTAGACGGCCTCTGGAAGCCTGCTCAGCATCACAAGTTTCAGCCAACTTGGAACCACACAGCCCAATCAGTTTACTCCAACGTTCACTTTACCACGTCTAGGCTCTAGCCATACCCGAAGATGCATTTCTTGACCCTCGGCACTCTCTCCATCGCCTTCCAGGCTGTCATTGCTTTCCCGCCCAAGGCGCAGCCTGACGATGCCGAGTTGACCTCGTTCACACCTACTGATCCCATCCCTGGATGGCCTGGTCCTACCACTACGTCCAGCTCTACCAACGGCATGGTCTCTGATGATTTCTCTACCTCCTGGACCTGGACACCGGATTCATCCATCAGTGGCTGGCCACGCAGCAGCTGGGTTGAGAGCTGGACAGACGGCTGGACGAGCAGCTGGACAGATGACTGGACGACTAGCTGGGCTGATGGCTGGACAAGCAGTTGGACGACCAGCTGGTCTAGCACCCCGCTAAGTTCCTCGCTCATCGCTTCCTCCTGGGTCTCCTACGTCACGATCACTGCCACTCAGATCGTCACTGCCACCACTATCACTGTGACGGACAATTTGATCACCTGGACACCGACCCAATCAATCAGTGGCTGGCCACCTTTGAGTAGTAGTACTCAAACGGCTCCCGGCCAAGAGTTGACAGAAACCTTCACCATAACTTACACCTCCTACTCGGAATCAGTCATCACTTTGACCCCAACCTCATCCGTCCTTGGCCCAGCGACTCAAACCCAGGCATCAGCCTTCACCACTATCACCGTAACGGCGAGCCCGACATCTATGGCACCAATCCCAGCAGGACAACACTCATTCACTGTCATCACTGTCACCGCCACAGCCATTCCAACCCCTTTGCCGACAGGCCAAGGCCAGGCCACATCGACTCCGCGATTCGTGACCATTACCGTATCGGAAGTGACTATTTGGCCGTCAACTACAGCAGCCCCTTCACAAGTCACTAGGACAAACAGCCAGCAAGTTGTAACCTTGACGTTCTCGTCCACGTCTGTTAATGAATCATTGAACTCGACCATTGTGTCCTATTCGTCCTCAGTTTTGACGCTTGGCCAAACCCCAGCATTTGCCACAGGCACTGCTACAATTGGCTTTGTTGGTAAGAAAAAGGAGGTCTAGCGGTCAACTCGTGAACTGCGGAACCATTGCAGCACTGCGACCCAGTTCGAAGAGTGTTGTTGTAAGGAAACACGTGGCTGGACTTCTGCTGAACCAATCAACGTATTGATGTTGTGTGAGTGTTGCTTCCATACCTTCATAACTCAGGTGACATCTTTCGGCTCCTAAGATGGATGCTAATAATTTGTCATTCGCCCCTTGTCAGATGGCTCCCAAGACACGGCACGCAATCGTGCCCTGCAAACAACAGAAGAAAATTAGAAAAACGGCGTGGCATCTAGAACGCCAGATGTCATGGGGGTAAAGTATTGTTAGTGACAGCTAGGGACGCATTTGCTTATCAACCATTGGTGTTGGCTTTGCTACACAGGTTGCATTCATTCGCCTATGAATGCGTGATATTTCTCAAATTATGCAGAGGATCTTTTGGGACCAACTTTGTTAGTTAAACCAACAATAAAACAAAATCGAACAGTTTCCAACCTGAACCAAGTTTTTCTGGCACTTATCGTAGGCAATCTACCAAGTGTGTAGGTAAGGTGAAGAAAATCTCAACTTCCCTCCAGTGACTGATATGCCGCTGAATCATGTAATGACTATCATACTTATAACTGAAAGACAGCTTCAATGAGGTTTGAAATGGGTTATACATAATCAGATGGTACCTAGTAAGCAGCCCCGAGTGTTCATAAGTTATCCCATAAGGGATTAATTCATCCTGTGAATAGTACCTAATGCTCTATTTTAAAGCGCACATTTAGTTGATTTTCATACTATAGTAGGAGATCACCTTATACTAGCAGCTTTACTACTTGCGGACTAGAAACTCGGGAGTCAATAGTTCAATGAGATGGGGAGAATGACTATTTGGAGATACGGTCCAACTCCAGCGCAATCTTGAGGTTGACATGAGTCAATATGAGAAAAGAATGTATGGGTGCCTCGCCAATCAGCGGGCTCAGAGTATAGAACCTTGCATAGATATCATGGGATCGACACTGGGTATACTCGAGGTTTGCTTGACGCGACTATTCCACATGTAGTGAGGAGGATCTGACATGTTGGGGTGTGGTTACGGCGCTATATCCGACCATCCGCCCCCTGTATACGTCAAAACTTGCAGGCCATGTGAGGGCGGGTCATGCTTTGCGGATACTTGAGAATGTAGACCAGGAGTTTGCCGTTCGCTCAGTCCTTTTGACTGGTTTCGGAGGTAGCGGCAAAATGATAACGAACACAAAGGGGCTGTAGACTGGAGGGCCGCCGACAGTAGCGGAAATCTTGTCGAGGGAGAGCTATTTGGGCCCCGTAACAATGTCGTTTGGAACTTGTAGCGATCGGGTTACTGTAAGATCTCTAGCACTGCCGAACCACAGAGCAGGTACACTACGTTAGTTCGCGGCACAAGGCGCAGGTCGGCATTATCACGGCCCATCCTTTTGACGACCTTGGGCAGATCTAGGACAGCAAGCAAGCCTATCATGACTCAACCGGCAGTGTTCATGCGATTGCAGGTGTGCATGATATAAAGACCCTTGACCTGGTTGCCAGTGCTGACAGCGTCCTGTTGCATCGCAAAGGCATATATAGCTCCCATGGCTGTGCGACCAAACATCGCCGAGATGATCTAGATTAAGAAGTCCGATTAGGACGCATATGTTAAACGGTATGTCTCAATCAGGTTGGCGACCTGGTGATCTCTGGGTGGTAAGATAGCCTCGAGGGCTTGGGATTGTTTGGCCAGGAAACGGGATGTTGGTCGGTATGCCTGCGGGCTTACCGAGATTCCCGCTGCTCCATTATGCATGGTCCTTGCAGGCAGGAGGCGAGAAGCTTGGGAGCATGCTACGGCAGGACTGACGGAGGTAACGGCGCCAGTAGCTGTGTATGTAGGCATGTATAAGACTCCTTCGCCTTGGCGAGGCCAGTCCTCCAACCCAACGAAGCTTGAGATAAAATCAGGGTGGCGGATAATACCACTTCAGTGATCCAATTGACAAATACCCCCTGGGTAGAATCGAAGCTGGAATACCTAGTGCTTGTGGTGAACGTAGCACCACGGCAAAACAAGTCATGGAGCGAGAACAACGTGACTTGTATTGTTAGGACAAGCCCCGAGCAGCCTTTTAGTGATATGATCTGATTTTTTTGCAAGCCAAATTGCTCAAAATGATATCGGTGGTCGCATCGCGTGGGGCGAAGTTGCAACCCCCATCGGAGGTCGAGGCAAATGGAGATTTCTGCGAAAGCAGCTCAACTTGCGAGGACGGGAGATTCCAAGCGACTTTGCCAGCCCAGTCTCAATCGTGAGCATCAGCATCTCCAAGCACCAGCAGTGGCCAATGGCAATATAGGATTGCACGTCAATTTCAGGAGCCTTTGCTGTACCGCAGTAAGTGGGCGCTGTTCATGTAGAGCGATTGTACCCTTGTCTTGTACCACCAATGTAACCAAGCACGACGCACGTCCAAATTGAGCAACGAGGATCATTTAAATTCATCTAAGCAATGTCAAGAAGATGAGCCTCGAGCAAATGTAACCGGGGAGTTGAACACTTAGTACCTAGGTAGGTTGACCCATGGTTTCTTTAACAAAACCGGCGACTGACTGAGTATGAATGCAATATTCGATAGAATACTACAGTTCAATGATGGCATCAGTTCGAGAATGGCAACATATATTCCACAACATCTTGGGAGATTCTCGGGCTTAGTGAGTCGGTGATCCATCCTCTGTCCAATCCTTGAATATGCAAAACCTACCAGCCCAAGGTGACAGACTTGTGAAGCCGCCCAGACGGGAAAACAATAACCTAGGTTGGAGGTATATGCTATTTTCAATCTCTCGAGCCAAACACGGCTGGTCGCAAGGGATCAGACCAAATGACCGGTGTAAACACCGCATTTGGACGCGTCAAGCGTCAAGCGTGATGCACAGGTACAGTCAGGAACATAACCACGTTGATCCTCACGCCTGTCGTCATATTTCGGGCGAGGCTTGTCCAGGCCGAATACCCTCATGTTATGTGCGGGCGAAAATGGTACCTAGTATGCATACATGCTTAAGCCAGGTATATTTGAGATAGGCGCGATCCTTCGACTGCCGTTATGGTACAGGCAGGCACTTATGAGCGAGGATGGGGGGAGTTTGGGGGCCGTTTGAAGTTATTAATAACCTTAGGTGAGGAAGATTCTTAAGCGGAAGGGGTCACGTCAAGCCCCAAGGTTGCAGGTTGCAGGTTGCAGGTGGGTGGCTGTGGCTCGTGCTGTGTAAAGGGTGTGGCGAGTCGCGACTCGCAGGCCAAGTGCCCAAGTGCCAACCTTGGGAGGTAGGTACCTACCTAGGTCCCGCAAGGCGATTGATTGATTGGATTACCAACCAACTTTTAGCTGCATCATGCCTGGCGGGCCTGGGTTGCAACCTACTTACCTACCTATTCCCATGTTGGCAAACAAATTTCAAATCGTCGAAAATCTCGCTTTCGCATGGACTGTTGATTCATCGGCCAAGTGTTCCCATTTTGGGACTCGAAGTAAAGCATCCTGGAGACAAGAGGGCCAAGAGAACTGCGCGTGGGTACAAAGCCTAGAAGTACTAGACCCGGGTACACTTGCCGAACGTCTCAGCGTCTGAGGCACAGACAGGCGAAACACACGCGCGTCTAAGGGAGTCTCCCCGTGTAACGACTGCTCTGTAACACCCCGGCTCTTGCGCTCAGGCGCATCTGGATAGACGCTCCAGTGGATCTTCTCTTGTACCTTGGGTAGGTACCGCACCGCCTGGTACCTAGGTATCTTCAAGGTTAGCTCGGTGCTCGGTGGCCAGGTAGAAAAGTATCCTTCTCAATCCTCCGATCTTAGGCTGCAATGTTGTAAGTTGTAATCACCACATCCGACCACACATATGACTTATAGATCACGCTTCTTATACACATGAAAGTAACCTCAAATTTGGCCCTAGTATCTTTTCCATGCTTAGTGCATCCTTCTACGTGACAACTCCGCGTTTGTGGCTGTCTTAGTAGGGAAGAAATATGACGTTGGACCAGGTCATTGCTGACAAGGAACTCATAAGATAAGATAAGCACAAACTCATATAATCGCCCATAATTCTCTTTATAGCTTCGGACTTTTTTGCGTTCGCAGAATAGAACACACTGACTGTTGAAGGTTCGGAAAGGATTGCCAGGAGGACAGACCCCGGTCGGATCCGCTTTCAGGTTATTATGCCATCGCTGACAGCAGCTGGCTCGGCTGGGGGGCGGCAGGCATTGAAATTGATCGACGGAGAGGAGGTGGGTTGACATTGCAACCCACGAGCCCGATGTCAAGGGCTTGGGTGCATCTCGCATGCCTTGCTCAACACGCACGACCCAGGTGCCAGATCTTTTTCGCTCCAACATCCCTAACGTACCCAGAATAGATGTTTGAAACTTTGGGGTGCATGCAACACTAGGCGGCCCGTACAAGCGGTGGCACATGTCCTCGACTTGCTGGGAACTACCTAGTCGTCGTAACCCCATTCCAGGCGAACTCGCGAGCCAGGCACTTGAAGACGCCCGGTACATCATATGTTTAGCCTCATCTTCAGCTATCCCACACGGTCTCTCCCTGCCCACGCTAGCCTGCACATAAAGGCACCGTGCATGCCAAGCCCACGAGCGCCAATCGTCTCAGCCAGATCATCGCCAGGATCCCCTTTTGGTTTATTCCTGGCAATGACGTTACGACCAACTCCTACACACGGCAATCTGGTACATGTCACCATTGTTGTCTGTCTGGCTTCAAGTTTGTATTAGAAGAGAGCACTGGATTTGGCATGCGAGTGAACATACCGATAGCGGCTCCTCTTCACGGGGTTTCGGGCTCGCGATGGTAGCTCTAGTGGCAGCCCAATTCCCGAAACGATATCTGGGGCCAAGCCAAGCCCACCCTCGAAGTGGGAGATCGAAGCAGGATACCTTATAGCCACTGAGTCCTATCACTTTGCATTGGGGGTAAACAATTCACGCTCATATGCACTATGTGGCGGTGAACCATGCCGTGCGTTTTGATATTGATGCTGAAGGAACGCGGTAAGGCACATTCGACTAGGATGCCGGAAGCGGTTCGACACGCGCGAAGGAACAATGTCGTTGTCGTGCCCCAAGACTTGCATCCCATGTGGGCCTTGCAGTCTTTTACCATTGCTGTGCCATCTACTATAGGGCTGAAGGGTCATGACGGACATAGGAGTGTATCACGAATGCTGCCTGTTGGGATATTTCCTGGCCCATTGCGGCACAGCTTCTGGCGAAATATATAATACGAATGCATCCCTCCCAAACTTTGAACCCTTCTCATGATATTCATCAGCCCACACAGCCAGCAAGAGCATCATAGATTAGTTCACCAACAGCGAAGACGCCGTCATCCCCACCATCAATTCTTTCTTTGAGAATCGAAGTGTCAGCTATTCCCATGTACGTGATGAACGCTCGGCCTCGAATGAGACAAAGAAGTTGCAGCTAACAGTTTGAATAGATTCACCAAGCAAAAGACTGGAATACTCTCATCTACAGTCGACTGCAATACCACCTTGTCTTCATATCTTGAAGAGAACGCGATACGTGGACGAAGCATTGAATCTTGAGCTTTCAATCACCATGCCTGAATCCGGAAACGACACTCCTTCCAACGACACTGGTTCCTCTGGAGCGGACACTCCAGTTGAGGTTCAGCCCACCCGCGGGAGGAGTAGGAGTGGCTACAACTAGACCATCGGAGTCTGATTGGAATGAGCGACGGCGAAAGCAGTATGGGACTGTCTCCTTGGGCTGGCCAACATTGGGGCCCAAACCTCGCCCCTGGCACGTGCTGTACATCACCTTAGCCATGTGGGATTGACTTTCGGAGTTTTGGATTCAGCAACGAGAACTGGCGCATGGAGCTTGGAGTCGGAAATAAACAAGAGGTTCACTGGCAACATGATCAAGGGTACGGATTGCATAAAAGACGGGGGGGAGGGGACCGGTTATTATAAAAGCTCATTTCCTTATGCTGGGAATCGCGAGCACTGGACGCATCCGCTTCACACTCGTTTCCATTGTCATTATATACAACATTATTTCCATTTCCCCATAGACTGATTATAGAAAGATTTGCATCGCTCGATCACTTCATCGCTGCGTGGGATGAACTAGCTACTTTTTTCCTTCTTCTTTTCCTCAACATTGAGTTATGATCCAAAGTCAGACCACACACTCCTAGGTCAAGCTACAATAGGGTGACTGACTCTCAGAGTTCCCACAGCTCATCAAAGTCGCTAAGTAAATCTAGATTTTGACAATCGAGGATGCCTAAAGAGCCGAACGGCGCATCAAGGTAAGGATTCACGGAAGTCTCTCGGAATTCGGATAGCAAGCAACACACCCATGGAATAGAAATTAATGAAACGAGCATAAAATGTGCTCGAGGTCCTCAGTAATATATAATTAATTGTGTTGTCACCCGATTGAGTGAGAGTATATTGAAATGCAAATCTTGACGTGTTACCGAGTGTCGAGAAGACCCCCGGACACGGACGGCTATTATTAATCTTTGTTCGAAGCGTACCCGGCCCCCCGGGCGGCGGGTCTCATGTGAATGATTCCTCGCCGCACGCGTGCGTCTAGAAGGTGGGTATCTGCGTGGCCAAATCAGGTCACATCCCACTGTTCCGGCCTTCGTTCCAGCAGCACTGAGCGCATGCAGATGCACCCCGCCAAATTGCCCGGGCGCCGAACAAGGAACGCCCTTGAAGCGGAATGCATGCTTTCCACGCGTGCGTTGCGCAGTGGTCGGGCCACGCCTGGGGTTTGCTAACGTTTTTGACCAGGTTTTTTTGACCAGGGAGGTACCTAGCACTCGACTAGTACTGGGTGTTTTCGAAATAGAACAGTGACTGACCGAGCTATCTATCACCCGGGCCACCTACTTCCTAGGTCGCAACCCCTTGCCCCCTTGCTGGTGCAGACGAACTCTGTCTTTCACACCATTCAGGAACGAGGCAGTGCAGATAGTTCAATTCCTATCCAGAGACGGTCTCCAACACCACCACCGCGTAGCCAAGTCCGATGTCCGTGTGGCACAGGCACGGCCCTCACTTGATGCCAATCTCGGCCTCGGAGTGAGTAAACATATCGCGACCCTGGGGCCTGGACCTGTGTGCCTACCTACCTATGTACGTGTGTATGCATGTAAGTAGGTACCCAGGTGGCCAGGTGCCAGGTATGCGTATCCATGATGCCATCCATCAAAGTGAGACGGTCTGCCAGAGGGACACACAAATAGTGAGTTGAGTTCGATTCCTAACAGCGCTATTGGTTTTCACTGTTTAGTTCATTTATCAAAGACCATGCCATCCATCAAAGACCATGCAAACCATTATTATCCATGCTCATCGATTACGCTATCTGGCCGGCCCTCTACCCGCTCGAATGTTGATACGGCAGTAGTGCACAAAGTACCTAATACGCCTGCCATATGATCTGGCTGAATCCCATTCCTCCCTCGTCTTTTATGTCCATCGCCTCAGTTGGATCAGAAGCACGTGTAGGATGATGCTCGGCACCGAGTCAGATTCTTATTGCCTGAGGAGAGGACGGTGCCGTCAGCGGCTATGACTTTCATGACCGCGTGGTCAGATTAGCGAAGGTGGCTTATTCCTTTGAAGGCGATGGCTGTTACTCTCCTTCCTGCTCGATGCCAATCTGCCTTGGTGTAAGCCGCACGCTAAACCATGGTATCTGGAATCGAGCTCGGCCCGCGCTCACGATCACGATCACGATCGTTTGGACGCGCGCGCAGGAAGATGACGCTTGATGATTTGAAGATTGCCACGTGGAGCAATGTATTATAGAAAATACACTGAACATTTTCCTGTGGCGCTGCTTCCTGCCTGCCTGATCAAAGTATTAGGCGTGGGAGACACGCGATCCACGCTACAACGCTACAACGGGCCATCGCGCCATGGATCGCGCTAGCTGCAGCCCAGCCGTTTATTTCGTGGCTGGATTGCATCTACGAGTACAGATTCTACACTAATGCAATGCAATGTCTATCTGCAGAAAACGCCACCGGGTAGTCTATTCAAGAATTAGACTTTCGCGTACATCCATCATGTATGATATCGAACGGGGACGAGGGTGGCTTCTCGATGCTCTTCCGGATGGCACGAGTTCGCACTTACACGCCCGCCTGCTTTTGGAATGACAACGAACATCGGAATAGCTTGCGAAGTGATGCGACGAATAGAGAGTATATATAAAATCGTGATGTATGTTCTTGTCAAGGCATAGTAAGCATTTACTTATCCCTCCCCTCCCACCTTCGCTCGTCCTTACTTCGCCTCGTCGAGAAGCAAGATATAAATAATACATGAAGATGTGAAGTATTGTGTACAGCTCTGGTAAGCTTTTGCTGCTCTCCCACTTCCTTAAACGCCAAGCAAAGCGAGTTCAACTTTAATATGCCCGAGTGGCTTTCATCACATGCGCCGCGTCTTTTGCTCATATCATGTTTCTGTGTACCCCTACGGTGATTTCCCTCTCATAGCAGAAGACACAGTGCTGTCTTTCAATGCATCGAGCAAGACGCGAGCAGTCTCCTTGTCAGCAACGCCTCCGTCACTGGCGTCGCCAATCTCGTCTTCCCCTGTATATCGGTAGGTTTCCTCGACGTCCCACACATTCTCCATCCAGCTCACTTCCTTATCGATATCACCAGCCGTGTCGTCGCCCATCGTATGGTCGTATTTGGGCGCGTCGCTCGTGTTGCCCTCGTCACAAATAACAGCTTGTCCATTATGCCTATCCTGATCACTGCTGCTTTGATGGCTCTGCGACACGTCTGCCACCAAGGCATCGACAGTGAGGGCATAGTCGATGTCGGCAAAGATGTCGTCATGCATACATGTATGCATAGACACGTCTCTGTCCTCCGTAGCGCCTTCGAGTAGAGACATCGCGAGGAAAGCCGATCCAGGCTCATGCACCTGCTCA
This sequence comes from Astrocystis sublimbata, assembly GCA_022453515.1. Classification (NCBI taxonomy): domain Eukaryota; kingdom Fungi; phylum Ascomycota; class Sordariomycetes; order Xylariales; family Xylariaceae; genus Astrocystis; species Astrocystis sublimbata. The sequence goes on from JAJNNY010000023.1 coordinate 139,425, forward strand.
GTTCTTTCGTCCAAAGCTCCGATGGGCTTGTCTACTTCTTCTACCGAATCGGGAGACGCCGAGCTGTCCTCTGACGAGATTGAGTGCACGCTCCCGAGCTGCATCTGCGCTACGGGACTTGGCCGTGTCGGCGATGCGGTAGCAAAGGATGTCGACGTCGGCAGAATCTTGCTATGGCCGCCGCCGAAGAACTCCCGAATGGAGCTGAGCCCGTGAGCGAAAAGACCCCGTAGTTTTATAGGGAAGTCCGTCTCCTTTGCTAGCCTGCCTTTGCTGATACTGATGTCCATTGTCATGGAGAGGAGCAGATACGAACCAGGATCCGAAGCCAACAGGTCTGTCCAGTCCGTAATGACAGGCTTGGGAAATGTCTCCATCGGCGATGTAGTTCTCCCTGAGCCCGATGGAGAATCAATCTGCGCGAGGTTCACTATGTGCCGGATCGTCTCGCTAACATAATCGACGCCGTCATACTGCGGCTGGTAAGTCTTCATAGCCTCAATGAGGACGTTCAGTCTCTGTTGTTTTATCATCGTCCGTCTCTTGTCGCCCGGCGTCGTCCCGCTACGCTTATTATGGGAAGAGAGCTTCACATCAATGATGTGCAGCACCAGTGGCATCGCTGTGCAAGCTATCCTGCATCGAGAGTCAGCATGCATGTTCTCTTCCATAGCTTTCAATGACCACTAACGCGCTGATAGGCAGCCAGCGGGCAAGACCACGTTGGATCAACTCATTCAAGCATTCGGTCACGCCACTCGCAGCATCTTGTAGCTCGCTTCGGCTTTCGCGGATATTGGAAACTCCGCGCAGGTTACTGTCTGAATGTGGCGAGGCGGAAGCCATAGCTTCCTGCAGTACCTCGTGATGATATAGTGCTGCTCGGGCAGAACTAATGCTTTTTGTGAGCAGACGCGACAAGGTGAGGCCATCCAAAGCTAAACTCACTGGTACCACATGTATAACAAATTCGTATACAAGATTACTGAGTCATGGTGGTGTTGGTTTGTGGGTATGTCAGTTGCAGCACCACGCCCGCCGAACACAGGAAAGCGGAGAGTTGTGGCTTTATACCACCTTCTCAGCGCTACTTTACAATCGCGTATTTTGGCGGTATCGTCAAACTCATTGTATCTACCCCAGCCTGGCCCGTCATCGAGCGGGAACACGAGAGTCAGAAGATCCGTCATGACGGAGCAAAGCTTGCCAAGCTGAACGAATATCTCGATTAGATGTTTCTTGGTTTCGGCGTTGTACACTTTTGATTGCCCAACCTCGTCAGACAGGTCTGAGAATCCGAAGCTGTTGGTGTCGAAGTCGAAATGGGCCCGCGGTATCTGGATGCACCGCCGCATGCCGAGACCGAGTAAACGGTCACGGAAAACGCAGCACCACCACAAGCGTTTCAGGGTATTCTGCTTCTTGTGGTCTATCGGGTCTGTCACGGGAGAAATCGGGGGCATGGCTGAGTATGTGTGTGCCTCGGCACTTTTCGCGTTGTGTACGGCAACGCCGAGCCAGGCGGTATTTGGCTTCTTGGCCGCAAGAGACCAATTGGGGGCGTAGTAGGTAAGAAGCAGCGAAGCTTGGGCGAGAGAAATCAGACATGATTCGGTATCGAAGTCGTATAAGAGCTAGCCTAGTCAGATGCAATATTCTCCCTTCAGTGTAGCATTGGGACATTGCAATACCTTCGTGCGCCGATACAATGTTGCTCTAGCCGAGCGTATGTTCGGGAATCCCAGAGCCCTGATGCTCGTTTTTGAAACGAACTACCAAATCAGCATATATGTTTAAAAGTAAAGGGACCAACTCACATTGCAACATGAAAATAACATCGCTTGGAAAACCAGCAGAGACATCCTTTCACCCGTGAAAACGTTGTCTTGGTAACAGTAGAGATTCCAGAAGTCGCCCTCATTCAGGAACGGCATAAGCGGGTGAACATGCAAGAAATACTGCTGCATAAACTCGTCAAGGATTTCACGAGTCGGAACCCTGAGACATCCTTGAGACTCAAGGAAGTTCACATCTTGAGGTAATACGTTGTGCATATTATTGACGGCAAGGAATGGATAATAAGAGTATGTGACATGGGCGTTGAATGATAGTTGATCAGTCCAAAGCCCACTTTCTGAGTTTGCAAATGCGCCGAAACTTTGTGGAGGAGCTGATCATGAAACGGTTAGTCATTTTAGTAGCGACTCTCTCGAGACCCAAGCTCACTCACCGTTGAATTCAGGTATTGTGCTCAATGGCCGTTTCAATGACGGATCATCGAATCCATTAAAGATCGTGTGATATGATTGCTGCTCTTGATGGATTTCCGGCGCGAAGCTAGAAACATTCAAAGCCTGCACGGTCTCGACCGTATGCGAGTCATTGACATGTGCAAGAAACCCTGCCTCCGATACAGCAGCTCCAACGTTTACTTCTGAATTGGCAGCACCCTCTGTCATGGTCTCATGTCTTCTGTTCTGTATCGTGTCCGGTGGATGAAGGACCCCGGAGGCCTCTGAATCTTCGATGACTTCGCGCTCTGCTTTTCGACTAAGATGGGATGGTCAACCTGCTGCATGTATCATGAGAAGACAACCTGGGGCGACTTACAACTTTGAGGCCCGGCTTGTAACGATACAGGTATCGCTGTCAAGATAGCAATTCATACACGGTCTTCCTCTTTGAGATACGTCGCAGCGTACTTTGCGAGCACGACAAGAGAGGCATGCTTTTGATGCTCTCTTCCGCGTCTTACGGACCTGCCTGGCAGTGGTGGTTATAGACTCAGCTGTCGCGACTACCGAGGCCATCATTGCTGTGCATATGGCGAGCAACGTAGTGGTGATATTAAGTATTACACCAAACCCCGAAATATCGTAAACTTGTCTTTATCTTGGAGACGGGGAGTCTAGTCGAAAACCAACGTTGGGGAAACGTGGGGTATCTCCAATCAAGTAAAGGGATGAACCCTGGAATCTGGGGATTTTGACAGGGTCCGAGAGTCTGGTCTTGTCTAACGCCAAGCTGTATGGAGTGGCCGGAGATGTGAGTGGTGCGGTGTAGCTTAGTACCCGATTATAAACACTGACCTGACCTACGAAGTTACAGTACGGACTCCATCTTAGACGGGGTGCGTGAGGAGTAGTAGTCTGGAATAACAACTGCGAGTGTAGGATATACTAGACCACATACTTGTTGCAAGCTGTATGGGGTTATAGGAGTCTCCATGTAGGCTAGACGAAAGTTGGGGTGATAAAGGCTACACAAAGAATAGCAAGCTCTTTGTGCGAAACTTCGCGATCACCTAGGTATGGGGTCAGATATGTACCTTGCCCGAAGAATTCCACTGACAAATACCCAGCGGCCCAGGCATTTAGACACATAAAGTCACTTAAACTGCCACGAGAGGCCTCGTACTTCTTTGACTAATATCAGCACGTACAGCGTAATGCATGTTTCCCCTTCCCCTGGTCTGAGGATGGCTTGTTGTCCGACAGCCTGTTCAAGACGAGCAACAACTGGTTTACCTCTTCCTCACTTTTGAACAGGTCTCGGGAAGTCCAGTGTTATGCTGACCCGCGAGAAAGTAAGCAGGCACTATTATAGGGGGAGAAACAGGGATATGAATGGGTAGCGATCTGCTACGATGACCCATGTCACATGCGTGATACCTAGATAGGCGTGCTGCCTGTAGGCCTGCCGTAGCTCAAGTACAACAATGCTTCATCATTGTTATAGCTGTGATTAGTCTCGCTAAGCTTGACTCGATCGGAGTAAATGTACATTTATCGATTGGCAATGTAGTCTTAAATGGCTTCACTATCTCTTTCTTGCCATCCTCAAACGGAATATGCCGACTGAGCTCTGTCTATTGGCCAATAGAGTTTCGAGAGTGTCAGCGAAGTACAACCCACCATTCGACAAAGGTTCCACTTAGTCGCGTTGCTGATCTTTCGCTTTCGAGATGGACTTCCTGACGCGAAGCGCGAAAGGCGTTTAAGTCCAAAGTGCTGTAGCGGGGCACGCGATTGGCCATCGGTTGTAGATCTCGGTAGATGTTTGATACAGGCTAAACATATCGTCACTAAAGCCGCTTGCCGGTGTTTATGTCTTGATAACACCTACTCAGTTGCTGATTTCTCAAATGTGAAAACTACCCTGGTAACATCTAGGCTGTAATAACAAGAAACACCGGAACAAGCCACATACACCAACGCCTTATTGAATATAGGTTCGACCTCGCCATCCTCTAGGTGACACATGCTTAGTGGAATCTTGGCTCCGCGAATATCCATTCGCCGTTATCCTTACGAATCAGCTCAACCTCGGTACGGCCAACGCGGCGATTGAGGCCCTCGGGTACATCCATGCCATCACCGATCTGCGCATGAATCGTTTTCGAAACATTGCAGAACAACATCTATTTAACAGAGGTCAGCGGCTGTCCGATTTCGACAAAGGCGAATGCTCCAGGCACGTGTCAGAGAAGAAGGATCGACTATAGGGACCACCTACAGGGAGAGAATCGGTCTTCCAGGCGCAAACTCGATCGTGAGCCGTTCTCCAAACCGTCTGCATGAGGTACAGAAACGCGAGAATCATCAGGGAGACTGGATAGGCAACCCAGAACCAGTTGACCTCGACATGAGGAGCCATGATATACGCCGTCCCGCTATAATCAGATTTTCCGCCAGAGCGCACGGTACCAGTGAGCTGAATCTCCCTAGTTAGGCTGAGAGCAAGCTGCGATATCCAGCCAGAGAGGTTCCCGGTGGCCGCCTCTATGGCCTCGATCCAGTCACTGTCACTTCAACCGCTGAAGTCAGTAAACTTCCCGGGAGAGAAAGCACAATGCTCATTGATTCCGAAGTTTAAAGGTGTCTCAGGTACACATATACCCATGAAGGTAATGCATGCCTCCAAGACTTGCTAAAAGGGGAACATGAATGACTCCAGGCATTACGTACTATGTCAGTGTACCTGCTGCTTGTGAACCGTTTCCCAGCGTCAGCCTATCCATAAAGGACCTCAATGTCTTCACTGATTCCAATGTCACTGAGTATCGCGCATGCTCTTTAGCATTCATCTCTGACGGGATGTCAGTAAAGACACATTCGGCATGCAGATCGCTACTCTCTGGCACGATGTCAGATTTCGACCATTCTCCTATCACGGATGTGTCGACCAGTCCGTTAGTGATTGTCACATTGTAGCTCTGAATGCAGAACCACAAGGCGCATTGATATGCATGAACCACGTTGTCTCGTGGTGTCTTCGCTGATGACATTATATCAAATATGGAGACAATCGCTTCGGAGCTCGTGTTGGGAAACGCAGAGGATCCATTTGAGGGAGCTACTGTGAAGTGATATTCGAAGGGAGCAATCTCGTCATTTGTTATTGAAGTGCCAGAAAGCATCGAGTAGCTGCACGTATTTTCTGAATCACATTTTGTGCTGAACAGCGATTCAGTGCAAGCACCGCAGACTGCCAACGAGGGGTAGACAGGCCAAGTGCAGCTCGCCGATTCGCAGGACAACGATTTATCCGACGCAGTAACAGAAGTCAGACCATTATATATAGCAGCTTTCGTTGACAGTGACAAGGATGTTTCTTCTGAAAAGTTAGCTTTGAGTTCGAAACTTCCGACGCAGTGTTGTGTGGGGGGAATACCACCAAAACTATTGAAAACAATGTGCTGCCACTGATAACAATTTGTGTCAGTAAGCACCAGAAAAGGGTTATTCTATGGACTTGTTAAGGGTGAGGAGGGTCTGATCCGATTGAAGAGACCTTGAAGCAGGCGAGCTTGAGGAATGACCTACATTCTCAGATCTAGGTGGCGGGTGAAGGTATTGCGCCTTCAAGTTCGTCTTGTCCACAAGTACAGTTGGGACCTCCGGATATGAAACCATTTGAGATGAGAAAGTTTCGAAGCCCTGGATCAAGATCGTGATCAGGGAACCGATGCAGGCGAGATGGCTTGTCATGAGAAACGTGAGCTAAGGTGCGGTCAAGCGAGGCTGGGTCATGACCGACCTTGCTTTTAAACGCCAGAGGAGCACGAGCACGCCCTGCAACCCGCGGGAGGCCTCATCAAACATCTTGAAATCTTCCAATTTTGCCTCGGTTTCTCCCTTTCTGAAACCCGACACCCAAATCCATGCTGCTTGGCCAACACAGGTCTCGATGATAGTTTTGATAGCGAGACGATAAACAGACATAATGGCGATGAGCACTGTGTCCAGCGAGACATCCTTGCTCCAGCGCGGCTCGAGCTTCCCATTATATCCGTTGAGGAGGACGATGAGTATAAAGGCAGAGGCCAGGCCGACGAGGCTAGAGAGAGTGATTCATTAGAGATCATGTTGTGTAATCATGTGGACTCGCCAGCGATGACGGCCTCATCCTATACTCACCAATACATGTACTCTTCCTGCCACTATGCGAGGGTTGAGCGCACCGTACGACCAAACTCGCGCACAGAGGGTATTTCACTATCGCTCGATAGGCTGCGCATATCGGATTCGGAGTCATTGATGGGGTTGTCACTGCCATGCCGAGGCGGCCAAATGTGAACTCTTCGAGCCGTCATGATGGCAACGAAAGAGGCTTTTCTGGTCAGACGCCACGGATTTGAACTTGGATTTTAATGAATGAGGAGCAACAAATATAAGCAAGATGCAGAGTACATACAGAACTAGTAATTCGAGGTATGGTGATCAGGAGAGACGAAGGTATCACAGACCCAAACTGACTGTCTTACAATTACTGTATCCTAGCGTCGCATCTGAGACTACCTTATCTGAGATCTGAGGTAGAAAGCTCGCTCCTGTCAGAATATGCAGCCCGCCTTCCGAACTATCGATTTGACTGCCATTACCTCAGCCTACCTAGGTACATCAAGGTCTCGGCATAAATTGGATATCGGCACTGGGCATTCTCGAAAACTGGGGTAGACATCATTGGTCCCATCCTTATCATTATCATGCCCTTCACATGCGACTCGTTATCCAAGCATCAGTGTTCCGGCTATCATTTTGCCATATGATGACCATCCATCTGGTCAATAGTCGTCAATATCGTACTCAATGTCTCACGTAACGTCTGGACGAAAACGTATGAACGAAAACGCCAATCAACGATTGCTGGTATTAAGGTACCTTAAGTAGGTATACATTAGACCCGTCCGTGGTCAACACGACCTTTCATTCCCTCTCTCCCACCCTCCAACACCCAAAGAACTTAGCAAGGCAATACGACACCCCAAACTGACCTGATTGCCGACAGCCTCTCATATCACTCACAAGAGACCCATTTTCTAGTATTCCAAAGATGAGGAGGTTCAAGGCACTTGGAGTGTTCTCCGCCGCCCTTTTGTGTGTTTCTCAAGCTCGTGCGGCGTGGCAGTTCCCACAAGCTTCGAATTATCACTCGGCAGCCCAACAGCCGCTCAGCGGGTTTAGCGACGACGATGTCGACATTCTGCACGGAAGTCAATTCAACGGGCTGACTACCTACGCCAATATACCTTACATCAACTGCCTCTCAAACGAGGCTGCCGAGGGTAGCAGTAAATATGACATTGCAATTCTGGGCGCACCATTCGACATCGTAAGGAGCCTCACGCACCCTTCACCTACCTAATCCAAAGGGCAGGCATTGACATGGGAGTTCAAGGGCGTCACGGCTCGGCCAGGGGCTCGCTTTGGCCCTCGAGGAATCCGTACCAGCAGCCAGCGGAAGTTCGCCGGTTTCGCATGGAGCGTGTACACAGGTAGGTTGGCTCCGACGCCTATCCACATCCCCGCGAACATGTAGAATACGCGCGTAGTCGTACAACAACTCAACTGCTAATTGCATCCAAGGCGAAAATGCACTTCAGTCCTGGGCCAACGTCGTGGACTGTGGTGATGTGCGCCTTACTTTTCTTGATAAGAATTATGCGATTGCGCAATTGACCAAGGCTCATAAGGTACGTACGTACGTACATGCGCACGCAGAAGGACATATTGATTTCCAGGAGCCGAGTATGCGGGCTTCTTCAAGGAGAGTATGGGATGGGAACCGGATAGGACGGGATGCTCACCTCACCTTTCTCTTGCCTTAGGTTGTCGCGGGCCGAAAGGCCGGCAACGAGAGCCACTCAAAAACTCCGAGGATCATCACCCTCGGCGGCGACCACACGACGACTTTGCCGGCGCTCCGGTCGGTGCACAAGCACTGGGGACCAGTTTCCGTCATCCACTTCGACAGCCACCTTGGTAAGTCTTTGCCAAGTAATATACCATCTCCTTCGTCTCTACGGCGCCCAATCCTTCTTCTCTTCGCCTCTCCTCACTAAGACGAAGAATGCTTTCGATGAGCTGACGGACGAGCTAGACACCTGGGATCCGCAGGTACTCAGTAAGTTGCCCTCGAAAAGATGGCATATACCACGACTCAGACTCACCCTTCCTCGCAGCTGGCAGGATATCAGACTATGCGTAAGAGCCTCCCTTGCTTACCAACCCCTGAGCGGACGACAATTCAATTCCGTCCCTACAGTAGCCAACCCCCTATCTAACTCACTCTACCTCGCATGTCACCAGCGGCCTGAACCACGGCACGTTCCTGCACATCGCCCACGAAGAAGGCCTGATCCTGCCAACCTCGCTGCACGCCGGCATCCGCGGGCAGATGACGAGCGCGAAGGGCGACCTCCGGAACGACGAGCGGTGCGGCTTCGCGCGCCTAACCGCCCGCGACCTCGACCGCTTCGGCGTCTCGGGCGTGGTGTCGCGGATCCGCGATCGCGTGACTGGGCCCGTGTACATAAGCGTCGACATCGACGTGCTGGATCCCGCGTTTGCCCCTGGTATGCATTCTCCATCGCTCTCTACCTAACCCAACCCAACTCACTAACACGTACCTTTCTTCTTCTGCCCAAAAGCAACAGGAACTCCCGAACCAGGCGGCTGGTCGACGCGCGAGCTCCTATCAATCCTCGATGGTCTCTCTGGACTCGAGGTTGTCGGCGCAGACGTGGTCGAAGTAGCCCCGGTGTATGATACGCAGGGCGAGGCGACGACACTCGCAGCGGCCGAGGTGGTATGGGCGCTGCTCGAACTCATGGTGGCGAAGCCTGCAAAGTCTCTGACTGATCGAGAATCACTATAGGTAGAGTGGGGGGTACGGTCAAGTCAGATATCACAGCCTACCAGAGCGTCCGTCAAGCATCGTGTACACGTGTGCCATAGGCTGCATACACTCTTCAATGAGAAGAGAGGCATATTATTCGCGCAGGAGTGATACAGGCGACCAGTAACGTTCTTTAAAAGGCAAACCCAACTGTTTTAGGGAAAATATATACAAGGTTGAGATTGTATGTATTGAATGCTTGCGGTCATGCCTGAGTTATCGGCTCTAACAAGACTTTGTCTATGGATTGGTTGACATCTGCCCCTGTCCCCGTTAAGGAGAAGGGGAAAGGGAAAAGGAATGCAGTGGTGGAGGATGCAAAAGAAGCCCCAAACCAAGGAGGAAGACCCTGTCTCCCCATCCTCGTTAGTGTGATAACCTCCTGCACCTACAAATTTCAACCATGATACCCATGCACAGCAACTAAGAAAATAGGTAAATCGGATGACATGCACTCGTCATCTTTCCATGGCAGGAGGGCAATGGCCATGTACAGTAATGTCACAAAGAATACCCCGAGGGTCCCGTTAGACCTGCAGTGACAAGCCGACAAGAGCACTGCTTAGACGCGGTCCAACTTTCGGCGCTCGTTTCGTGTCCGTCTCATGAGCTTCTTGTACTTTTGTTTCTTCATCTTGAGCTTCCGTTGGCGCTTGACGCTGATGGCGTACATGCGATTCGCCTGGCCGCGGATGTAAGGACGTCGGATCATGGGCCGGAGGGGGGATCGGGGAGAGCCGGCAACATCCTCGGTGCCGTCTTCGATTAGTTTCGGGGTGTGGGCCACGATGCGGGTGTTGCCACTCTCGTCGATCGTCTCCTCGAGCGTGAAGATGGCCTTGTATATGCGAGTCTGGGGCTCATGCTGCTCTTCCTCTGCCACTGCGCTCTCGGCTTGGGCCTCGGTGCTCGGCTGGGGCTGGGGTAGCGGGGGCGGGTGGAAGGGTAGGAATTGACCGGACATGTGGTCGACTTGCACGTAGAGGCTGGTCTCGGTGCCGTCGGCGTGTCTCAGGCTAATCTGCTGGGTGGGCTCGCCGTTGGTATCGTGGGAAACGGCGACGTCGTTTTCGTGCTGGGCCGCCATGCTCATGCCTTGCATGGGCTGCTCAAGTTGGTCGACGGTTCGGGCCAGCGTGGACACGACCTTGTTGTACTGGGCTGGTTTGGTGCGCGGAGCGAAGATCTGGGCAAAGGCATCGTCTGATATGGATTTGGGGAAGCTGTGCGTCACGGAAATGGGTCGGTGAAGCGAGAAGAAGGTGGCCGAGGCCAGCGCTAGATAGAAGCCGACAGGTCAGTATCGTGCTATGGGTTCGGGTCCAGGGAGAGCGTCATACCCTCCTGCGGCACATCTTGGGTGCTCGGCACGCTAGGCAGTTTCCCTATAGCACTCGATTCCTTGGTCTTGCGCTTCCGCTTCTCGCCGCCATGCTTGGAGGACTGCGCGGGGCTTGCGCTCACCTGGTCGGCGGAGAGGCCCTTCAGGGAGTCGTTGGGGCCGGAAGGCTTGGACGACGAATATCGTCTTCTCTGGGTGCATCTAGGATTGCTGTGGAGGGCGAGCGCGGCGGTTGCGCGAGGGGCCAGAGGTGTGCAGGCCGACAACAAAGGGCACTGAGGTGCGACCGTGGCGATACGCCGCACGGTTGAGGGGAGCATGGTCCCTCGGAGGTGTGCCACTCTCGGCTATGAAGCGGATGTTGTAGAGCGAGCAAGAGGGATCGCTGCCGAGGAAGACGATGTGGACGAGGATCGGCGACGCCGCTTGTGAGTCGTGGGCCGTGAGTCGTGGTCGGTGGTAGGAGTTGGAGATGATGGCAATGGATCGGTCAGTTTGAGGGTTGAGCCTCTGAAAAGCCTCCCGACGTCCAGTGAGATAACGGACCTGTTTGGCGTGCAAGGGTCCCGCTCAAGGGTACCTATCTAGGCATGTACCTAAATAGGTACCTAGGCCAGACGGGCACGGCTAACGGCAAGGTTAACGGAAAATGGTTAACGGAGTATCGATCATCCTGCCGCCAGCAGGTGGGCCTACCTAGATAGGTACCTACCTAAGGTACCTAGATAGGTACCTACCTAAGGTACCTCCTAACGTAGGCTGGCTTGACTGGTAGGTACCCCTACGTAGGTACACACCTAGAGCTTCATGTACTATGGTCCATGCCCAGTAAAAGAACCACCCCCCAAGTACTGATTCTATGGGGCTTTTTGAGCTATGCCTATGTCGCTTTAGCTTCTTGGTATCTACAAGCAAAAGATAAAGGCACTTGTGAAAATACACCCCTGTGAAGCCCCTGCTAGCTAGATTTGCTTAGCGCGAGACCTCTCCACTGGCGATCTAGTAGGGGGGTACCAGAGTAGTCAGGTACGATAGCAATATCCAAAGGTCACCTGCAATCAGTTTACATCCGCCTCAGGCCCATTTAGCTCAGTGCGAGGGATAGATAGCAAATGTACCTCCAAAGTAAGTTTTACAAAATGCCAAGAACTCAGGACTTCACCTGAGCAGTGCCACTTCCAGCCTGAACTTGGCCGGGGTCTGGCCTGAGCAAGACCCGCTTTTGCACAAGCCTAATACATAAAATTCTGCAACGGTCAATAACGTTTCTCCGTATACATACGACAAAAATCAGAGGCGACCGTTTTACTAAAAACGGACATTCTACGTATTATGCGTGAATAAAGTGCTTCGTTTTATTTGCGATATAAAACGCAAATATTCCTATTTATTGAAGCCTAAGTATCCTACTGAGAATGTGATACCTGTTGTGTTAAAAGATCATAGTAGTGTAATTGTTTCGGCTTCTGTCTTTGTTCTTTGTTGAAGGTGTTATTGATGGGGTGACTCCCTAGTGAGGTGACTGACTTCCTAGGAAGTCAGTCCCATTAATTTGGCTTAGTGGTCCAAGCTTCCAACTGCCATTTCAACCAAGGTCGACAAGCTGCGCGAGCTTATTAGGGATAGAATAGCGTTGCACCAGGTAAATCTTCTTAACCACTCTGCCCTACTGACTACTGATATGGGACTTTAGCTCGTCGTGGTCGTTGGAGATTAATGTTCGGGAAAAAGCTCTGTTCTTGAAAACCTCACTGGCCGGTGCGAGAATGTCGAGGCTATTACTATATCAAGAACCTATATGCTTCTTATTTCTGGACTATTACCGTTGACCAAATCTCTGGCCCTGCTAGTTAAACTCCTTCCCCTCTAGCCGTGCTTAACCCGGACGCTCCACTTAATTAGCAGAATCTATTTAAAGAGTTTTATCGTAAATTCACCGGGCTCGACTCCGAAATAGTATCTCTTTGGCCACTTCATACTTCCTTTGGCTTTTAAGGACTAAGGCGAGGTTGTTTATGCTGGTGAGTGTGGAGGGATGCTCTTTACCCAACACCTTCTCACTTAGCCCTAATACCTGCCGGTGCATCTCTGTGACAAGGGCTTGATTCAAGGGCTTGGAATTTAGGCTTCAATTCAGCTAATAATTCTCTAGGGCTCTAAAGGGTCCATGATTCCATCTCCTTTCTCTGTCCCTTTGGAAAGAACCCTCCTATTTATGCTTATTCGAAGGGTCCCTCGTAGGTCCCTTTGTAAACCCCTTCGGAGTGATTCGGAAGGTTCTGGAGATTTCCTGCACGTTGGATGCAAGTGAAGATCTCATGACCTCTCGTACCAGGCTTCCTAGCCACTCGTTCTTATCCTTCGGCGCTTAGCCCCTCCAGTATGTTCTTGTTAGGTATATGTGAAGTGACCCGTGTGACAAACGGGCTTGTTGTTCACGAGAGCGGGATTGATGACGAATCCGGCCTGTTCCTTCATATAGTTTCTCTTTCGTGGCCCTCTTTTAGGCTTCGCATTTCTGGAGCGCATGACGAGATGAGGCATGTTTTGCGGTATTCAAGCATGAACTTTTGTAGAGGTGAAAGGAATAATGAAGAACAATGCATATCATACGGAGAAAAGAATGTAGGATGACGATTATATACTGGCTGGCCAACCTGTTGGTCTTCTATAAATAGGATACTCTTATTGGCCGATGAAACGGATGGCGCTTACATATTATTTCCCCAAGGCTTTATTCACTTTTTCCTACCTTGTTTGCTTCCTTTTTGATAGGTAAAGCTTGATTACAAGTCATAAGATAGGGGGATCAGTGTCACACGGGGCCTGTACGCCCTCACCAATAGGAAGCACACGCGCCTAATAGATTAGACGATTGGCTACGAAGACTGGTTCGTAGTAGTCATGAGGCCTCACGTATGTAGGCAGGAACCAATATATATATTGGGCCTCGACGAGGACTCCGATATGACCCGAGAAGGCTCCCAGAATGAGTATAAATAGAAGGGATTCCTCCCATAGATTGCCCAGAAGATTTGGGAAGACATGGACCCTTTAGAGCCCTAGAGAATTATTAGCGGAATTGAAGCTATTCGCACTTCCAAGCCCTAGTAAAACTAGCCCTTGTTATAATCAGACTGTATTTTAAATATGTCAATTACAGGCGAGAGCTAAATAGCAACAACAACAAAAAGAGAACAAATCTAACTATCTATACTGTTATCCCCTCTCATGGTACACAGAGATAAGAGTAAAAGGAAAGAGCCACAACAGCTCTTCCTAGCTCTTCTTAAGTAAGAACTCGTGAGCTAGTAACTTCTTCATGTCCGGCATTGATGTTATTGTAGTAAACATATCAATGGCCTCATACGACCAGTGTTCCGGGCGTGACAGCCCGATCGCCGTGGTCTCAGCCCTCTGCTTATCCATCAACTTCATCGCCATCATACTAAATGACTTCGAGAGCGCCTTCGTGTCGCCTGACCGCCTGCAGTTCTCGATATCACAGATCTTGACCTCGCCGGCAAAGTTCACGAGAACGTTCGCACACGAAAGTTGCTCATGGACCAGACCACAGCCCAGGAGGAATTCGAGACCCGTGAGGACCTGATCGTTGATCGTTCGTAGGCTCGGGGTAGAACTCGTGTATAAACCGGAATGCTCATCTGATACAAGATGGAACTAAGCTGCGGCTCGGTTGGGTAGATAGGTGCCCGGCAGAGGTGCAGAAGAGACGTGGGCAAGAACTCCAAGATGAGGTAGTAGCTCGCGTCAGAGCCTGCGTAGATCTCGATGTTCTTGACCATGTTGGTGTGGCAGAGTTGGCAGATGTTCTAGATGTGCTCCTCGACATCACGTCCGGCAACAGTACGAATCATAAAAGTCTGGCACAAGGCATCGCGAGAAGTGACGACCCCGAACGAGTAGCCTTGCTTAACGCGATAGCGCTTTTTATAATACGTCCAAGGCGAGCCGGTAAGAACTAGTACAAGAGAGGCCTTAATGCTGTCGTTAGTCTTTTTAACGGGGAATCGGCTGGAGGTCGAAGATTCAATGGAGTCAGAGCTTTTGCCCGTCTCGTGGCTAATCACACGTTGGCGCCTCAACGTTCGACTCGTCTTGGGATCAGATAGCGCCGCCGGCTTCGGGCCACCCAGCTCCAGCTCCCCATCCGACAAAGCATCGTCAAGAAAATGAATACGCCGGTTAGTCGTCGACATTTTCACATTGAGATGACAGAAAGTCAAGCTCCTAAGCTTCGCCTGAAGCGCCCGTCGCTACAGTAGATCTTCTTAAAAGGAACACAGGGACATGGCGACAAGAATAGAAACAGGCCGTTTCCGGCCTCTGTCGAGTTCAAGGTCTCTGAGACAATCCACGCTCGACGTACATGATGAACGGGTAAGAACATGTGATACAGCTGCAGACATACAGACTTGTATGAAGCTTATGAGCTTTAGGATACGTAATGGCGTACTTCAACCAAGAGGCCCGGTCACAGCAGCTTAATGCCGAAATATCGTCCAAATACCAGGGAACTGCCCGAATCTACTTGGATAGTCTTTTCTTCGATCCAGAGAGAGACTCAGGCAAGAAAAAGACCAATCGCCTTATTAAAATATTTAAACGAGAAGGATACGACCGCTTAAACGCAGGCCATGCCATCCCGGGAACTATCATAGCCGATTGGCTTTCGGCGTCACTACAGCAGGCATTCTTAAGTACGGCAGACCTACGCAGTCCCGAGCCGCCACTCCTAAGTCTTCCCACCGGAGTGTACATTCACTACATTCATGGGAAGCATCGCATCGAAGCGCTTCGACAGTCGAAAGGCTTGTCGCCGTAGTGGACTGTTAAACTATATATTAGTATATCGCCCCGACCCCCGATCAAGAGCTGTGCTGATATTCATTTGAGATTTGTCCCCCGAGGCCGCCCGGTGGCTCGCTAAAGACTTCGCCAACGAAGGTCGCTACTCAGATGGACATATAGTCGTCAAGATATACAGCTATCCATCTAAATCGATCGACGCCAACCGGTGGTGGACGAGGCCGAGTAAGAGCAAACCGGCGATATTGAATGCCAGCGATGTTCGATTATCCAGGCTATCGAGGAGGTGCAACGCGAAAATACCGGGCAGGAGTGGTTTCTGTTTACTAAAGAGGGCCTCGGCATTAATTTAGATTCCTGTCCTACATACGAGGACGATATCGTGTGCCTGAACACGGATGGAAACGGCTTTCCAGCAGGGGTTGTCTTATAGTTCCACGTAATAGATCGAAAGCTCATGTAGTCGATGAATAGAATTGGTTAAAAACTACGAACATGATGCGGATGAGCGATAGTTGGAAGCTTCATCTTGGTAAGCTAGCTGCATGGCTAAAATGGCAGTCTCCCTTTTCATTCCTTTAGGATGCCCATCAATACCACATGTCCATCTGTCATATGCCGTTCACATACAACCCTTGCAGACGGCGCTGCTCATGTCATGGTCGCGACTGGCAGCACGCCAGGCCGTGATGAAAGGCACGAGAGTGTTGGCAATCCTTGCTCGGCGCGTAGCACACAGCTCTTGATCAGCACCTTATGTGTCCTTGCTGCATGATCTCGTCCACCACTACATACGGCCAGAGTTTTCAGCATCGATACAGGTTGGAGAAACCCAACGGGCCTGCTCATGGTTGATCTTGCGGTATTCGGGCCATGAAGCAGCGAGGACCTCCTGCTGCGCTTCCACGGCAAGCAAGACTGTACCAAGACAGCCGGGGTTAGACAGGGACACGGCTGTGTTGGCACATCGCTCGAGCTGGCGTAGGGTCTCGTCGGCTGGTCGGCACATGGCTGTTGCCGCAACGTGCACAGGTGGCGACGATGCTGACTTTGTAGGCTGCAGGGCTCCAGAATGGAACCTGGCTCTTCGCGCTGCTCATGATGTTGTCTCTGAGGCTCTGTGTCGTACAGGAGTGGATGCGGTTGTTGGACAGGAGGTAGGGTGGAGGATGTCGATGTAGTGAAGAAGAAGGCTGGCGGGGCGATAACCACACTAGTAGTTATGCGGGGGTGCGAACCGCGATCAACTCGTCCAAGCCGCAAACTGAGACCTTGCAATGCGTTCTTCCCCTTTTACTTATCTCCCATCAAAGGGAATAAAACCGACTTCTTGCTGGCATCCTTGACAATTGCAAACGCCCATACGTTCTGGCGCGTATACGGTGCGAGGCTGCGGTCTCGGCGGCCGCGATGTCATAGCCCACATACGCGTTCACCCTTGCTAACAGGCATCTCATCTCGGTGGTGGACTGCGCAGTCGCGACGCGTCTTTCCCTGGCCCAAGTCGTCAACATCAACCAAGGCGCGTTCTTGCAGTTAGTACCGTGTGAGGGAAGAGTGTATCCAAATCTCCCCAATGCTTGCACAGACGTTCGAGATCTTGACGCAAGCTTAAGTATCCTGGACGTGTCCTTGTCTGATCTACTACATCCAGGTCAGCCAGGACAGTTATCTCAACAACAAATACCGTACTTTCCAAACATAGGCTTAGTGCCAGAACCTGCTACTATACCGATCTTGCCCTCTCCCTGAAAAGGGATCGCCGAAGACTACTGTGCGGTGCACGTCCTAATGCAGGCCACCTCGCTACGCTTCCCGAGTTACCTCCTATTCTCGCATCCAGCCTCGATCTTCGTATTACTTCGGGCTGACCGACGACTACTTCCCCTGTCTACTACGATGGAACTATGAAATGCCTTACCCCGCGTAGCCTGCTTCGGCCTTCTTGTATGCCGCCTGACCGCTCCTCAACCCACCAATGGAATGATGTTCTCCAAATATGCCTACAGCTGCGCCCGGGCAAGATGGTGGTCTGCCTCTCTCGCCGAGTGGTCGCAGAGCTTGAGGGTCGTCCATGCATGGTGAACTAGGAGGCTCTATATCCAATCAACCCAGAAACGGCAGTCTCTTTGCAATTGTGGCGGCGGCTATGAACCCCAGCTTGCCGTTCAGCCCATGAGGCAGACCGCTGAGATTACGATGCGCCTTGATTTCTTTTCCCTTTCCATTTCTCTCGTTGTTGTAATCTAGCATCATAAATCTCCAGATTTTCTCGCTCATATCCATTAGGCACACGAGACTTCGAGCCAATGGAAAGTACCTCCCTGTCGAACCAACCATCCAGAAACGATCTCATTTAGCGAACCTAAGATGGCCAGCCAGTCTCGAACACATAATGACTATACCGTGGGATGGGTCTGCGCGCTACCGAAGGAGCAGACAGCGGCTATCGCTATGCTGAATGAAAAGCATCCCAAGCTGCCTAAACCGCCGAACGACGACAATACGTACATTCTAGGATCCATCAGTGATCACAACATCGTTATAACCTGCCTCCCTGCGGGTAAGATCGGCCTTGTCTCGGCTGCAACAGTAGCCACCCACATGACTCATGCCTTTCCGTCTATCAAATTCGGCTTGATGGTCGGCATTGGCGGCGGCATCCCCCCTCAAGTCAGGCTTGGCGATGTCGTCGTCGGCATCCCGACAGGTCAATATCCCGGCGTCGTGCAGTGGGATCTAGGCAAAGAAGAGAAGGGGGGCGAGTTTACTCGGACGGGCTCGCTGAACAATCCCCCTCGCGCACTTTTGGGTGCCGTATCCGAGCTTCGGGCGGAACATGACTTGCAAGATTCAAAGATACCGTCCTATCTAAACAGCATGGCGTTGCAATATCCCAAGTCAGCATCCAAATACCTACGATCAGAAAAGCTTCAAGATGTGCTCTTCAAGGCCACCTACGACCATAACGAAGCCACACCACACTCGACCGATGCACATGCCCCAGACGAGGAAGACGAGGAGGAGGAGGAAGAAGACAGTTGTCGGTATTGCGACAAGACTCAGACAACTCGGAGAAAGCCCCGAGACATGCGTATACACTACGGCCTTATTGCATCCGGTAACAAGGTTATCAAGAACGCTGCTTTCCGAAACAACCTTCGCCGAGATCTTGGGAAAGACGTGCTCTGTATCGAAATGGAAGCAGCTGGACTGATGGAAAACTTCCCATGTCTTGTTCTACGAGGGATCTGTGATTATGCAGACTCGCATAAGAACAAGGCCTGGCAGGAGCATGCAGCTGCCATAGCCGCAGCATATGCCAAGGAACTCCTCGAATACGTCCAGCCAAGTGATGTCAGCAATGAAAAGACAGTCAAGGATATACTTAATAGCAGTTAGTTATTCATAAACCTAATTCATTCAATGTATACATTGTTCTAATAAGTCTTCTAGTCTCCAGTACCATGTCTAACATAAAAAAAGATACAACATACACAAGACGCTATCTGAATAAGAAAGAAGATATCGAAATCCTTGATTGGCTCATACCAACTGACTACGGATCACAACAAACGGACTATCTTAAGAGACGACAACCAGGGACGGGCCAATGGCTACTTGACTCGAAAGAATACCAGAGCTGGATCAAAGAGCCAAACAGAACGCTGTTCTGTCCTGGTATCCCCGGAGCTGGAAAGACGATCCTAACGTCTATCGTTGTCGAAAATCTAGAGAACAAATTCTGCAACGAGGATACTACTACAGTAGCTTATATCTACTGCAATTACAAGCGTCAAGACGAACAGACTCCTGAGAGCTTGTTGTCCAGTTTGCTCAAACAGCTGGCTCACAGCCAGCCCTCTTTGCCACATCATCTCAAAGACCTTTACGATCGACATCAAGCAAGACGAACCCGGCCGAACTTAGACGAGGTATTCAAAGCACTCGAATCAGTGCTGCTGCTAAGCTCTAGAGTCTTTATTATTATTGATGCTCTTGATGAGTGTCAAGCTTTGGACGGCTGCAGTACGAAGTTCCTGTCGGCAATTTTCGACCTCCAGACAAAAACCCGACTGAATATTTTCGCAACTTCAAGAAATGTGCCAGGTATTAACAAGCGATTCGAAAAAGCTTTGTCGATTGAGGTTCGTGCATTTGAGGAAGATATTCGCAGATATTTGCTGGGGAACTTGGCTGAGCTTCCGGCGTTCGTTGCCACTCAACAAGATCTTCAGAATGAAATCATACTAGGCATAACAAAGACCGTCGATGGAATGTATGTATGCTTATTATTCCTATAGACTATGCTGATTCCTCTAGGTTTTTGCTTGCGCAACTCCATTTTGCTTCATTAAAGGGCAAAGATACACCAAAAGCTATACGAACAGCAGTGCAAAAGCTAGCGACCGGGTCAAATGCTTACGATACTGCTTACGCGGCTGCCATGGAGCGAATACAAGGACAGCTTCAAGAGCAGGCAGAGCGTGCAAAGCAAGTATTATCGTGGATAACGTGCGCAAAACGGCCACTAACGAAACGGGAACTCCAACATGCGTTAGCCGTCGAAGTGAATAAGCCACAACTCGACGAAGATAACCTTCCGCAAATACAAGATGTCGTCTCTGTCTGTGCTGGACTGGTGACAGTCGATGAAGAAAGCAGCATTGTCCGATTAGTTCATTACACAACACAAGACTTCTTTCTACGAACCCAGAGCAGATGGTTTCCAGTAGCGCAGCTTTCTATTACGGAGATATGTACCACATACCTTTCTTACGAGGACTTTGCGAGCGGCTACTCTGAAACAGACGACAATTTTGAAACACGGCTGAGATTATATCCCTTCTATGATTACGCCGCTCGCTATTGGGCACATCATAACCGTCACGTATCGGCATGTCAGAACGTTGTTTCTTTTCTTCAAATGCCAGACCAGGTCGAAGCATCAAGTCAAGCCCTTATGGTTCGCGATGGATTCAAGTACAAAAGTTATAGCCAGGGGACCCCAAAGCACATTACTGGGTTGCACCTCGCCGCATACTTCGGTCTGAACGATATCATTACAGCCATACTCACAAGCTATGAGGCGGATGCACGGGATAGTGACGGCCGGACGCCGCTGTCATGGGCGGCAGGGAACGGGCACGAGGCCGTCGTCGAGCGGCTACTAGCCACCGAAAGAGTCGAGCCCGACGCGAAAGATAGGTACGGCTGGACACCGCTGTAGTGGGCGGCAGGGAACGGGCACAAAGCCGTCGTTAAGCGGCTACTAGCTACTAAAAAAGTCGAGCCCGATACGAAAGATACGGACGGCCGGACGCCGCTATCGTGGGCGGCAGGGAACGGGCACAAAGCCGTCGTCGAGCTGCTGCTGGCCACCGAAAAAGTCGACCATGATAGTGTCGATATAAATGGACTCACTGCGCTTCAGTATGCAACGTATAATCATCATCATGTGGTGGAGGTGCTGCTTCTTCACAATGGAGCTTCTGTTCCTGCAGACTTTTATGGACTTGAGCAATTATTCTTGTAAAGGCAAGGTTGCCGGCTTTTCTCCTATTCCACACTTTATAGCTCGTACGGGTGCATTGCTCTTCTCCGCCTGCTATATCGATATCCAACCAGAAAGAGAGCATAACGGTAGGCAGCATAGGGTATACTAAATGCTTCCACCGCTATAATTGCCTGGGAGACACAAATCGCCAGTCAATAGTCTTATATTTTTCCTACCTTTGCAAAAGAGGGTTGAAGGGGTGTCGCTGAATTTAAGTCAAAATGTCCCCTTGCCCAGGCTGTGAAACAACGCCATTGATTTTAAACAGATAGCAAGTAAAGCCTTACAGTCTAGAGGCAAGTACTTTGTTCTATAGACTATATTACACAGGTGCTAATAAAGAAATTTTTAGTAAGTTAAGGGTTTTTATATATGCAATCTAGATCAATGCCTTGTTTATGTCTTTGTTTATACTTTTAGAAACTCGAGCAAATACGCTGTGAGTTACGGGTGGCGTTATGGCTACTGATAGGTCAGGCCATGGCACCCGTAAGGTCTGGTGGCAGTGTGGAGCCCCATTCAATGGACCCACGTGACCTTATCGATGAGAAGCCCACCCACCCTGTATTTACTGCAGCCTACCTGCCAGCCCTGCGGGCCCTTCCTTCTTCTGCAACTGTAGATTTTCGTACATAATATCACATATTGCTGGAGCCCTGTCTCTTCATAGTGTGACGAGTGCAACACTGTGTTAGGATCAACTTTATGTTTGAAGCACTATTTAAACGGAACCGTTTTGCCCACCGTTTCATCCTGCATAAATCTTATACAAATCATGTGCTCAGTCCAAAGCCTGAGTATGGGCTGAGCCGAGACTGAGCAAAAGCAGCAACCACGCTAAGCCCAAACCGTTTTGCTCTTGGCAATGGGTAAAACCTAGAACCTGTAATTCGTCACCCTCAAACTACCTAGTGAGACACAAAGCTCTGCTTTTCCCCAGCCTACCTACGGCTAATCTATACAGAGACTCGGTTCGTCCACTGCTGTGGTATAGTGGACAAACTGAGGCGTTGCTAGGACGCTAATGCTCATGTCGTGTATGGACCATATATCAAGACATAGGTAGTCCTAGACTCTGTTGTCTCGGTTGAGGACCACAATCATCCCGTAAAGGAAACGACAGAGGTTCAAGAGAGTAGGAATATACATCCCTACGATTTTCAAGTTCATGTTTCTAACCTTGTCCGTTTCTTGAGAACATAAGCGACAGCTCCAGCGCTCACATGGAGGATTTTGTTAACTAAGGAAGTGTACCATAGTTTGCATGTCATGGATTACCTAGACAGACATGAACGTACCCACCTGGGCACACAGAGAGAACGAGATCTCGCAAGCTAAGGCTGGTCACACATAGGTCACAACCAGTAAAAACCGATTGCATGTACATATGGAGTGGAAATGGCAGATTCGAACAAATGGATTGGAGTATCTTGATCAACGCTGAATATCGATTTTTGCCGACCTAATTGGGAGCTTGGAACCAGATGGCAAAACGAGTCCTTGACTTGTTCTCGGTTTGATTACCAAATGTCCTCCCTCCTTTCGCCCATTGCATTTTCTGACCCAAGGTCAGGTGATAAGGCGCGTACTACATGGTGTATTCGTGCACTAGACTCTGGGGTGGGCTTTCCCGCCGTCTAGGGGTAGTTGAAGTGGGTAGGTAGATAGGTAGGTAAAAAAGCTTTGTGAGAAAGACGCTCCCTACGAGACTGACCACTGTCCCATGTGCCCTGGCTGTTGCTTCCCCCACTTCTCCCATCAGCACTCGGCCCTGAGCACCTTTGGCAACGCTCCGCGTCTGTCCTGCTTGCTGCGTATATGTGCGTAGTAATCTGAGAAGAATAAATTGCAGCCTTGGTAAGAAAGTACAAGGGTATAGGGAATAAAGAATAGAAAACAAACACAGCAGGAGAAACTACACCAAAAGAAGATTAAAAAAAATGGGGTGACACTCTGCAATCGCCCGGGAATCTTCTGCGAGATTCAACGCTAGACTCTATATGAGCAATGCCATCGCTTGCCATCCGTCTCTCAAAGGTGTTGGACTTGGGGTGGGTCGTCTCCTGTACCATCTCGGGGTCCTGCCAACAAATGCAAATATAATCGACAGCCTTTCCAGAAGTACATTTGGTATCTTTCCCCATTTTCACTGAAACGTGTCCTTCCCACCCGGGACCCGTTTGGTATACACGGTCTGCTGCCTCTCGCGTGGAGATGGGAATTCTGGAGTGGGTTATCCGTCCGCCCTCTTTTATATAGTATTAAACAGTACATCTACACCAAGTTTCAATGGGTCAAAGCCGAGAACGCCTTCCGCTATGATAACAAGTGTTTGTGATGTGTTTGTGTGGGAATGTGCAAGAAAAGGTCGTAAGCTATGGCTCAAAGAGTGACATCGAGGACCAGGCTGACGTCCTGTACATTGGACCCAGCCAAGTCCTCGAGAACGGGTATTAGGTCTAACAGTTCGTTATCGTGTGCGTCCGAGAACCAACTGCTAATCGGGACGGCGTGTTGAGGATGGAAGATGTATGACGTAGGTGAGTTATCGATGATGATGGTGTCCTTGAGATCACGCCCGATCTGTGATAGATCCTTGACATAGTTGCCCTGGTGATTGTAGCAGCTCTCGCGGAACAGCCTGTGGTGGACAACTTTATGAATATCTAGTTGGTCTAGTAGTGGGTCGCCGTACTGGGTCATTCTTCGTCAGACAATCTTAAGACTCGAGAAATGGCAGGTGGTTCACATACCTTGGACACCGACGCCGTAAACACAACAACTTCATAGAGCTCACCAACTCGCTTCATAAATTGATCTACTCCGGGCCGTTTGATTACGTAGACATTGTGGTAGTTTCCTTCAATTTCAACTGGTATTGTGAAATCTGCTTGGTGTAGTATCTGGGAACTATTAGTCTTTACATAAGACCTCGTGTGGGGATATATGACTTACTTTAAAGGAACTGTGGACCAGGGTCTCATCAAGATCTAAGACAAGGCATTTCCGGCCCTTGAACCGTGACTCGATGGGGGGGAGCAGATACTTTTGTTGTGATACCTGTTCAATAGCCACGGCCTTCTCATCTTCGCCTGATATCGATTCCGAGTCTTCTATCGGCGGGGGAGGAACTGAAGCGTTCGCGGAACCGCCCTCGGTTTCGGTTGCGACGTTGGGAAACCTCAGTGGTGGTGCTTCGGAGTCGGCATCGGGCATTTCCGTGTCCCCGGTTTCCCTATCTTCGTCCTTGATATTTACGCCCTCCTCTTTCGACTTGGCAGCATCATTGCTGTCCGGTGGCGGAGGGTTGGCCTTGTTGCTTGAGCCAGCCGCACTAAGGCTAGATTGGGCGGGCGCGGTCTCGGTTTTGTGCTCACCAACAGCAGGCTGTTCTTCACCAGTCTGTTGCGAGGCAGGGTCTCCAGATTTAGCACTCTCTTGAGCTGAGGTCCCAATCAGGATCGGAGCGTCCTTATCCTTCTCCTTCTCATTGGCCTGTGATTTACTATTGCCTTGTTCCGATGGTGTTCCAGTTCTCCTACTGGATGTCAACGGCCGCTGTGGTACTCTTTCTAATTTGTGAGGAGCGGGCTCCTCCCCGCCGTTGGCGTTATCAGGCACAACGCAACAACCGAGAAGAGCAAGGAGACCACCCTTCTTCCGCCTTGGAGCACCAGCTGGGGAGTTGGGCTGCGACGGACCCGACGTGTTCGTGGGATTCGTAGCAGCGGCTGAGCGGTTGGTAGACGCGCTGCCGTTTCGACGTCGGCCCAGCATGCTGTTCCTGGATTCTCTGGAGTGCCTGCTGGTACTGTGTCGGGATCCGCTCGCAGGAGTACCGGTGAGCCCCGTGGCGGTGGGCAACGACTCTAACTTGCGGGACGATGTGTTCGAATGGCCTTCACTATGTAAGCTGGAACTGTTCTCGGGCTGCAGCATAGCCTTGTCGCGAGAGGCTGGCTGCTTTGTCTGGCTGCTCTGCTGAGCTCCACGGGACATTCCCTGCGGAGCAGGAGATGCGAGTTCTCTGAGAGCAAGAAGCTTTCGTGCTAGATGCAGTGAGTTAGTTGACGAGACTATGTCGCGTTACGGATCCAAGACATGGGCATAGAATGTAAGCAGGCTTGCCGACACCTCAGGTGGGTAGTCATGGCAGTACTGTGTCAATATCAAGAATTGGCGGAGGAAGTGATGGATGGAGCTGCACTGCGCTCACGATGCCTCGGTGGTAGCTGGATATCATGTCGAACACTGGCTTCTTCAATAATCGATATGCCCCAGGCCCACTGAAGCATTCCCGTCGCACGCTAGGGTGACAACAGCGACAACAGCGTGGCAGACAATCAGGACTTCCTTCCTGCCCTCACGACATGCACCGAAATCAAGGGCCGACGAGGGAGTCGACGGATGTAGCATGCAGATATGTTCTTACGCACCTTGGGTACCCAACCGCCCAGCAATGTGGTCAATGGCCGTATGGGCGCGTGGGTGTGGTCGACCGAGAGAGAGATGCGTAAGGCCCCGGTGATGCGACAAAGACTCTGACGGTCGGAGTAGGAGGTGACGAATGAATATAGACGCGAAAGGAGGTCTTTGCCTGGTGCGAAAGGCTGGGGGACGGGATGGGGAAGGAGGCTCGAGCAGGTCAGGGAAAAGGCGGCCGCTGGGCTGGCAGGCCGCTAGCGCATCTGGCTCGTCTGTACTCGTACACTGGCAGACTGGGTACCTAGTCGAGGCGGGCGAGGATGTCTGGCTGCCCACTAGCGCACCTAATCTGCGAGTCTGCAATCTGCCAACCTCGGGGTGTGATTGGGAATCCCTTAGGTACTTGAGGTAGCGCATTGCCCACTGGCGCGGTGCAGGTTGGGGACCTCAGCGTACCTACCTAGGTAGGTGGCACAGTCTGGGTCCAAGAGATGGCCTTGCACAGGCCTGCAGTAGGTAGGTACCCTTGATTGCCGATGTACTTGTAGGTAGGTGCAAGGTTAGGGGTTCTACACTAGTTCCCCATGAGGTTAGAAACACTCACAGACCATGCCGCTTCGAGGGGTCAGCATGCGACGCCAGGCACACGCCAGGTACAAGCCCAGGCCCGGCTCCGAGAGGCTACATAGGCCTGCCGTCGAGCTGTTAGCAGCAGCACCCAGACCGCACCAAGGTCATATCGTCGGCCATCGGATCTCAGGTCTCCCCTTTTCATTACCTAGGAGGCCGTATCCACAATTTAGAGCTCTTGCAATCTCCAGCCATCACTCTCATCTCAACCACCCCAGCAGCTATATTCTACCTATATCCCATATCCCTCGGGTGTTAAGCTGGATCTCTCTCTGAACATTCGCCCACTTATATTGCTCTTGCTGCAAGGACCAGTCACCAGTCTGCCAGTCGCCATCGCCCTGCGGTGCTCGCGTGCCTACCTCGCCTACTGTTCCACTGTCGACGAGGTGGCTGAATTGATGATATACAAGCGGACAACTGGCAAGGCTACCTAGCAGAGCAATAGCTCAATCACCATCCGTAGACTTCCCCTCGACCTTCACCGTCTCCTGTCAGTCAGACAGTACATAAGCTATGTTTTTACAGGTACGGTGCTGGGCAGGATCTGCCGGCAGTTCATACTGTGCAAAGCTCATTAAACGCTTCCTGTCCGCAGGTGTGAAGAAGGTAGGTACTCCAAACAATAGACAAGAAAGAGTCTCCACATACCTACCTCTAGGTAGGTTCCGAGGTATATAGTATTTGACAAGTTCTCGACATTGCTACCTGTATCTAGGTTAGTAGGATCGATACAGCCGAACATCATTTCGTTTGATGAGCACTTGGGACTTGCGAAGATGACAACTAGGGTTCTTGAAACATGGTTGTCATTTGTTCCACAGCGCGAACTGGCTCCCTGCCTGCTCGCCTGCCTCGAAAACGTGCGAGAGCTTCGGCACAGGGAGGGAGATGATGTTGTGCATATCATATTGTAACCATCCTACGCCAGCCCAACCTACCTGGATAGCGTACTACGCATATGTAGCAGCAGCAGCCACCAACTGCATATGACTGATCGTTACTACGGATCTCGAGCTGAACGGCACAGGAACAAGCCAGGAATACAGCCCCTGTCCGGATCCACTGCAGCGCACTTCCCAAGCGGACGAGTAAGAGACACACAATGAGGCTCTTCTATACTATTGGTTCGGGATCCCAGGGTAGGCGCTTAGCCGTGAGGAACGGTGACGGCGGGCTGTGGGGCTGCCGCCGATGCGAGTGCAGCACGGCGCGCTTGGACGGAGCCTGGACTAGAACCAGCACTAGTGCATTTAAGTACTTACTGTACATAGGTACATGCATACAGAAGCCAGTTCCAGTCACCTCTGAACTCACCTACTACCTGCAGGCGTACCTACTAGGCACCTCCACCTGTACACTACCTTAGATATGCACGCCTATGTATACAGCCCTTCAAGGTTTATTTACACACTGGAGCAGCTTAGGACACAGCCTAGAGCTCTTTATCTTCATATAAGGTACTAGTATATAGTTACATCAAGCAACAGCTTCTATAGAGTGGAGGAGTGTTTCGAAAATATGAGATCGTGCAGAGATTTTTGCTTGCTGCTTTGCTATCGGTAGGTAAAGCCAGGTGGAATTACTGCACCTCGATGGAACATGGTGGCCTACTTACGAGGTACCTACCTAGGTAGGTAGGTTGTAGGGCCTGGGCACTAAGTTCATTGGAGAAATCAGTCTGTTTTTTTGTGAGTAAACTGGGGGGCTAGGTACTGATGTGCTATTTTTGTTGTGTAAAATGATGTTATTCCCCTCGCATATTGATTTTCGTTCACAACACTTGGCCGGATTTCCAACTGTCTATCCAAGGTAGTGGTGGTTTGGAAGCGGTTGCTGGAGAAGTCATAGCAACTTGGAAAAGACTGAATGCAGAACCACCTGGGCAGCGCCTGAACTATCGGCACCCTGCACGGAGCAGCGTGTCCTACGCGGTACACCTGCGCATACCACCTCCAGGCTCTTAGGTAGGCTCAGTAGGTACGTAGGTACCTTGGAATGCAAAGAAGCCTTTTCCGCTTTCCGTCTGTTCTCTTGGCCCAACTTCTGGCCCGGATGTGCGCTAAAACGGTCTGGGGCGCATGTCTGGGGAAGAACCTTAAGCACATGCAAATCCGAAAGGGGTGTGGATAGGAAGAGAGCTGAGCCACAGCACGGTGCCGCATCCGAAGTTTGGGGTGATTGTGGCTGAAGCTACCCTCTATTCATGGGATGTACCGAGGTGTTTGATCACATGGTAAGATGGCCGCTACTACCCAATGATGTATCTACATTCTCGAACCATTTCCTCTCCATACTTGCTCCCACATTCTCAACAAAACAAGCCGACCGCGCAAGTCCTCAGTCATTCATTCAATGCTGCAATAATTATGCCAGACCTCGCGTTGCCGATGGCCACGTTGCGTCTCCTTCCGGAACTCTGCTGATTGACGTCACGCGCCAGACAGTATGGCCGTGCAGTCTACCCTTCGCCATTCGGCGTCTGAAGACATCCTCCTGGCTTTCGTAAACAAGTACAAAAGCCTCGTAAAGGACCGTTTCCGGAAGACGTCAAGCCGAACGAGACTCATCGCTACGCTGGCCCTAGCATTGTCTATCATTTTCGGCGCCGAAGGCAGTCGCAGGTGGTGGAACTCGAGAAAGCAAGAAAAGGAACAAGGCCGCAAGCTCGTACGCACCAACTCCTGGCTATTGGGGAAAGATGGCTCACGCACGATATATGTTCCTTATAAGGAGGGCACCTCCAAGGTCGTCATTCACCGGACCAAACCGTTGACGTTCGAGGCTCATCGGCGCCTCTTCCTCAACCCGCCCAAGGTTTCCGGGCTTGGTGACGGAACCGTCCCGTCAGCACAAACGAAACCCGGCTTGAACCTCGCGTTCCTCCATCAGTTCCTGAGTCTGATGAGCATC
The DNA here is from genome assembly GCA_022453515.1 of Astrocystis sublimbata. NCBI lineage: Eukaryota > Fungi > Ascomycota > Sordariomycetes > Xylariales > Xylariaceae > Astrocystis > Astrocystis sublimbata. The sequence goes on from JAJNNY010000023.1 coordinate 168,302, forward strand.
ATGATACCCCGGTGGACGAGCAAAGAGGCCGGCCTGCTAGTCAGTCATGGCGTTTTCCTAATGCTACGAACGTACCTCTCGCTTGTAGTGGCGCGCTTAGATGGTGAGCTTGTTCGCGACTTGGTTGCAGGTAATGGACGACTATTTCTCTGGGGAATTGCCAAGGTAAGCTTGCATCTTATCCCCTTAAAATCTATTAAGCGTCGTTTACTAAATATTATACCCAGTGGTGTGGGCTTGGTGGGTTCGCCGCTTATACCAACTCAATGATCAAATTTCTCGAATCAAAAGTGTCAATCGCGTTCCGCACCCGACTGACACGGTATATCCACGACTTGTACCTCAATGAAAACTTGAACTATTATAAGCTATCCAACTTGGACGGAGGGGTCGGTCAAGGTGCTGACCAGTTCATTACCCAAGATCTCACTCTGTTTTGTGCTTCCGCCGCCAACTTGTATTCGTCACTTGGAAAACCGTTCGTGGACCTCTGTGTCTTCAATTACCAGTTGTATCGGTCATTGGGTCCCTTGGCCTTGACTGGGTTATTGAGCAACTACTTTCTCACAGCAAGTATTCTCAGGAGAATGTCCCCGCCCTTTGGTAAATTGAAGGCGGTTGAAGGTCGTAAGGAAGGCGACTTTCGAGGCTTGCATGCTCGTTTGATAGCCAATGCCGAGGAGGTTGCATTCTACGGAGGAGCTGAAATGGAGAAGGGATTCCTGAATAAGGAGTTCCGGTCACTGAAGAATTGGATGGAGGGCATATATATGCTCAAGATTCGCTATAATATCCTAGAGGATTTCATTCTCAAGTACAGCTGGAGTGCATACGGGTACCTCTTGTCGTCGCTTCCAGTCTTTCTCCCAGCCTGGGGCGGACTAGGAGGAGCAATGGAGATGCTTGACAATGCCGAGAAAGGTGGCCGCGAGCGCAATCGTATGAAGGATTTCATCACAAACAAACGCTTGATGCTTTCCCTGGCGGATGCGGGGGGTCGAATGATGTATTCCATTAAAGATCTGGCCGAGTTGGCTGGATACACGAGTCGTGTGTACACCCTCATCTCTACTCTTCACCGAGCGCATGCCGACGCCTACTTTCCCCGCGCTAGTGGCAACGAACTTTATTCGCTATCCGATGTGCAAGGGACCATCCAGAAAGGATTTGATGGCGTTCGGTTGGAGCACGTCCCCATCGTCGCCCCAGGTCTTTGGCCTCAAGGCGGGGATGAACTGCTCGAGTCACTTTCGCTAGTAGTTCGCCGAGGTGAACATTTACTGATCTCAGGCCCGAATGGTATTGGCAAGAGTGCTATTGCAAGAGTCCTGGCGGGCCTCTGGCCGGTGTATCGGGGACTGATCAGTCGACCGAAATCAATCGGCGAGGACGGAATCATGTTCCTGCCCCAGCGGCCGTATCTGAGTATCGGTACTCTGCGAGATCAAGTCATCTATCCCGATGGAGAGCTCGATATGCGGCTCAAGCGCAAGAGTGAAGATGATTTGCGGCGGGTGCTTGATGCGGCTAAGCTTGGATACTTACCTGACCGTGAAGGCGGATGGGATACACGGAAAGAGTGGAAAGACGTACTGAGTGGCGGCGAAAAGCAGAGAGTTGGCATCGCACGACTACTCTACCACGAGCCCCAATATGCCATAATTGATGAAGGCACAAGTGCAGTATCCAGTGATGTCGAAGGGCTTTTATACGAAACCTGCAAAGACCGGGGAATAAGTAAGTGTCATTTCGAGGTTCCCTTGATTTCTGGAACTAAACATTGTCGCAGCTTTGATCACTATCTCGACCCGAGCATCTCTGAAGAAATACCACACCTTCAACCTTGCCCTTGGCCAGGGCGATAATGGCGACGAATGGGAATTTGAGCGTATCGGCACTGAGCGGGAGAAGATGCAAGTCGAGCGAGAGCTACAGGATCTTCGCGAACGGCTATCGCAGGTTGAGGAATGGAAGCAACGTCATGACGAGATAGAAGCAGAGCTCGCTCAGGTCTGGACTGAGAAGAACGACGCCCCGTTAGATCCGCCTGCCTACATTGAAGGCTCCGTGCAAGATAAAGATGCTGCGCAGGTGGAAACAGAGCATCTTGAGGACCCCTACAATAATGACTAGTAATAAGATCCTTTTTGCAATGAACTAAAGTTGGAGAAGCATGGCCCCTTGTATACTCAACCGGAGGAATATATACACTCAACAATATTCCTTACCAATGCGCCATGCATACATATGTACACGGATATTTGTTCGTGTTCTTTTGGCGGTCTCGTCTAGTAAGGGCAATTTAGCATCAAAGATCTTGAGGTTAAAGATGAGCATATCCTATTTTCTACCGTAGTAGATAAACATGCGCGAAGGTTTCCCGCTTAATGCCTCATGAGAATAGCAACCGACGATGTTGAGTCTCGTGAGGATGGGTTCTGTCTGTATCATGGCCAGGCGCATATGCATCATGGTTAGAGCGTAACATGCATTATCGCCAGCCAATCACATTCCTTCCTAATCTTCGATTCTCAGTGGCCGAGGCCAAGGAACATAGGAGATTTGAGATTCCAGTTCTAGATCTCTGACGATGTAACCTTAACGGGGCATCTGTAATTGCAACTCAAACCGTTACACACACAGCTGGGTACAAAGGAGCAACATGTATTGATAATTTGGCAATTGTGAGTTATTGCGATACGCCATTGGGACGATCTATAGAAAGAATAATTGAGACTAGAAAGCGCACAGCAAGTAAGTCTTACTCCGAAAGCAGCCACTGCTAGTAAATTGAGGAAAGCTGGTAAGTGGGACGATACTGAGGCGTTGCTGTGGTAGATTAAGTGGTCTTCAAAAGCAACCACATATCCTTATCGCGGCGTGCTCATGCATGCAGAATAGTCAACGCATGGGGGCTTTGCGAACGTGCATTGCCAAAGTCCTTTGTTATCTTATCTTTAATGCAGTCTAGCGATAATTACGCATTTTGGCATCAACGTAAATGAGTGACCCTGGCGGCGATCTCTTCGAGTTTACGATAGTCTATTACACGATATCATCTCAACCTACGACACGGACAATCGAAAATCAAGTTCATTGCCAGCTCTCTGAGAAGAGCCCTACTTGCTCGCTTGGTTGGTCTTTGTCCCGCCCGCATGGGTGATAAGCTACGACTTCAGGCACCAATGAGAATGAGGGATGATGGAGCACCAACCGTCGTTTTGACGCTCATCACTTTCCCTGTTCAGGCGGTCTGTACGATTCAAGACGCCCGTGAGATAAGAGAATTAGCTATCCTGAGACTTTATGTGAAGCCAGCCAATGGATTGGCGATGTGTCGGTAGTAGTGGCTGACTGCAAGGGGCTGTGGTTTTTGTGCTCAATATACCCTGCAAAAGTCCTAATCTTACCCTGCCGTTGTTAAACAACGACTCAACTTTCAAGATGTAATTGCAAATCTGTTGTCTGTCCATATTTCCTCATAAGCTATTTCCATAGCTCCCTATCGGCGCTTGATTCCAACTCTATAGCCGGGCTTCGTTTTGCATAGTACTTATCTTACGTACTTCTCAACCAGAGTGGATGAGAGACACACATCGTCTGTCATATTCTCGCTTACTATCATTGACGCAAGACGATAATATCTACTAGCAATGACCATGGAAGTGGCCGACAGAGACGAGAAATGGTGTAAAGCCCAGGCTCAGCCGAAACGAGACGTCGAGACTGTCGCCATAGTCGACAACGGTGTTATAGTCAATGCCGCTGGATACCAAGACCAGCTGAAGCGACAGTATGGCTTTTGGGGGATCGTCGGCATTGCGCTCACTGTTGATAATGCTTGGGCTGCCTTAGGGTCTTCGATATCAGTGTCATTTCGTAAGTGACTCATTGGCAAATCAGCTCTATTGATATAGAAAGATTGGCTGTATCAGCATGGCTGACGCTGAAGTTCTGATAGTCAACGGTGGCCCACCTGGTCTTATATATGGCCTACTCGTTGCACTCTTTTGGTACTCGTTTGTTGGTCTGAGTCTGGCCGAGGTGTGTTATTGTCATCGCCTCTGACTCTTATGATTGGGTTTCGCGAAATCAACAAAATGGAAATTCGAACATGTGCTGACGTATTCATAATGTTCATAGCTTGCGTCGTCAGTGCCTACGGCTGGCGGAGTTTATCACTGGGCCACTATCGCTGGAGGCCCTCGTTGGGGTAGGATGCTTGGCTTCTTTACAGGATGGATAAATTTCTACGGGTGGATGTTCGATCTAGCATCTTTGGTACAGATCACAGCCAACATCCTCGTCCAGATGTACGCAACATACCATCAGGGGACATACCTTCCTGAGACATGGCATGTCTACATCGCATATGTTGCCGTTCTCTGGCTTTCGACTGTTTTTATCATCTTCGCCAACCGGCTTGTGCCGTACACCCAGACCCTCGGTATGTTTTTCGTTATAGTCGGCGGTATCGTCACGATCGTAGTCATAGCGACTCTTCCGAAAACTCACGCTTCCAACCATTTCGTCTGGGGCTCCTTTGACGAAAACAATTTGACTGGCTGGCAAGGAGGCGTAGCTTTCCTGCTGGGGGTTTTGAACGGCGCCTTCACTATTGGGACACCAGATGCTATCACACATATCGCCGAAGAACTTCCTAATCCTAGAAGAGATTTACCGAAAGCTATTGGGTTACAGATTGGTCTGGGGTCTCTGTATGCTTTTATCTTCGCTATTACTCTGGGCTATGCAATCACGGATATATCCCAGCTGCAAGGGGGTATAAATACGGTGAGCAAACCGTAGAGCCCTTTCGTTTGTCAGTGTCACATTCAAGCGCCCGAAATCTCTTCCAGGGTTAAGAAGCGTTTTGATGAATCGCAAGATCGTACCGGCGGAGGAGTTAAATGGCAATGACTGACTCCGGAGTTTCGCAGTACCCCCTTGCCGGCATCTATCAGCAAGCCACACAGAGCGCCCCTGCCACGTTCGGCCTCCTTTTCATATTACTGCTCACCAGCTTGTGTTGTTGCATCGGAACAGTTCTGACAAATTCGCGAACATACTGGGCCCTTGCTCGCGACAACGCCGTGCCATTTTCGCCCATTTTCGGCCGAGTCAACGAGAGGCTGAGCTGTCCCATTGAATCGACCATATTCGTCTGCGTCTTCGCGACTGGTTTAGGGGCCATTCCGCTCGGGAGCTCCAGCGCGTTTTTGGCACTGACAGGTTCTTTCATTGTCCTCACGACGGTCTCGTACGCCATTCCATTTACCGCGAACATGCTCACCGGCCGGAAATACTTCCCCGCCGGTCCTTTCCATCTCGGAAAACTGGGCACCGCTATCAATTTGACAGCAGTGTTGCTCATCATCTTATTCGACATACTGTTCTTTTTCCGTAAGTTGCATTCATTAGCCGGCGAGAAAATATGGCAACGGTTTGATTCATATGCTAATTTGGCCATTGCATGCAGCATACTCGCTTCCCACTACTGTCGAGTCGATGAATTATAACAGCGTGATTCTCGTTGGCACCATCGCGATATCAGTGATCTGGTGGTTCGTGCACGCTACGCACCATTATCCGGGACCGAAGGTGATGCGCTTGTACATACACGACAGTGGCACGCCTTCAACGGACACCGAGGTTCTTGAGAAGCAGCACGAGGCGTAGACCGGGTGGTATCCTTTTTTTCTCCTTTTTGGAAAAATGACCTGTGGAGAAAATGATGAGGCCTTGACACTGACAGGCTATATAACGCATGTATGCTTGTCGTATATAGTTTATGATCAGTATTAAATTCGAGTCAGATTACCTCGAATACAGAAGGTACGCAAGTCAAGGTCGTATAGTCAGAATTCCATGGTAAGCTCCATTAATCGTCTATCACTCGAGTTGAGATCACCTCAACATCCACAAGAAGATCACAGATTCATTGTTGCCGGCTTTTGTTCTGGTACACGTAGGTATTGTTGTATCCAACCAGTCATTCATCGATCCAGATTGTTTGAGCATATCTCTTTTGGCTGAGCTTGAGGCAATTCCACGCAATCAGACATCACAAGCCAGGACAAGGGGAGCATCACCGTGGCGAATGAGATTAACCTCGAGCCGTCTGACCTTGAATCCACGAGGCGTTTTTATACCAGCGACTTGAACCATGATGATCAAGGAATTATAAACATGCTAGCCAGGATAAAAAAATTATATCATGACTTGGGATATCAAAACGCCAATTTCCCAGGCCACAGCGTTGCAGACCAACGGATAGTACCTAAATGATGCACCATATAATTGCCAATAGACTTATTCAAGTAACACATGCTTGGAATGACCCGTTGTTATACCGTCCGCCCATCTTCACCTTGCTCCGGAGCGCCTGAGTCTCGATTTTCGTGCCCGGTTGCTGTCCTCGGCCGCATACCAAGCTTTTGCATGATCTTGACACTAACCCTATTCTCCTCGCGTCTCTTCTCCTCCAGCTCGCGCTCTCGTTCGAGGAACCGCCTCTCCTTGGCCGCGCTCTGACTGTTATCATACGCCTCTTCCTCTATCCTCTTTGCCTCCTCAGGGCTAAAGACCTTCGTCTTCTTTAAATTCAGCTTGTTTAGCGCATCTTTCCCTTTTCGCCGTGTCTTAATATACATCTCGAGTCCCACCAACACAGCATAGCTGCGGCTGATACTGACATGTGACATATCAACCCCTTCCTCCTCGAGACTGTGTACAAAGGCACGGAAGTTGGAGGCGGGAGGGCGGTAGTGTCCAGAAAGGGGCGACAGACTGGATAACCTGCCCTTTTTTACCTTGATCAACCCTGCGGCTGAGATCCGTGACCCCTGAAGAAATGAGCTGTGCTGGAACGCGCCGCTTGCTTTGATTCCCACGTAGAGTCGAAACGAGGTATCTGCGACAAAGATCCACGTGTTTTTCCGCACGGATTTTCGCAGTAGCTTGTTGAATATGGTTGCAGCGGATACGTGCTTGATCTTCTTTACACCCTTTGCGTCATCGAGTTCCGCGTTGGCGTATTTCGCGGCCCTGGCGGCCTCGAGCTCAGATTCTCGCGACGAGTCGACCGATGAGGAGGAAGGGCCACGGTCCGAATCAATGTGTCCCTTTTCCCGCGATTGTCTCTCTACCTCGGGCGAGAAAGCTGGCGTAGGGTCATCCAAGGATACGATGCCATGCATGCTGTCTTTCCACTCTTCAGTGGTGTCTATGCGTAATCCATTCTTCGCCCACACGAGCCGACCCTCGTGATCCACCTTAACCAGGTAATCTTGTCTCTCCTCGCGATTCAGATACCGTACACACTCGCGATCTAGTCTTTCCCGAGGACAAGTCTCCAAACTAAAGGTTTTGCCTTCGCCATAATCCAGCCAGTAGAAGAAGTTTTCGTTTGTGTCCAATTTTTTCCACTCAGCGTGATACGTCCTCAGATTCGAACCATATCTGTGCTTATGGTCTACCATCTCGAGAAAGTACTGTAGTCCCATCGTGCGGGCGTGTTTCCGCCGTTTTACCTGCGCCTTTTCTCTTTTCCGCCGCGCCTTCTCGCGCGCCGCGGGGTCCATTTGAGCCCAGTCTTCACTGTTGGGCGACGACGACGATGATGATGATGACGCATCGCTCGAGTCAGAGTGGTCCGAGTCTTCATCGCCGCCCGCCCGCCGCGCAACAGTAGCTACCTTCATCCAATTCCGCCGAGCATTTGATCGGCTTGCACTTTCGGCATTCGCACCCTCTGCGTCGGCACTAGACGCCAGCTCTTCCCTCGCACGGGGTTTTGTCACTTCTTTCCACTGCGCATCTCGTATTGCGTGCGTCCACCTCGTGCTCGCGTCGAGACCCAGACCTTTCATCTCCCGGCGCACGCGATAGCCACGATATGTGCGCTGGATGACTGTTGCCGCTTTCGTGCTCAAGACGTTGGTGTGGTCACTCTCATTCGTAACCCCGCCATTGGTGTCTTCAGTAGTACTGTTGATCTGAGATGGCCTATTGGGCAGGTAATTTGAAGGATCACTTTCAGCAGCTTGATCTGTAGCCTCCACTTCCTCCTCAGCCAAAGCCTTGCTCTTCATGAAGTCGCGGCGGGCTTCCATACTTTTGCGCGCAGTGGTTTTGTCCTGGCGCCGCAGGTCGTTGTCGCGGTGCTTATGCTCTCTTTCGCGACTTTCTTGGAGGTCAGACAATCGGTGAAATTCGCGATCTGAAGGCGGATGCAATGAGTCCAGATACAGCTGGTGAGGCGAGGATGCTTGCTCAACCTGCGAGGTGGCGGACTGCGGGGTGGTGTTTCTATGTGCAGTACTTGTGATGGGCTGAGGCTTTTCCTCGGCTTGCTTCAGGTTGGGCGTAGGCGCTATAGTTGACTGCGCTGGGGTTGAATCTGAGGACGTTCTGTTGTGTACCGAATCAACCCTCGATGACATGTCGAAAGACTGCGACATTAGTACAAGATATCGTGAATGAATACCCTCAAAACGGCCATGACGACGATGAAGCTAAAGCTGAAGCGGGCTTGGTGATGTCTTGGCTGTAATTATACAGGCAGGCGGGCAGGCAGCCTTTAACCATCATCCCGAGTCCCGCGGTTCTTAACTTTCTTGCTAGTTGGGAACTGACCTCGCAGGCATTTCTCGCCAAAAGAGAAAGCCCCTAAGAAATACAGTTACAGCAATAAAGGTCATGAGAATGTCCATCCATTGGATAGACGATTGGTGGTATCAAGAACGCGAGACTCTTAATCCGATGACCTGAAAGAATGCCGCCCACGCGGACTCAAAATGACGTAATTTGTACATAGGTAGTCACCGGCTATCGGCATAGTCCCTCGCGAGGGAGGTTGGCGAGGTTGGCAAGCACCGCCTGGGCACCGACTCACAGACCGGATACAGATACACTCTTACTTATAATACCTAGCTTTTACAGAGATACACCACATGTAAGCAGCAATTTTCAACAATTGTAGGTATCATGGATGCTAATTATATTGGAGAAGCGAACGTTGTTAGCCATGCTCCTCTCGAGCCACGTTCGTTTACGCTGGCCTCTCGGCTACTATATGCAAGTACCTAATACTATTTCTTTCCTGTTGAAACTTCCACTTTAGGTTTTAGAAAGACCTACAAAAGTAAGCTGGCACTTAACTAAATAATCCCATGGGATAAGTTGGTAGGATCGGAATTAGTTCAATAGGTAGTATTGAACAACATAGATCATTTGGTGTTATAGGACAACTTCGTTCAAGTGTAAGTAACAATGGCAGGAACAACCTCCACGCGCGTTCCAACAGTGTAGTTCTTTTTCTACGTGTTTTACTTTTCCGAGTCTTTTTGGACAGTTGCTAACTCATGTATTTACCTAGCTCGCCTAGGTAGTGTCAGAGATTAAGCTTCAAGCTAAAGTTGAATCAGCATTTGCTGTGGCACCGTGCCGAAGTGAGTTTTTGCTACTCGTACTCGTACGTACAAGTATGAGTACTTACCCAAGGTACGTACCTACTAGGTAGAGTTCCTAGGGGCAGCTTTCGTCCAATTCGTATTTTTCATTGTGTCATTGGCTGCTCATCCCCCAAAAGGTTAGAATGGGCCACCGTAGCATGCGTAGGTACCTAGGTTAGCGGCAGTGCTGGTAACCTTGACATGACTTCTCGCTTGAGTAAGTGCAACAGGCTCGACAGGTGCCTTAGGTACAGGCAGCTATGGGCTTTCACTACAGCACCGTAAGCGTAGTTGCCAGGCGCCTACCTGCCTGTAAGCTCACTATTAGCAGGTGGCAGCGGCCCCTAGGTACCTGTAGGTAGGAGGCAGACAATCCCCAATTACCTACAGAGGTCGATTTGACGTCGGTAGGAGGTCGAGAAGGTCGGGAAATGAATCATTCATGCCACCAGATGAAAAGGGAGACCTAATTCTCAAACACCGTAATTGCGCAACGACCATGATCACCCTGCCAGCCTCGCTCCTCCCTGATGGCTATCACCGCAACGCGACGAACTGAAGGATTCCAGCGCCCGCACACGAAACCGACGCACCTGTACCCGGCGCCGTGCCGACGACAACAACAAGACGACGACGACAACGACGAAGAACAGCCACAACAACAACAACAACAACAACAACAACAACAACAACAACAACAACAACAACAACAGCAACAACAACGACAGCAACAAACACCACGTCGTCATTGCCATCCTACTGCTGCTCGGATGAAGCGGCCACTCGATCCAATTGACAACCTGCGCCGGAGCGACCCTCACGCGGCCAAGAGGACACGCATAGCTGTGGAACTGTTCGCGAGACCCCCCTCCAAGCCCGTCCTAGTGAAACGTCAGCTTCCTGCCATCCAGCTCGCGTCGTCCCATAAGCCCGAGAGGCCGTCTCCGACCGCCACCGCCACCGCCAGTTTCCTCCTCCCTCCGTCCCCTCCGTCCCCTTCCTCCCCCCCCGTGCCTCTGCCCACCGCTGCTGCCCCTGCCGCCGCTACCACGGCTCGCCCTCGTCCGTCTCGCCCCCAGCCGCCGTCCCCACCGCCCGACACGTCTACAGCCACCGCCACGTTGCCCACGACGACGGCGTCCAAAACGCAGAATGGCCTCACACGGAACCAAGAGAAGGTTATCAACGGCATCCGCCACGAGCTCGACCGCTTGCAGCCAAGTGCCGCCGACACGAGCTCTGCCACCGGCCCTCCTGGTCGCAAATTGCGCTCACAGGAGGCGACCCGCTTCAAGAGTGAGCTCGCCGCTTACTTTCCCGAATATGACGAGGTGATAGGGAACGATTCGAAGGAACAGCGTACGTTGCATCGCCGTGCTGCCCTGCTGTCATTGGCTCTCCTGCGTCCTCCATTCCATTCGACACCCCAAACGCATCACATGCCCTTCGCAGCCCTGCATTTGACCTTCGCGTGTCTTTTCGTGGGTCTTTTTAATACTAATGTATATCATATATTTACTCTAGACCTTTTCGATGCCGAGACACCTATCATCATCCTCGACACTGAGCACGAACCGTCCGATGCCACAACAACCGTCAAACCCACCGCCAATGCTAATCAACGTCCAACTCACTATGAGTCCCAGTCCCAATACTCCACAGTGCGAATGTACAGTGACCGGTTGTTTATTGATTTACACAACTCGCAAGTTGTCGACTTCAGCTTCCTCAAGACGGAAACAGGCGATAGCAACTCGGAGGACCCGTTGCCAGATTCAAAATATGCGTCATCGCATAGAAGGGCCGAGAGACTAGAAAAATCCATTCGAAACACGGAAAGAGGCCGCGCCCAGCATGAAAAGGACCAGATCATCCGACTTCTTGGCGAGCTTCAAGGTCATGATTGGCTAAGGACCATGGGCGTGAACGGGGTTACTGAAAGTCGCAGGAAGAGTTTCGAGCCTGCTCGTGATCATTTCATCAAAGGATGCCAAACCATAATAGAGAAATTCCGCGCGTGGAGCCAAGAGGAAAAGAGACGAAAGCTTGAAAAGGAGCGTGCGCTATCAGATGAAACAGACGAGGACGAAGAGCAGGGCGAAGATGACAAGGGCACCGGAAACGAAGACGAAGACGAAGACGAAGCGGAAGAAGCGGAAGAGGAAGAAGTAGACGACAGCGATCGCAGCGATGGAGATGGCACCATGGACGATGTTGATATGATCGACGTCGACAACGACGATACGGGCGACGTCGAAGACGCTAGCGAGGACGAGCCTCCTGAAATCAGCGATGTTGATGCGGCAGCACGCCAGCTCCACGATGAAGCAATGGAACGAGTCAGGTATGCAGCGTCAGCCTCTTCACCCAGGAGAACTCGAGCGGAGCGACCTCTCACCATAGTAGATACCGTGCCCCGCGAATTCACTTCGTTCTTCGAAAAAAGGCACCAGAGGGAAGCGGCGCTCAACCCCGGTAGACGGAGAGGGAGGACGGTCCTGGCCTGGGGCCACCCGGTGCCGGAAATGTGTGAGTACGAATTCGAGTTGCCGACCGATTGTATGGAAGAAGATACCCTGAGAGCACACGAGAGGCAAAAGAGACGAAACAGACGTGAACGCAAGCAGGGAGCCTGAGCCGAGCCGAGCTGAGCTGCGACTAAACCATGTTTTTCTCACATCACGCGCGTTGCTATGGCGTCAATTGTAGGACAAGACAAAGCATGCCGGCAAGTTCCTTGTAATAGCCACGTGCAGAGAGGTGTGTTTGAAACCTACAGCATACGATTAATAGTATACTTTGTGTTTGTATCAACTTGGATTCTTCTGTGTGTTGCGTCGCGTCGCGTTGCGTTGAGCTGAGCTGAGTTGACTGAACATGTGAGTACTCGAGGAGTACCTGAGCCGACATACATGCCGAAGTCGTTCTGTCACACGAGAAGAGATGAGGTGTGGTCTCCTGTCTGGCATGCTTTATCTAGTTCGTCTCCTAATGCACCTGATAAGGTTACTGCAGATGTATGATGATGATACTCACAATCGTTGTATATGGCTACTCAAGCGGGCCAAGACAGGCAGCTGCTGCGTAGCAGCTACACCATTATATGTAGGGACCTCGTAGAGAATGATTTATTAACCAAGAATTGTCATAGGTAAGTACCCAGGTAGGCGCGTTGGCAATCTATAATGTCGCTGCGTTTTTTTTAAAAGATTCTGCTACTTAATGCTTGTTGATGTTATCATAAAACTCGGCCTTGGAGTCTTGCAGTCAAGGTGGAATTGGAAACCTTAGACCCCACGCATCCACGATGCTGGAGGCCCTGTGCAATTCCAGTCCCCAGGCCGTACTACCTTAGATACCTTAGGTACCTAGGCGCCGACCTCGGGTGACTCGCACTGTATGCGCAGCACCTGACTTTACCGCCAGGTACCTTGCCTACCTACATGTAGGTAGGCACCTGCCTGGGTTTCTACCTAAACCTGCCCAGCTCGCCAGGTGAACTCTAGGCTTACTTTAGGTACCTACATAGGTACCTACCTACCTAGGTAGGTATCTACAGTCCCTACGGCACCTGCAATGACGAGTGGGTAGTCGCGTCGCCATATCCAAATCTAATGCGGCTTGCTCTGCCTGCAGTGTGCACTCTCCTCTCTCACTTCTACTATACTCGGTCTTCGCAGTTGGTGTCCTCGCAGTTGGCCCGGTCTCTCGGTACCAGTCCAGGTGCGACTCTAACCAGTAATTCCCGATCATAATATTCCAGAGGCCGGTAGCAGCACGCACCAGGCGCCAGGCACCGACACCGACATCGACCATCGACAGCTTGGGGCGCGATTCCATTCCCCATTCTCCATCGCCCCCCGTCCCCACGACCGCAATATCACTTCGCTCTCTTTGTCCCCGTCTCCCTGCCTTCTGACAAGCTTCCTCGCCCGACCCGACCGCCACAGATCTGACTCAGTCGCATAACCACATACACGGGACTTTGTATTGCCAGCAATAGCAGTAACACCATCGCCGCTGCCCACGCCACCGCCCTGACCCGCCGCCCTGCAACCTCTCCCGAGCGCCCGTCACCGCCAATGATCACCACGCCCTGACCCGCTCTGCCACTGGCTTGTGAGGCTTCCGAGGCTTCTGAGGCTTCTGAGACGTGGCCGCCGAAATGCCTGGCATCGTCGAGCCGGAGCTGCTCGAGGAGCCCGAACCTGCGCCCGTCGAGCTGCCCGTCGACAACACCCCGCCCCGGCCCTACGTCGTCTTCAAGCAGCACGTCGAGCTTGACATTGACTTCCGCCACCAGCGCGTCCGCGGCCGCTCCCACATCCTCGTCGTACCCCTCGAGCCTGTCCGCGAGGTCTACATCGATGCCCGCCAGTGCCACATAGATCTCGGGGGCGTCACCGTGTCCAACTGCCCCGCGACGGCCTCGTACGACGACCCTTGTGACCTACTCTACACACCACAGGGCTACGAATGGTCAGCGCCGCAATGGCCGCTCAGAAAGCGCCGCGTGGAGCGGCTGCTACACCGCCGCCGGAATGAGGTGCCCGTGATGCTGCACGATCTAGCATGCTGCCAGCCACTCGATGGATCGCTTCGCGTTACACTGCCCAGCGCTGAGGAGGTCAAGAAGAAGAACCGCGACGTCCCAAAGGCTGAGCAGCAGGAAATGCTCATCCATAATGACGGCACCGTCCAGGGCTACCGCATCAGCATTCCTTTCGAACTGAAGAACGTTCACAACGGCCTGCATTTCGTCGGTGTCGATGAAGGTGATGTGCGCTATCCTTATCTTTACACCCGACATACTGTCGAGCCTGGGTCCGCATCTTCCATATTCCCCTGCATCGATGATCCCGGGTGCCGCAACAGTTGGAAGATTTCCATCACCTGCCCTCGGACCCTCGGTGATGCCTTTCGCCAGCCGACGCTTGCCCAGCCGCATCCCCATGGCACCACTACCCTAAATGGCCATCGTAAAGGGAAGCCCGGCGACGATGTGCCTGCGAGACGTGACTATGTGCTCACAGAAGAAGACAAACAATTGGAGATGACCGTCGTGTGCTCAGGCTGGCTTGCTGGCGAGGTTATCGACAAAGACGACGAGTCCAGGAAAACCATGACCTTTGAGGTTGATAGCAACAAAGCTGCAAAACACATTGGTTTTGCTGTCGGTCCCTTCGAGCATGTCGATCTCTGGTCAGAATTCAGGAGCGAGGAAGACGACAATAAGCTCGGAGTGAGCGCGGCCAAGGTGCATGGCTATTGTTTGCCAGGCCGTGCAGACGAGGTCCGGAACACGTGTGCCGCCTTGGTCACAGCTGTCGACTATTTCGTCCTTCACTTCGGCCGGTACCCCTTTGAAAACTACAAGATATGTTTTGTGGACGACATGGTTGAGGACACCATCCCCCTCTGCGCCTTCTCCTTGTGCAGTAACAGGCTCCTCTATCCTGAGGATATCATCGATACTGATATCGATACTACAAGAACACTAGTATATTCTCTCGCCAGCCAGTGGTTTGGAGTCAATATTGTCCCAAATACCAAGGCAGATATCTGGCTCGTTGTGGGCATTGCGTGGTTCATGACCGACTACTTCATGAAGCAGTTATGCGGCAACAATACCTTCAGATTTCGCATGAAGACGATGGCAGACCGGCTTGTTGAGGTGGATGTGAAACGGCCATCTCTCCACGACATTGGTGAACACCTATATCTGGGTAGCTTCGAGGTCGACTTTATGAATCTCAAAGCCCCATTGGTGCTATTCATCCTTGATCGCCGCCTCTCGAAGTCTTCTGGGTCCGCAGGTATCTCTCGTATTATCTCCCGCATGGTCAGCAAAGCCAACACTTCTACCCAAGCGAACGATGACGTCCTCCCATCGGACCAATTCCGTAAAGCTTGTGAGAAAATTGCAAGTACACGATTAGAAAGCTTCTGGAACCAGTGGGTTATCGGTTCTGGCTGCCCTAGGTTTGATGTGTTTCAACGGTTCAACAAGAAAAAATTATGTGTCGAGATGACTGTCCGACAAACGCAGGATATAGCTGCAGCAAAAGTCAAACCAATTGACAAGAACGACTTCTGGAGAGATGTGCGTGAAGAAACACATGCTGTATATGCAGGGGAATTGCAGCAGTCATTCACAGGTCCCATGACCATCAGAATCCATGAAGCCGACGGCACTCCTTACGAGCATATTGTCGAAATTCGAGAAGACGGTGCCAGGTCCGTGAGGTTTGAGATACCTTACAACACGAAGTACAAACGGCTTAAGAGGAACCGTCGTCAACGTGAAAGAGCCATGGCCAACAACAATGCAAAGGAAGAAGGCCAGAAGGAGTTGTACTATCTCGGTGATGTGATACAACATGCAGATGACATTGAAGAGTGGGGTTTTCGTGACTGGGACGAAGAAACGGAAGCCAAGATGGATCAAGAGTCGTATGAGTGGATTCGGATGGATGCCGACTTCGAGTGGATCTGCGATATGAAAACGAACCTGCCAGCATACATGTATGCTTCGCAGCTACAACAGGATAGGGATGTGGCTGCTCAGCAAGACTCTATGCTATTCCTCAGACAGTCTTTTGCCAAATCGGGAGCGCACCCCCTTGTATCCACCATTCTCACCCGCACACTCCTGGACCCGAGATACTTTTATGGAATACGCCTCATGGCCGCGGAAGAGCTACCACGTCATGCGGTTCAAGAACAAGTGGACTGGATTGGGCTCAGGCATCTTCAGAAAGCCTACCAACACTTTTTTTGCCAGCCCGGATCAACCACACCTCGGCCCAATGACTTCTCGGACAAGCGTCAATACATGATCCAATGCGCCGTCCCGGAAGCTATGGCACATATCCGTGGGGAAGATGGCAGATGTCCAAAGGAAGCTCGGAGATTCATCCTTAAGCTCCTCCAAACAAACAATAACTCCGAGAACGTCTATTCCGATCAATTCTACATTTGCAGACTGATCAAAGCACTTGCCATCTGCCAGATTCCGGACGAAAAGAAGGCAAAGCCAAAACTGGCCATGTCCCTGTCTTTTGGCGATGCTGACAATGAAGACGAGATTATGGCAGAACCCGTTGATACAGAACCAGATGAATTCCGAGAACAGGCTCTGGAAGAAATCGAGCGATATCGCCGAAGGGACGAGTATGCCACATCTTTCCAGAATTGCTTCACTGTGGCAGCCCTCGATGCCCTGTGCGTGCTGATGAAGGCAAATGTAATTCCACTAGAGCCACTTACTTTTGTCCAATATCTGCAGGACAGAACCTGCGATGTTGTCAGGATAAAAGCTTGCGAAGGACTGATTGAACTGGGTCTTCTTGACAACCCTGAGTTTTTGCAGTTCTTTTTCTCGCTCGTCAGCACCGATCCCTCTCCATTCGTCCGAGACCAACTGTTCAAATTGCTATGTCGCGGCCTTGCTAGCATAGCAATCGGAGAAAAGCCCGATCCA
Source organism: Astrocystis sublimbata (assembly GCA_022453515.1). Classification (NCBI taxonomy): domain Eukaryota; kingdom Fungi; phylum Ascomycota; class Sordariomycetes; order Xylariales; family Xylariaceae; genus Astrocystis; species Astrocystis sublimbata. The sequence goes on from JAJNNY010000023.1 coordinate 185,240, forward strand.
AGCAAGCAGACGGTGCAGCCCGTTAAGGAAGGGCTAGACCTGGTGGTTGAACAAGAGAATACCATTATGGAAGAACGACGGAAGGCTAGAGCACGCAAGGAAGATCTCCACGAGGCCCTCAAAGCATTAAAAGAACATACCGAAAATGATGAGGGGCTGCAGGAAGTCATCTGGCAAGCGTTGGAGTCGCCTGTTTTGACGGTCACAGAATACATTAATTTACTGGAAGTATGCTCGTTATTGGTGGACGACTATCCTTCTCTAACGGTCACACGCAAACTCCCCCAGGTCTGGTCCGTCACGCGTGGTGACAGAATCCGCGATAGAAAGTTCGAGATGAAATTCAAGAGGACTTTTAGGACAAAGTCAAGAGGCGTTTACGCCTCCCCGGCACCGTTGCCTCCAGCGCCACCACAACCGGAGTCGAAGCGAATAGTCTTAAACCTAAATAGAACCCCCAGCATCAGCAGCAAGTCGGGTGTATCTACGCAAGGTCAACTTCAACCACTACGTGCCCCAAATCCCGCTCCACCTCTCCCTCCAACTCCTGGTTCTGTGCCCGCTCCTACGCAGCCCAAGAAACCGTCCATAAGTGTTCCGGTCTCGAAACCAGTTACGGCGCCAGAGCCGGCTACAACCCCCAAGTCACTCGTGGCTTCGCCAGCGCCTGTCGTCAAGGTTCCAAAGCAGCCTATCAACAATACCACTCCTGTTTCGACTAAACCTATTGCCAAGCCTACGATGAAGCCCATACCCAAACCCTTAAATAAACCCATGGCAAAACCTTTGGCAAAGCCTGTTGTCAAGCCCACACCTAAACTACCAGGCACGCAAGAAAAGGCAATGAAGAATGGGGAGCCACGCCGGGACAGTATCTCCGTGTTACCGCCAATTCGGCCAACAATTGAGTCGCTTCAAGCGGAACCGAAAGTGCATTCCCCGAAGGTGAACGGGCACGACAGTCTCACGGTCAAACCCCCCAAGCCATTGAAGCGTGCAAGTACAGAGCTTGAAAGCAGCCGTCCCTCAAAGATCGTCAAGCTTAACACGTCTAAGATCATTGGTGCTATGAAGCAGCTGAAGCCTACGCCAGTAAAGTCACGAAGCAAATTTATCACCGTCAACTTTACGGCATGGGATCGACTCAAGCTTCATGAGCGAAAAAAATCCCCAGCTTCCGTTACCATCAGGGCCGCTGGCAAGAAGCCGACATCGGACAAGAAGTCTTCGATCAACTCTAGCCATTCTACCGTACATGGCAGTTCGCGCGCAACTCCTGGGATCGCGGGCGGTGCCCCTAAGCCTAGTCATAAAGCAACTCATAGGTCGACTCCGAAAGCAACTCCTCCTCCGCAATCGCGACCGAGGTCTTCGACACCAGCCACGACCCAGCCACCTTCGTCCTCCCAACTTGATAGTAGCGGAGGAAAGCCTAGGAAGCCTTTGCCGGATATGACCCGAAAGCCTCTCCCTTCGGCCGTTTCCAATTCGCAGCCCACGCCATCCAAAACATCATCTACGTCTCCGGTGCCAAAGCCGGCACCAAAGCCGGCGCAACCGAAATTCAAAATCAAGCTCAAGCCATCTTCCTAGTTATGGTGATTGCTACGCTTCGTTTTGATAACTCATCTTAAAACCACTCAGTCCACAAATACGTACCATGAATACCGATGATTCCATGAGAGATGGAGTCTCCGCTTCCTTAGTGTTGTTCCTTCGTACTATAAGAACACGGGCTTGCTTCACGCAATAGAAGCAATGAGTTTTCACGCTGTCTTTGATTTTTTTTGTGGTTTTTCTCGTCTACTCCAAATTCTCTCCGTCTCTTCTATCGTCTAAACAGCATAGCAGCGGCGTTCGGGTGTGCATTTCGATTAATACCACGAATTCTTGGGCCGACATAAAGTGCGATAAACGCGGTTGCGCCTGTTACTTGGAGAGCAGGGATGCGCTCGCAACATAAAGGACGGACCGGGATTGAGACTGCACTGCTTTGCTCAACTCTCCACTCGACATAAGATGATGGGATGGTCCCGACATTGAGACGCCGGTTGCTGGTATCAAAGTCTATATTGAATGATTCAGTGGGTTAGACCCAATACCTAGTACAGAATAGGGCATGTGCTGGGAAGGAAGCCCGGGAGGAGACAGACCATATGCCGGAGAAGCAGAATGGTGAGGAAGGATCGGAACACAATGCAATGGGGAATATGCTAAACGCTATTCTATGCGGTTTGTTGCCGAAATAGTTTGTTTAGGTCAGGTAGTAAATCGATGCCTTGACTAAACCTACTTGATACACGGAGTATTATTTTCCAGATGACGGGAAGGAGAGGCGCGCGAAGTCACGTGGAAGTTGGGCGACCCAAGTAAGTGGAAGCAGCCGGCAGATTCATGGTAGTCACACTGAGAAAGAAACTGGATGTGATTTGCATGAGACACTATGTTGTATGCATGGTAACCCCCCAAACGTTTCATACCTGACTACAACGAAACACGACATTCCCCTTTTACGTTGTTGTTCATCACTCGCAATGGTTTCTACATTCTGAACATTGTTGGCACGAGAGAAACAGGTCTGATACAGAATAAATACTCTTGTAGTTTGCTATCTTTATTTCGCTACATGTGTGATGTGCATCTTTACTCCGCTCTCACTAGACTCTTCTTGTTTTTCTTCCCGCTTGTTCGCTATTTAGCTACCTATACATGAGAACCTCCACGTCTTACCAGACGACGCGAGCGGCGCTGCCGCGGCGAGATTGGCGAGCCGGCGTCTGTCGATGCGGGCATTTGTGATGTGAAGGTGTACGCGTAGGTGTTTGTGTGTGTTGTAGTGGTCGTGGGAGGAGCGGAAGCAGGAGCAGCAGCGGATGTGGTTGCAAATGTAAATGCGGATGTAGGAGCTGAGGCTGACGCGGACTCCGATGCGAGCGCGTCTTCGAGGTCCGTGGAATAGACCATGACGAAATCGGCCGACTCAACCTCGCCCCCGGCCTCGCTCCCAGCCTCAGTGTTGTACATGTGCGTGTACGCGGTCTCGAGATCCGGAGAGTACTCCGTCTCCGCCTCGGAGTCCCCTTGGCCGTCTATGTCCATCTGACTGGGCAGGGTAGGCATATCGGGCCCCGTCCTCTGCGTCTGAGCCTGAGTTGCAGCCTGTAGTTCAATCTGCATCGCGTCTACGTCTCCGTGATGTGAATGCGATACAGCTAGGTCCGAGTGCCGGCGTCCCTATCGCCGTCTCGTCGTCGGTCCCGCCGGCGCCGGGCCCAGGGTCCCATCTCCTACCCCTCGCTGCCCAGCAGGCGGAACCAAACCCAGCCGCTCGTCTCGACTGCGCGTCACGCGGGTCGGCGCAGGCGGTGGCTCGCTCGCCTGTCGTCCTATTCCGCCTCCTCCGCCACGTCCGGCTGCTCCGCTCCGCGTCGTCGGCGCGCCGCCTTGTGTGGCGTTCTGCACGGGCGTCTGCTGCAGGTGCGCGTGTACCTGTGCTGTGGGCGCTGGTAGAGCAGACGCAGCTGCGGTGCCCATGATGCGATGCGTCCGCGACGCTGCGGCGGTGGGGATGCCTGTATGTGCATGTGCATGTGATTGTGTGTGTGTGTGAGACTGCGAGCGTGCGTGTCCGCCGCCGCCGCCGCGGGCTCGCATCTGGCGGATATAGTCGCTGCGCTGGGCGCCCGGGGATACGGCGCGGGCTTGGCCGGCGGTGGCGACACTGCGGATGTGGCGTTGGGTGGTGAACGGATCGTCGTCGTCGTCGTCATCATCGTCGTCCTCTTCCTCTTCCTCCTCGGTTTCGTCCTCGTCTCGCTGAACATGGTGCTCGTCGTCGTCATCATCTTCGTCCTGCATAGGCTCGTCTATGCTGCCTTCGGCCGACGACGTTGTGGTGTCCATTGCGGCAGGCTGAGGAAGGGCATGGTGGCGTAGCTGGGCGCGGGGTGGCTGTGACCTGGCCTGGAGCTGGGCTTGGGCGAGAGCTTGTTGCTGGGCTGCACGGTCTGCATCTTTGCGGTCCTCATACGCTGCTATGTCCTCGGCGGTGAGCGTGAGGGTTGTGGGTGGACGGCGAAGCATCGTCGAGGGAGGGAGGGGTGGAGGTTCGTCACGGGGAGGGGACGGAGTTCGAAGAAAGCTATGGGTAGCAATGAGCTGACGCTCATGAGGTAACACTGTTTGCGATGTATCAGAAGTAAATGTGTTGCGGGGTCGCTGCTAAAGCTCTGCTACCAAAATTTGGTGTTGCTTTTGCGATAGGGATGTGCATGGTCATGATAGCTTCAGCCAACGTGGGGTTGAGCGCGTCTAGGTAAGTGGGATTGGGTTCCTGGAATGTTTAAGGTTGGGGTGGGTTGGGGTTGCTGCGGGAGGTCCATTCCTTCCAAGGTTGGAACCAGCGTTGCCAGCCCTAGGAGTGGGTAGTACTTACCTACATGTAGGTAAGTAGGGGTCTACCTAGACAAGAACCTAGGTGCCTAGGTAGGTAAGCACATGTCAGGGCCTCTCTAATTCCAAGACCAAATAACTTACATAGACGGCCCGGGGAAGGGATTCAGTTCAATGAATTTTCTGCATTATGAATGCCTTCTTATCTACCTAAGGCTAATAATGCCCGTGGCTTACAACTTGAGTCAATCAACCTTGGAACTCGTGAGCCTGGTTCCATATACGTCTCCTGCAGACCGAATCTAGCCATACCTCTATTGCTGAGGTCATTACTTTAGGTATACATGCGCCGATGTTGTTAGGTAGCGTCGGCAGAGCTACTACTCATCAAAAGAACTTGACGATTCGTCATCCGGGATTTCGGATTCTGCGTCCGAGGAGTCCTCAATGATCTGGCCATCTTCATCCCAAGCCGCACCATCTACCAACCTCATAGTTTTGCCGGTCAATACGTCAAAAGACTGTGTCTCAAATTTGAGAAGCAGATGGGTGAGAATCCTCACCGTCTTAGGCGACGACATCCGGGCTGCGAGAGCCTCTGCCTGTACCACCAGGTCGGCTTTCAACTGGGGCACCCCTCCTTCCTGGGAACCGCATCGTTTGGAGTGAGACAGAGACGTGATCCCCGGTACATCCAGAGGGGAACATAGGTTGATGGCTACCGTACTCAATCGCAGGCTCTCTTTGGCATCCACGAGGCTCAATATATCAGGGCAGATGCTGGGCATGCGTACATGCAGGGTTCGAAGACTCCCAAGAAGGGCGTTGACAGCTGTGCAGACATGGTCGCCGGCCTTTTCCTCTCCTGATGCAAAGAAACCGACGGATGTATCCAACACTAGAACGCTCAGATTTTCCATCGAGAGAAACTCCTGCATCGTAGAAAACGTTAGATAGTCCCCCGAACGCCTCGGCCCATCAGATGGGGGGTGCCGGAATCGCATGCGCAATGTACGAAGCTTCGGAGACTGCTGGGCTAACAAGGCAAGCGCAGTGAGGTCTCTATTTATGGCCATCGCCCAGTACTTGATTGCAAAACTACTGTCGGTCACAACTCCCGTTATTTCACTGCAACCGCGGGAGTCAGTAAATGCCCTTCACGGTAAAATAATTGCCCGTGGGGTGGGGGTCTGCAAGTGTCTCGAGGGCATAGATACCAGTTAGGGTAATATATGCCTCTGAGAGCCACCTGAAGGGGAAGTAAATGACTCCAGGGAGTGCATACAGATCGAGGGTTTGCATGTTGTCTCTGATCGGAAAGGTTTCCGTCACTCTAGAGGTGGGTAGTTCGTACAGGGCTTGGTTTGAAAGCGTGATGCACTGCAAGTACACCGGGACAGCGAAGTCGAACCATCGTCTGCATAGTGTGAGGCGGCCCAAGTCCTCGAGGAAGAAAGCCGAGCCAATCTCTTCGAAGATTTGTGTTAATGTCTCGGGGGGTAGACTGAGAAGTGGCATCGTGAGGATCGAGTGACGCGAGTTGAAGCAAGCTGTTGCGGGAGAGACAACGGTTCCGGTTGCAGAACCCGAGGCAGCACGAATATAGTTGTAGTTGGAGTTGGGTGTTAGGTAGCTCGGTTTGGACTGGTCTCATTCACTGGAAGCCTCCTCGGGGAGACTGGCAGTAGCCTAAACTGGCGGAGTAGACAGCCAGTTACGCATAGCAAGTATCTTGCCGAGGTGCCACAGAAGGAGATGAGACTGTTTTCGGTGCCTCTCAGACTCCCACAAACTTCTGTAGATCACTAGTGTTACTAGCTCGACTAGGAAGCGTCTCCTCTATCTTGTGTAACATCTCGCTAGATAGGTAAGCAGGATGTAGGAGCGAACCCGCATGTTTCACGAAGCAGTAGAGCCAATCGGCCAAAGCTGTAACTGCACAGAGACTGTTGCTTCACCTATCGTTATAAGCTCATCATGGCCAATATGCAGTGCCGTCCTCTCGATGTGAACGCAACTTAGTTGCTCATCAAAGTGGACCGTCGTCGAAAGTGAGTATTGAATGTTCGTATGAATGAAGCTACCAGAGCCCTCGTGAGGTCTTCAAGTAATACCACATCGAAATCATTGAGACAGGTAAACGTCACGGTGTATCACTACCTTCGTCTCACGAAGTCCTTGAAAAGGCAACAATCAACGCGTAACACATCCCTTGAAAACAGTTAATGGCAGAGGAAATAAATCTGACTTGATGTCGAGGAGTAGACGTCCAACTCCGATGTGGCATGTGTGACGCTTAATCTCTCCCAGCAAATATATTATAAACGAGACACATCCCACCACACTCGACAAGAACTAATACCACACCTTCACACCAACAGGACCAGAGTTGATAGATGTATCTGTCATGATAGATTCTATCTTGCTACCATTACCCAACTTCCTCGGCAACAATATACCCATCCACTCCATGATGTCTACATCGCAATGCACCGGCCTCGTCAACCACGCGAAGCCAGAAACCTGGCCGAGATGCAGGGGATGTGAGTGGCAGGTTGACGAAAATCTGTGCTGCATAAACCGGAAATGCAAATATTATCAAACACCAAACTGTATCTGGTGAGCCGGGTTTTTCTTTTGCTTTTCTCCCTGTTCATATGCTCCTTATTGTGATACCCCTATTCTGACTGCCGAACAGAGTTATCAAATCATGGCTCAGATGCCTCGTTCCATTTTGCAGTTCTTCGTATCATGACAACTTATTCCTAGCGGGCCTATGTTCCTGGTCAGTGCTTAACGATGGCATGCCGGCTACCAAGATGGTGTTATTTGGGTTCTCATTGCGAAGTTCCCTCGCACGAGAAACAGATCTGTGTGGATGATTGCATGGGCGGATAAAAACACACTCGTTCCAAATGACTACCACGATAGACAACAACTTCCCATTCTTTCTACACAATAAGGGTTGAAATTTAGGATACATTAATCTGAACACCCCCTACATTGCTCATATATGCGGTTCTATTGCGAAAACTTTGCTTTCTCATGTCCGTCGAAATGGTCCAAGTCTATTCCAGAATGTGTCAAAGATCTAAGCAGCCGGTTCTTATGAGTTTCGCTTAAGCGTGGCAATGGAATTTGATCGTGGTATGTACATGCAGTACTTTTTGCTCCGAAACAGCTCTGGAAGCAGTGGACTCTTCCTACCTATCATCCATCACAAGATACTACCTATTACATCATGGCATGGAGTGTTTGATGAATAAGTGTGTTTGTTGCTGAGCCACTGACGGTTTGTATTCCGTCACTTTTGCCACCTACATCTTCTTTCGCATACAATAGACACTGTTTTGCCCCCAAATCTGCAGTGTCAGGTCCTGTGATAGCTGGCCACGTGCTTGTGTGACACCGGTTACTTTATCAAAGTGATTGCCTACATGCTGTACCATAAATCACCCTAAAACCACTTCCCTGAATTCTTCCACTTTCCTTCCCACCCTACTTGAAAACTGCAACCCCTTATGTTTTTACGAAGCTTCTGATTCCAGCTCACTATTCGGTTTGTCTGGTAAAATGGAAAAAGCAAGCGATCACTGGCAGGGTTTTGCCAACCTCGATCCAGATAAAGACAAATACAAACGAATCCAGCAGCTTATCGCTTCCGCAGACTTCAGATATCTGAAGACAATGGCAATCAACTCACGAAGGAACCATGCGCCGGATCTGCCTTCCCATATCGTGTGTGATGTTGATCTCATACGCTTTACATCCGGTTTCAATAATGTGGTTTTAGAACTTGCTTTTTCAGACAATGTGTATTGGGTCGCTCGAATACCGTATCGAGACTTCGACAACAGCGACGAGACCTCGATGCTCAGCGAGATTGCCACCATGAAGATACTTCAACAACAAACCAACATTCCAATCCCACGGGTCTATGGTTTCGAGACATCCACACATAACCCCTTCGGCTACCCGTATATGTTCATGGAGTACCTAAAAGGTCGCACCCTTCCGGGTGGACTGGCGAAAACTGTACCACACCATTACCACACAAGGGTAGCCAAGCAGCTTGCAAATGTTTTTGCGGAGCTCCAGAACTTAACATTTACCCGCATTGGGCGCCTCTGGTGTGGGGAGAACACTGATCAGCCCGTTGAGATCATGGCTATGGCCTGGCACTCTTCACCTGGCCCCCTGGAAACCTCATTCGAATATTTTTACAATGAGAGACAGAGCGAAAACAGGGAGATTCTGGCCATGCATCCAAACGACCCAGACTGGCTGACAGCATGCTGGGTGTTGAAATCGGCTCTAACTCAAATGATTATCGAAGATAGAGTTCGCGGCCCCTTTCCCCTCTGTCACCTTGATCTGCATTATGGCAATATGCTCTTTGACAACGAGTACAATCTGACGGGAGTCATTGACTGGAGCAGTGCACAAGCTGCTCCTCTCGAGCAGTTGTCAGTCTCTCCAGAGTTTCTCACCTTCCCAGCGCTTACAGATGAAGAGAATCGACCGATTGTTGAGCTGAAGAAACTTGTCGTGGACTTCCTAGAGGAACTAGAAAGAGGGCAAACAAAACGACCACCGCTGGATAATTCGGAAACAGACATAACTCTGAGCCCGAATATGACGCCACTTTCTGCGTACATGGCTTCGAAGCACGCCGAGATCACACTCCGTCAGTACATGGCTTCACCAAGAGGAGGCCGTTTCGATGGAGAAACGGTCGCCAAGGTGATCTATGGAGATACAGTCACTTGGGAACAGTTGAAGGAAGTTTATGGTTCTCTACCACTTGTATAATTGGATTCATATGACTATGTCTTACTGCCAAGGACGGAGTGAAAAAGGGGTTGCAGTCAGTACCTAGTAGGTAATTATCGTTACGGCATGACAACATTGAAGTCAATAGATGAATGACACTGCCAGTGCCTACTTAGAGCGAGCGTTGCGTGCCATTGCTGCGGTCCACGCTATCAGACACGACGCGTGTCGTATCTTTCCATGATTGATGAACGGGTATCGAGAGCAATGGATTGACTTACAATGACCTTTTTAATGATCTTGATCTTTTCTTGGACTCCTCTGTCACGTTTCTGGCTGTTTTCAAGTTGAGGTACCTACCTAGGTATCTACACCCACCTCCCACCTGCAGCTCCCCCAAGGGGCCCAGACCGCGTCTTGGGAACGAACTCTCGCGCGTACCGGTAACCTTAGGTACTTCTTAGTAGGTATGGTGGGGTTGAGCTCCACTAAAATTTCAATTGAAGAATCCCAATCCTGATCCCCCAACCTTCAACAACCCCAAAGCCATGAACCGTCGCTTGAGTGCTCGAATCGTCCCTCCCGAAAAATAGTCAAAATCCACACCCATAAGTCCCCGAAAGAGAGTCGCGAACCACCTACCTGCGTGCTGCCTTCCCATGAACGCCCACGCCCTCCTGACCGCCCAAGGGTGGCGCGGGACCGGGCACTCGCTGCACCCGACCGACGACCGCCACGGCCTGACGCACCACATCCTGATCAAGCGCAACCAAGATGGCTCGGGGCTCGGCAGCAAGAAGGACCACAAGCAGGAGGCCTGGTGGCTGAACGCCTTCGACCAGGCCCTGAAGGGCATCGATGTCAAGAGCGGCACCATGAAGCAGACGCTCCGGGGCGGCGCCCTCGAGAAGATCACCGCCCGCAACACCGCCACCAAATACACTGGCACCAGGGGCCTGTACACATCCTTTGTGCGCGGTGGCGTCATGGCGGGGTCGGCGAACGATCCCGCGGCCTCACTGCCCACGCCCCCGGACAGCGGGGCCGGGACGCCGATAGGCCAGGAGCTCGAGACGACGAGAAAAGGGGAAGGGAAGGCCGAGGAGACAAAGGAAGAGCGGAGAGCGAGGAGAGCGGCGAAGAAGCTGAAGAAGATCGAGAAGGAGGCGCAAATGGAGGCGCAGAGACGTGCTGCGCAAAAGGTCGAGAAGAAGAGGGCGAAAAAGGCCGAGAGGCAAGCGGCTAAAGAAAAGCTCAAGGCCGGCGAAACGAAGGAGGAGAGGAGAACAAGGAGGGATCTGAGGAGGAAGAGGAAAGCAGGGAAGCGGCTGATGAGGGCGGCGGAAGCATGAGTGGGAAGGTGGGAAGTATTTGCGGATTACCAACTTGCAGTCGGGCACGCGAGAGCGGTATGCATCGGTAAGCATCAGAACGGCGTTGGGTGGTGAATTATCTTGGAAATGCATCTTGAATTCTTTATTCCTAATTTCGTCTACTTCGAGACCTTGCCTGGCTTGTTCGACAAGAGCCACGGCCTACTATCCCAGAAGTCATCCTTGATTATGTCTAAATGATTGATCACAACCTGTGCTTTATTTCGTTGCTTCTTGTCCTTTTCATCCTGTGTCTTGGACTGTCTGATCGGCTCTGCCACGTTGTCTATCGTCTCGGCGATGCTGTGACTGCCAGGCTCCACGAGTTGGTACTTGATAGAGAACAGTCAGCAAGCTACAATGCACCGTGGGCAACTCGGCTGCTAATGGGCACCCACCTCACGGAATATGACACTGCCTTTCTTGTAAATCTCAGGCTCGTTGTTGTAGTTGATCTGGAAATCTCTGAACAAGATCTCATTCTTGTCCGCAGAGAGGGTGCCCTTGCTTCACATGAGTGACAACTTTCAATATAGACTGCGGGAGAGGACACTTACAGCAAGGATCTTCTCGGCCTCTTTTGCATCCTTCCCGCCGAGCTGTATCAGCGACCAGAAGGTTGTGTTGAATAGATTGTTTATGTGACCTTGCACGCGTCGTCAGTGTACATTTACGCAACGATGGGATGGAAGCCGACGCACAGTCAGCTTGCCGCCAACTCATGTAGTCCCTTAGATTCTGCACACTGGGATAACACACGGCGCGTCCATCAAAACTCGGCAGAGGTGGCGACAAGGGGATGTCAGGAAAATAGGATGCCCAGAGATGGACATAATAAGACGTGAATGTCGAGGCAACGGTGGTGATCAACTTGCTATACCGCGTCAGTCAGTAAGCTGTTGGCGTCGCCGAGGTGGACGCAAAGTCTCACCTCGCTCTCCTTTCGAAGAGTGTACATGTCTTATGTAAAACGAAACTAGAATATCGGTCAGCCGCGATGTTGGATCTACGTCGTGATTTAAGAGATAACGAGTACCTGTACTCGTCGCTCACGCCGTATCCGATGGTGATGTCTGGTAATTCGGTCATGACGGCCTTGGCGGCGGCGTTCATAAGATCAAGTGCCCTCCGGTCGTTGGGCTTCTCGAACATGTATTTGGCACATAATCTGGTCATTGTAAGTATAGGCAGTGTAGGCATCGGAGGATGACACAAAAATGTCAAAGCAACAAACCTACTTGGTGAATCCACGACCGTCAATGCGGATTACTATCCAGGTGTTGGGAAGCAGGTAATCTTCTTGCTCAAACTGTTTCACATACTCGAAACTGAAGGTTCGCGATGTCAATAAATGTCATGTCGGTTCCAGAGGTTTCGTTCAGTCAAGCTGTAGCGGAGTGCTAGGTACTGACCGTGAATTCGCCATGATCTGTGCTTTTATTTTAGTTGGTTGAGTTTAATTCCCCACGCTTTGATGTGAGTTGAAGATGCATAGATAGATGCGTTCAAAATAGTTTCTGAGAATCTAGCAAGACTTTGAAGCCAGACTATGGATCATCCCACGATGATTTAAATTTCGTGGTGGGGTGACCCGGTGATGCCAGTGAGATGTATAAGTACCTATGCCAGTTCCCCGCCGTAGCCGTAGTCCAAAGGTTCCAGGGACTGAGGGACCAGGATGCCAGGTACCTGACCCGTGCCTGAGCCCCATGCCCTTCGCTAGCGCATGGATCGTATGCAGCATTAGGTACCTCCTACCTACCTCCTGTGGGTCGTTACCTGGACCTAAAGACAGCTTCGACTTTTGACTTTCGCCGGCATCGCGCACATCGCGCTTCGTAACCAGTTCGATACGCTTGTTGCGTTGTTGCGGTCTCGCGGAGCTTTCCCTCCTTTTGCAACATCAGGAAACCATTACAACAACAACATGAATCCGCCAGCATGAATCTGCTTCTTTCCGACGACTACCTGCTTCAGGATTATCCAGAGAACATCACGAATACGATCCGCTCCGGCCATACAACATGTCTGCGCTTCAATCGCAGAGGCGACTATCTCGCCTCGGGTCGCGTTGATGGCACTGTCGTGGTGTGGGATTTGGACACTATGGGCGTCGCACAGAAACTGAGGGGCCATAGGTCGGCTATCACTTCACTAAGCTGGTCGCGATGCGGTCGCTATCTTCTATCGGCTTGCCAGGGCTGGAGAGCAGTCCTGTGGGATCTGCAGGATGGCACCAGGTGCAGAGAGGTCCGCTTCAGGGCGCCTATATACACGGCAGAAATGCACCCGTGGAACCAGTACGAATCGCAGTGGTCTCTTTGTCGTCTTGAAGTTGTTCTGCATGATTCTAACGCTCAGCCACCTAGCAACCTATTTGTCGCCTCCGTATTCGACGAGCCTCCGTCCCTGGTCGACATGAGCGATGCGAACGACGTCAAGCACACCCTTCCCTCGGCGCCGAAACGCACAAATATCGATGCCGACGCGGCGACCAAGGAGAAACAGGCCAAGGAGGACGCGAAGCAGATGACGACAGCTACAGTTTGGAGCGCTACTGGGGATCACATCCTGGCCGGCACCAACAAGGGCCGCCTCAATCTCATAGACCCAAAAACACACGACATCATATGGTCCGAGAAGATCTGCAGCTCTGTCGTAACCACGTTACGATTGACAGGGTCCGGTAGGGAACTACTCGTCAACTCACAAGACAGGATTATAAGAACCTTCCACGTGCCAAATTTGTCAGCCGATAACCTCGACCTAGACACGTTACAGATGCCACTAGAGCACAAATTCCAGGATGTCGTTAATAGACTCTCGTGGAATCACGTTACTTTTAGTGCTACCGGAGAATATGTTGCAGCATCGACGTATAACAACCACGAGCTGTATATCTGGGAGCGCAATCATGGCAGTTTGGTGCGGATGCTGGAGGGGCCTAAGGAGGAGCAGGGAGTCATTGAGTGGCACCCGCACCGGGCGATGCTCGCAGCCTGCGGCTTGGAGACTGGCCGCATCTATATATGGTCCGTAACGAGCCCGCAGCGCTGGTCGGCACTGGCACCGGATTTCGCAGAGGTCGAGGAGAACGTGGAATATATTGAACGCGAGGACGAGTTCGACATCCACCCACAGGAAGAGATCAACAAGCGTCGGCTGGATGCGGAAGACGAAGATATCGAGGTGCTGGCCATAGACTCGAGGAAGGGGTACGACGAGGATATTGGAGACGCGGATTTCCGCATGCCGGTCTTGTTCGACCTGGGCGCGAGTGATAGCGAGGAGGAGTTTGTCGCTGTATCGACAGGCACGGTCAGACGGAGGAGTCTGGGCGAAGGCCAGGATGGCGAGGACGCAGAGGAGGACAAAACCATGGTAGCAAAGAAAGCGCCCGCGAGCAAGGGCGCGAGAGCCAGGAGGAGATGACAGTATAGGTAGCTCAGCATATTCTCACATGAATCAGGTTAGATATCTGTGGTCCTCTCATTGGACCTCCAGATACTGAGTAGGTAGTTGTAAGGGAGTGAACGCTATTAGAAATAGGTACCTAACCCTACCTAAGGGAACACACTCAAGGTTAGCACCGATCGAGAGTGCCGAGGGTGCTAGAGAATCCAGATTCGACATGGAACCTTTACAAGTCAACGTTGACTTTGAAAAATGCCTGACATCGCATCCACGAGAGAAAAGGGAAAAAGAGAAGTTTTTGAGGTTGACCATATGACAGTTGCGTGGTATCGGCGCATCACATAGCCCTCCTCATCAGGAGCTAGTTGATTGGAGGTGGGGAGAGCTGATGCAGTGAATGTGGAACAAGGCAACGAACTGAACGTGGACAGCCTTGACTCATCTGCTCTCATGCGCGCATGGTTAGGTACCTAGGTACCTGGGCACCTTGACTTCTGGCAGTGGGCCTTCCTGCAAACATCCCAAGTACCTAGGTAGATTAGGTACTTCTATATGTGTGCAGGTGTAGGCCAGCGGCAAGTACTCGAGACCAGCCCCCTTGGTAAAATCTTTTTTCCGGCAGTAGTAGGAGCAGTCCGAATGTGGGCTAGCGCGACTGGGGCTCTAACGGCGCCTTGTTCTTCACTCGCCCCTTCTGTCTGCCACACCAGCTGGTCGCCTCTCCACCGCAACAACATACTTCACCACATCGACCCGCGGTGAATCACGCGTCGGAACATCGCCAGCGACACGATACTGCGAGTTACCGACTTCTAAATCATAGCGACATCGATACATGCGAACGGCGCAATCCATCGGTCACCCACGCGCGCACGGGAGCCGTTCATTTGCCTCGAGGCCTGAAGGCCTGCCTGGTCGGCATTCGCCAGCGCGCTCTCCTCATCCAGTGCACGCCGTCCGCCACGCCGACCCCCACGCCTCGCCATCATCTCAGGCGTCCCTTCCTTTGCTTCTAGAGCGCGACACTACGTGAGAGTGACCTCTCCGAAGCACGCGAGGGCACGACCCGACACCCGCAACGAGCACCTCGTCCATCCCTCCGCCACCCACCCACCCTACGCCGACGCAGTCATCGCTTGCGAATATGGCGAACCTCCACTTCGCGCACTCGGATGCGCCTCTCAAAACGGTAGAGGAGATCCAATTTGGTCTTCTCTCACCTGAAGAGATCAAGAACATGAGTGTTGCACACATCATGTACGCCGAGACCATGGACGAGACGCGTACCAAGCTGCGTACGAACGGACTGAATGATCCACGCCTCGGTTCTGTCGACCGTCAGTTCAAGTGCGCCACCTGCCTCGAGAACATGTCCGAGTGCCCTGGCCATTTCGGTCACATCGAGCTAGCAAAACCAGTCTATCACCCTGGCTTTATCAAGAAGGTCAAAAAGATCTTGGAGATTGTCTGCACAAATTGCAGTAAAGTCAAGGCAGATAGAGTCAGTGACCTGCTCTGGTGTCATGAGTTCAAAGGATTTTGTTGATGCTAATGCGCTCGCCATAGGATGATCCAGAGTTTGCAGCTGCCGTTGCCACCCGCGACCCTAAGACGCGTTTCCAGCGCGTTTGGGGTGTCTGCAAAGGCAAGAACATCTGCAGCAACGAGCTCCCCAAGGACGAGGAGAAGGAGTACGAGCCTCACAACAAGCCCAAGCAGGCCGGCCATGGCGGCTGTGGAAACAGCCAGCCCAAGATACGACACACCGCACTTAAGCTCACCGCCGTCTCCGAAGACAAGGACGAGGAGAACAACAAGACGAAGAACCAGATTAATATCACACCAGAGATGGCGCTCAATATCCTCAAGAACATTTCCGACCGTGACCTGAGGGACATGGGTCTGAACAAGGACTATGCTCGACCGGAATGGATGATCATCACTGTCTTGCCTGTGCCCCCTCCACCTGTTCGGCCCAGTATCTCTATGGACGGTACCGGCCAGGGTCTTCGCAACGAAGACGATCTGACCTACAAGCTTGGTGACGTCCTCCGTTGCAACAGCAATGTACGCCAAGCCCTCCAGGAAGGTGCGGCAGGTCACATCGCCAATGAGTTTGATACCCTTCTACAGTATCACGTTGCGACTCTCATGGATAACGACATCGCTGGACAACCCCAAGCGTTGCAGAAAAGTGGCCGTCCCGTCAAATCTATTCGGGCCCGTCTAAAGGGAAAGGAAGGCCGGCTACGAGGCAATTTGATGGGCAAACGAGTCGATTTTTCAGCTCGTACCGTCATCACTGGCGATGCCAATATCTCCCTGGACGAGGTCGGAGTACCCCGGAGCATCGCAAGAACGCTTACCTACCCCGAGACTGTTACCCCTTACAACATTTCGCGTCTGCACAAGCTCGTCCAAAACGGCCCAAACGAGCATCCCGGTGCGAAGTATGTGATACGCTCAGATGGAACTCGAATTGATCTCCGGCATCATAAACGAGCAGGTCAAATTTCATTGGAGTACGGTTGGAAGGTGGAACGCCATCTCCAGGACGGCGATTATATCATCTTCAACCGGCAGCCGTCGTTGCACAAGGAATCTATGATGGGTCACCGTGTGAGAGTCATGCCTTACTCCACCTTTCGACTGAATCTTTCCGTCACTTCCCCATACAATGCTGATTTCGATGGCGATGAAATGAATCTTCACGTCCCCCAGACTGAAGAGACGCGTGCTGAGATTAGGGAGTTATGTATGGTTCCGCTGAACATCGTCTCCCCCCAACGTAACGGTCCGTTGATGGGAATCGTACAAGACACCCTAGCTGGTGTCTACAAGATGTGTCGTCGAGATGTTTTCATCACCAAACAGGAGGTCATGAACATCCTATTATGGGTGCCAGGCTGGGATGGCATTATTCCACCACCAGCGATCGTCAAGCCTCGACCTCGCTGGACCGGGAAACAAATTGCCAGCATGATCATCCCACGCGAGATCAGTCTTTACACCACGCCACCTGACAAGGGTAGCCACCCTTACAATCCTTTGAGGGACGATGGTCTATTGATTCAGTCCGGCGAGGTCTTGTTCGGTCTTCTAACCAAGAAGAATGTCGGTGCCGCTAGTGGCGGTATCGTGCATCTCTGTTACAACGAACTCGGAGCCGAGGGCGCTATGGCATTTCTTAATGGTTGCCAACGCGTGATCAACTACTGGCTCTTGCACAACGGTCATAGTATTGGTATTGGTGATACAATTCCTGATGTGGGCACTATTGAGAAAATCCAAGAGCACATCAATGCTCAAAAGTCAATCGTGGCTGATCTCACAGCCGAGGCGACTGCAAATACGCTAGAAGCGCTCCCCGGTATGAACATCAGAGAAACGTTCGAGAGTAAAGTGTCTAAGGCCCTCAATGACGCCCGTGACAAGGCTGGCACGACAACTGAGGACAATTTGAAAGACATCAACAACGCAGTTGTCATGGCTCGATCTGGTTCCAAGGGTTCGTCTATCAACATTTCACAAATGACTGCCCTGGTCGGTCAACAAGTTGTGGAGGGTAAACGTATCCCGTTTGGCTTCAAATACCGAACTTTACCACACTTCACCAAAGACGACTACTCGCCAGAAGCTCGCGGTTTCGTCGAAAACTCGTACCTGCGAGGTCTCACACCATCAGAGTTCTACTTTCACGCCATGGCAGGTCGTGAGGGTCTAATTGATACAGCCGTAAAAACTGCTGAGACAGGTTACATCCAGCGACGTCTGGTCAAGGCGCTTGAGGACGTAAGCGCTCGCTACGATGGTACTGTTCGAAATTCGCTGGGCGATATTATCCAGTTCGTCTATGGCGAGGATGGACTCGATGCGATGTATATCGAAAAGCAAGGCATGGATCATTGGGTCATCCGATCCGATGATTTTGACAAACGTTATCGCCTCGACGTCATGGATTCACTCCCAGCGAACATTGCTGACTCTCTGGAATACATACAAGATATTGCTGGAGACCCACAAGCTCAAGAAATGCTTGATTTCGAGTATGAGACCCTACAGAAGGATCGCGAATTTCTCAGGGACCTGAAGATGCATGAGGAGAAGCTGGAAACATCGTTTCAGCTTCCTCTCAATGTGGGTCGCCTAATCGAAAGCTCTAAGAAGCTTCTGAAGGTGGATGACGCAAAGTCGAGTAACCTCACGCCTCAAGATGTCATTCCTGTTGTCAAGGCCCTTCTTGATGGGATGGTTGTTGTCCCTGGTTCCGATCCGGTGTCAAAGGAAGCAGACCACAACGCCAGTCTACTCTTCAAAGCCCTTCTCCGTTCAAAGTTGGCTTACAAGCGCGTTGCATGCTTTCATCGGTTGGATAAGATGGCCTTTCGCCATGTGATCGGAGAACTAGATCGCAAGTGGCGTCGAGCTATGGTCAGCCCAGGTGAAATGGTTGGTGTATTGGCTGCTCAATCTATCGGTGAGCCGGCTACTCAAATGACGCTGAACACCTTCCATTTTACCGGTATCGCATCAAAGAATGTCACGCTTGGTGTTCCACGTCTGAAAGAAATTTTGAACGTGGCAAGTAATATCAAAACGCCTTCGATGATGGTATATCTGGATGGCAACGCAAGTCAAGATCGAGCAAAGAAACTTCGTAGCTTGGTGGAACATACGAATTTGCGCTCCGTTACCGCAGTCACCGAGATTTACTATGACCCTGTGATCGATGCAACGACCATTGCGGAAGATGTTGATATGGTCGAGTCATACTTCCTAATTCCTGACGAATCCGGTCCGCCAATGGAGAAGCAGTCCCGATGGCTGCTTCGTATCGTTCTCGACAGACAAAAGATGCTCGATAAAGGTCTGACGATTGACGATGTTGTCTTGAGACTCAAACAAGATTATGGCAGTGACCTGGCTATCATTCCTAGCGATGACAATAGTCCCAGCCAAGTCATCCGCATACGCCCGATGCCAGACGATAAGGACGATGGCGATAAGGCTATTGAGGATGATATCATGCTGAAGCGTCTATCAGATCATCTGCTGGAGAACTTGACACTACGCGGTGTCAAGGGTGTGGAACGTGCTTTCTTGAACAATGGCGCCAAGATTGTTATGAGCAACGATGGGGCTTTGGTTCAAGAGAAAGGCCCAGGGAGATGCGAGGAATGGTACTTGGACACATCAGGCACTGCCCTTCGCCAGGTGCTTGCTGTCGACGGTGTTGATGCTAGACGTACTACCACGAACGATCTGTACCAGATCGTCGAGACTTTCGGGATTGAGGCAGCTCGTGGAGCTCTTCTTAATGAATTGCGGCGTGTGTTGGCATTCGATGGTTCGTACGTCAACGAGCGGCATCTGTCTCTTCTTGTCGATGTCATGACATACCGTGGCAGTATTGCGGCGGTAACAAGACACGGTATCAATCGAGCTGACACCGGTGCTCTAATGCGATGTTCGTTCGAAGAGACAGTTGAAATCTTGCTCGAGGCAGCTTCTCTGGGTGAACTGGACGACTGCAGAGGTATCTCCGAGAACGTTATGCTGGGACAGCTAGCACCAATGGGTACCGGACATTTCGACGTTTTCCTAGATCCTAAGATGCTAGATACGGTGATCTCGGACAATTCCAGAATGGGGCTGATGCCGGGTATGACTGTTAAGGGCAATCAAATGGATGGCGCTGCGACGCCGTACGATGCGGGATCACCTATGGCAGATAGTGGATATGGCATGAGCCTTGCTTCACCTTCGATAGGAATGGGCAACTTCTCTCCTATTGTAGGGGCTGGCTCGGACAACAACACCGGGTTCCTCTCGGTGTATGGAGATGTTGGTGGCGCTACAAGCCCGTATAGGCCAACCAGTCCTGGTGGTACCAGTCCTTTCTCGCCTTCATCACCTCTTGGTGGTTACGGAAATTACTCGCCCACGTCCCCGGGTGCATACTCGCCGACCTCGCCCATGGCAGGCATTACATCACCCTCGTTTAGTCCATCGTCACCATCGTTCACGCCGTCTTCCCCAGGCTTCCGTGCAGCCACGAGTCCTGCCAATTACAGCCCAGCATCTCCAACTTACTCACCAACTTCACCAGCGGTGGGAATTGGTTCTTACTCGCCTACTTCACCAAGAGGGCAATCTCCCACATCACCGAGCTATTCTCCTACCAGCCCACAACACAACTACTCCCCCACAAGTCCCCAGTACACCCCGACTTCTCCAGCCTACGGAACAGGCCGCTCGCCTGGTTACTCGCCGACTTCCCCACAGTATTCGCCGACTTCTCCAGGTCATTCATATTCACCGACGAGTCCTCAATACTCGCCAGCGGTTAGTGTCCTTGCATGATAGCCCAGAATAAAGCTAACGAGCTCTTCAGTCCCCCATCTTTAGTCCCAACCATGGCCGCTCTCCAGCACCTGGCGGTAGTACAAGTCCCAAATAGTATGTAATGCAACTGCCTAGGTACTCATGAAAGCCTATTGTGCTAACACCGTCAATTACAGCTCTCCCAGCTCGCCCAAGCAATAAACACATCAGCGGCTCTTGGGCCGCGTACTTGAACCCTATTGTTTGAATAACATACCAAGGCGTAACAGGGCTTCCACTAATTGCATCCTGGCGTTTTTTTTACGTTTCTTATCTGTTTTTGTTACATTAATTTTCCTTGATGCACTTTCGAATGGCGACACACGTGCGCTTGAACTGTTCGTTCACTGCGTTAAGCACCCAGACTAGAGATTGCGAGGGCTACGACATACACAGTGGGAAAAGACGACATTAAGAGAGAAGACAGACGAGCGTATACGCTCTCTGTTGGCATTACTGTACAATAAGCAGCGAAGAGAGGCAACGCCACACCGCTGGTTTTCGGTTCTATTCTTCGGTTTTTTTTTCTCATAGAAGTTTCTTGATGAGAAAGAGGGGCAAGGGGGGGCACAGTGCTTTCTGCACATCCCTCACAGCAGAACGAGTCATGGCGTGTTGTGCGTATGGGAAGCAAGGGGGATTTGTTGCAAGTTGATCGTCATGAACGCGAAGAAGCAAAACGCCGAATGACAAATAGGTCTGGATGGGGAGTCGAGTCGAGTTAGACAGCAGAAGCAGATTGCGTCAACATATCATAACAAGCAAAGCAAAGCAAGCACTGGGGTGTTCATTGTTTCGGACCAAGCACAGGCAGATATACAGCGAGATATCATCGGGCGGAAAAGCTCAGTTTAATAAAAATCTGCTCATCCATATATTCTTGATTAGTTCACAAAACTACGAACCAAGAGCAAGTAAATGTGATATGGAACCAATGGCCGTTTCCACTGAGCCCTTGAACTGTAATATTGAAATGGGTCTCCGCTGCAAGTGTTTTGACTTATCATACACACCTGTACATTGGCCACCGGCGTTGAAACTACGTTGGTTGTTGAGTGGCTAAGCCATTGTATGTGTATAGTCACGCTTTGTCTACAATTGAGGCAACAATAGTAAGAGCAACATCAAGACCATCCATTCACACGTCTATCTGTCTATTCCTCTGTAGTCTATCTTCCAAAAAGAAAGCGAGGAAAGAAAACTGCGCGTTACCGAGCAGAACAGATAGACGCCGAGTAAGTGCAATGTCCTGCTCGGTCTAGATAGACAGGGGAGCAACCAAGTAGTTATCTCCTTCACTCACTTGCTTTCAGCTACTACTAGCCGCATACTCAGATGCCTGGCTCCTTTGACTAACACACAGCAATGAAGACCGAGGACTGCTGCTGTTTCCATCTCCCCAATACTAGGTAGTTCAAGAGTAGAGAGGGGTGTCTTTATCAATGACGATAAAGGGGTTCTGGTCATCATCTGCTTACCTACCTAGCTAGCACAATAGAAGAGAAGCACTGTAACTTGTGACCTCTCGCTCTACCGAGTCTGGCTGTTCAAATAGATTAAGTACCTAGCCCAACATACGACGGCCAGGCATGCTCCGCCCAGTTACCCAAAATCTGTCTGTTAGTCACCTTGGCTCAGATGGTTAGGGAGATAGTCGCATGACTGACTCACAACCTATCTACGCGAGATGAACCATTGGTGCCTAAGTATGTAAGTATCGAATTTTGGAGAGACAATAACTAACGGTGGAGCTTCGATCGATCTCGGTATACCTAACTAACTACCTACGTAGAGGGCTGAATCTAATGCAGGGCAGAGTGAAAGGGGGAAAAGAAAGAGCACGTGAGATAGCCAGGTCGAGCGAGGGGCTAGGTTAGAGGAGGCAGAAAGTCTAGAAACTGCCGCGCGTGTGTCGGTTAGTTAGTTTGTTTGTTGGTTGGTAGTCGCGGACCGAGTATGCGATAGCCGCGAAAAAGAGAGGAACCAACAACCAACAACTAAGGACGAGAAAAGAAAGTGGGTTTCGTTCGGCCTGGGTTCTTTCAAGCAGCGAGTACTGTAAGTATACAGATAGTATGGGTACATGGAGAAACTGTTCAGAAACCCAGTTCGATCTAGAAGACATCGCATGACCCAGTTATTCGGGGATCGACCAGAAAGTACGCCTTGGCTCGCTCGCGGTTCGCAGCACCGGGATTTTTGCGTGGACAAGAACAGACAGGTCGCCTAAAAGTAGATATCCTGGCCTCGATTCTGGCCAGTTCAAGACAGACATGAGCCACTTTGCGCGTTGCGTCTTTTGGGGAGGATAACCCAGACCGTACTGAACTTACACATACATCGCAGCGTGCGCCGGGTTGCATGTGACCGAGATCTAACATTCTAGAACCCCGATTCCAAGGCGCGGTAGAATTACGACTTTGACGACTAGGTAGCCTAGGTACATACATGTACCTAACGGCTTAGAGAGCATCCACTCCATTCAGCCCTATCTTGGCGTTAACTTGGCGAGGTACGTAAGTGCAGGTCATATGTGCACGATAGGTTTAGATTCCATCATGCTACTCTACCAATTTCCATGTGCTGTTATACTTCTCATTAGCCACGTCGCTTAATCACCCAGTAACATTGTTGCAAAGCATGGTTCTACACATGCGAGGCACATGAAAAGTACCAGTCTACCTGATTACATGCGGGGGTACATATGTATTTCCTTAGGTACTTAATGTAATGACCGGGAAGATTAGACGCAGCGATTTGCCACCAACAGCACGATACCAAATAAGGTACCTAGCATTCTAGGTAGTATGTGAAGTGCGGCTCGCTGTCATTCGCCGACACTTTGAGGAACAGGCGAAAGGTGTTTTCGGTTCCGAACACTCACTCATGTGTCGTCGCCAGACCTAATGTATTCCGATATGATTACTGTTTTCGGGAAGCAAACCAGGCCAATGTCACTAATGACCAGAAACAGGACGAGCTCTCGGAAGAGATTCGGTTTGCATATCGCTCCCCACTTGCCACCAACAAACGTATAAGAAGAGCTATTTGGGAGCGTAGCAATGGGTCTAGAGTAGCGTGGCGGAATATCACAAGATTGTCACCGGTGTGTGGCCTTGTAATATGATGATTCCAAAACATTCAGTTCCAACGGCTAGGCCGCGACATGACAGGGACAGTCACGTATGGATGATCAACTCCGGTCAGCTTCTGGAGGATTCGAGACGCCTGATGGGGGAGTAGACCGAGGCCGGGCACGAGGTCGTGATAGCAAGACAACCTCGAGAAGTTCGGATAGAGAACCAACAATGACGAGAATGCCATCTCATCTGACAATGATCGCCATGGCTATAGGCAGGAATGGCATTGCCGCAAAGACAAGTTCTGCGCCTTCTGGGAACGCTACTAAGACGTCCAATGTCACCGTCTATGGAGTGAAGGAAATGTTTCATCCACATTCCGTGGTAAAAGACTTATGGTGGCAGCAGCCTTACGGTGGTAGTACGTGTTGATACATGCAGTGCCGGCGTCCTAAGAAGTTGTTGGTTTAAGCCGCAAGAAGTTCCGTCTCGTGTGTTCTATAATGGATGTTTCTGACGCAGCAGCGTCGCAGTGGGGAGGTGGAGGCAGAAAATGTAACATTGACGCTTGCCGTTGGCCCTGCTTTGGAGAGACCTACATGACAAGATAAATTTGGTTATCACCCCAAGTCGTAGGGCTGCGTTTCAAATAAATTGGTCAACTGGACATATGCAGTAAGACTGCCCACGTGCGATGGAACCCGGAGGGTCCGCGGTGCTGGATAGGGCTGAAAATGCAGGTTTGCTAGGTCTTAGCGAATAACTTACCAGGCAGGTAAGCAAGAATTGGGAATCTACCCAGGGCGACAATCCTATAAATCAACTACAGCGCTGTAATTGATAGAAGCTGCATCTGTTGGGAATCCAAGTGTCGCTGTTCAAGTGGTGGATTGTTGCGGGCTTGTATGCCATATAGTAATAAGTAAGACTTCGAGTTAACTAGAAATACTCGTGTTCTTGACCTAGACACCTGTCAGCTCGTGAAGGTCCTCGAAGAGACAGTACACTTCTAGCTAAGCGACCCTCGTCGCGCCAACTAGTGTCCATCAACAAGTCCTGACTCGACAACGTAGCCGAACTGGACATTGACATTGCTATATGCCACAGAACCAATATCACGAAATGTAAGATGACCTTGGAATTGGAGCTACAGCCCTTGACGACGTCTTGCATCCATTAGGATTCTCGGCCTGCTAGTAAGCTTATCTCTCGTTTCGCTGTGGACACCTGGTCTTACCATAACCACCGATATGGTTGCTACTGGAGGGTAAGTCCAATTGGACAAAATGGTCGAATTTTCGTGTACAGAATTGTGGTTTTACTGAGGGCCAAACTGAGCAGTGTGTGTAAAACGATGGCAGAATGGGTCTTTGGAAAAGTCGATAGTGTGTAGGCAAGCCATGTTGCCTCACTCCTCGGACCCCATGGAGAACTAGGTCGCTTCTTACAACAACTGATACAAACGCGGTCTCAGGAAATGGGCCCTTGGCAGCCCGAACTGGCCCGGAGGCTGATGACTGCCTCGCCCCAGCGCATTCGCGAACTATTGCCACTTGAGAAACCACCCTAGAGTCGGAACCCTCATGGAGGTGGCTTATAGATGCCATCGTCACCAAGCTAGTTGACACACTTGAGAAGGCGTTCCACCATTGGACGCTATGAGTGTTCTTATGAGACGAGATGCCTAATTGAGCATGCGTATGTTATGAATGTTGGTTAGGAGGCAGAATTCGATGATGTGAGTCAACGAAAAACGGGTTGGCCGGTTATTTGGGTCTGTTTGATGTATGGATCTGCTGCATCTTGCATATGCCGCCCACTGCAAGATTCCGATAGGGCTTCCATTTGCACTCATGCCATAGCAGAGTGTGGGATTGCGCAAGCCCGCAAGCAGGCGAAGTAAGCCAGTGCGCGGGGTGAACTAGTCTACTCGTACCGTGGCTCATCAGACAGAGTGGCAGAAAAAGTTCGGACGGGTTGAAACGTCGCTGCTTGCCAGGTCGCCGTGAGACTTGGGGCGTTGGGGTGATGTCACACAACCGACAAGGCCGACAAGAGCTCGTGCTCGTGCTCGTGCTCGTTGGCTTGTGCTTCTGGCGCTGGGGCATGGCCTCATTGGACGAGTTACCGGGTCAGGGGAGGGAAGTTGGTGACTAGCACAGCGTGTAAGTCTTCGTATACGGCCGAATCCGACGGTGCGATGTTGAAGAAACCAAATCGATATGATGGCCGGGCCGTTGTGGCAAAGCTGGCGCGGGCCGCTTCAACGGGCCAACACCAAGGTCCAAGCCTGCGCTAGTTGCGGATCTTCCGACGGCTCAATCCATTACAGGCAAGAAAATGAGAGCGACAACTTGGCAATCCAACAGTCCAGCAGTCCAACAATCCAGCGGTCCTTAGGCAGCAAGGCGTATGAGATTGTCTGTCCACGATGGTGAGGGTGATGCAGATGCAACCCGGGCACTAACGTGGTGGAGAATCCGATGCGGACGGACGACAAGCGACAGGACAACAGCAGTGTAACTGTAACAGGCATGTATGTCACCCGGCATCTGAGCAGCGTCGGACTTTCTAGAAGGGAGTAAGGACCTTCTTAGGTAAAGTAAGTTTGTTGGCACCTAAGATAGACGGTTCGGAGCATGCAGGTGTGTGGGTGTATGGGTGTATGTTGGCGAGTTGGTTGACGGTCGCAGGGGCGGGGATGGAGATGACTGACTTACACCTCGCCAGCCCACCTGCAGGTAAAGACCTGCCGGGGTCCCTATCATCCTCCCCCGTAGGCCGTAGCCTACTAGCCCCCTCAGCCGGCCCCCCTGCGGCCCAGCTGGAATGGATGGATGAGCAAGCTGTAAGCAAATCGAAGGTCTGAAGAACAGCGCTGCTTCGTTGCTACCACTCTGACCTAATATCGAACTGTACCATACCTACCTACATGCATCTTCGTGATAAGGTAAGATGTATTCGGATGTGAAAATCACATGATGAGACGCATATGCATGGATCAGTGGGCAACGATGATCTCATTCGCTGCTGCTGCCCTCGTTGTAGATGTTCAGGTCAGCAGCACCAAGCCGAGTCGTTATTGTCCAAGTTTGTTGGTTCCAAGACGCTTGTGGCTAGGCAGCTTTTATTTGCCATGACAGTTCTCGTTGCTTGCTGCAAGACGCCGCCATGTTGGTTTGAGCCTCTCGCCCCCGAGTCACAGACCGCGTGCTTGGCACCCGCCGCCGCCACCAAGATTTAGTCACCGTTCAACTTCATTTCCCCTCCTGTCTCGGCTGCCTGTCTCCTGACAGCGGGAATGATGGCGGCAGGCTGCTTCCCGCTGTCATACTGACAGCTGCTGCAACGGCCCCAACGGGTAGGTCGGTACCCGAGATTACTACCCAGTCACGCCAATCTGTTGCTGCGAGTCCTCTCTCCCCTCGGCTTGCTCGGCTTGTTGCGCGTTTGGTGAGGTTGAATGACAGTGGAATTCAGGTAAGACGAACGTGTGTATTCTAAAGTAAACAAACTAGACAGACAGTGCCAGGTGATCAAGGTTCACCGGCCAAACAACAACATAGAAAATGTATTCCGGTTACATTCAAGCCCTGCTCGCATTACGCCGACGAAGTGAAAGTGCTCTGGCGCACAGTAGAGGAAGGTAAATCGAAGAGAAAGGAAGAGAAAACAAGCCCATGTGAAGCAGTATGGTCTACCGCCCCCGTGAAACGAAAATAGGAGAAATGAAACAACAACATCGCGATTGCTCGCTCCCTTCTTCTTATAACTTCGTCCCGCCGATGGACCTCATCTTTTTTTATCTTGTGTTCCCCCGTCGCGTAAGAGGTAATTGACCCATCCCTGCGCAATTGTTAGAGTCTTCGTCACTACGCAGAAGGGACGGGCTATTTGGCTCACCTGGAGTCCGCTCATTTGGCACAATTATCGCACGGTCCGTAGTTAATGCGCTCCTCAGTTGTTATCGAATTGCAGCGAGGTCCGAGGGGGCATTGCGCGACACCGATATCGTCCGCGTGCTTGCAGTTGTAGCGAATAATCTGACGAGTGCACATGGTGTCGTTGTTTGCTTGATGATACGGCTGTAGTCGAAGCAAGATAGTTGGGCGATATTGGACCGAGGCAATGTTTGTGCCGGTGAAGGTGTCTAAGTGTTCAAGTTGTGTGTTTTTGGTGGCAAGTGGAATGATGTAGCTGGTGTAGCGGGTGATGTTGATGTTGATGAAGCTGATGATGATGAAGAAATTCCTGTTTGTCAGTAGACGGGAGGGCAAACATTTATAGGAATATCACACGAGCACAGGGCTGGTGTTAGTCTAAGAGTGAATGTGAATGGTACTGTTGTTTGCATGATGGCGGGCAACGTCATGCAAGGTACAGGTTTGCCGTAACACCGCATGGAGATATGTCGAATCTGCCTCGAGATGTTTGCCATCACGGACATACTCGGGCGAGCTTCTACCGCGATGCCAACAGTTGTGCTGCGAGGGTGGCGCACGAACTCGCACCGGGCCATGCGGCAAGGTCACAGAGCGGGTCAGCCATGTACATGAACAACGCGCTACATCGGCTACCGCAGCAGGAACGGCATCGACAACCTTCGTTACCGTTAGGTTGGGACCCCGAGGATGAAGTCATTTGCTGTATGTAGAGTTGCAGCGTCAGGGCGCGCACGAGACAAACAGCTTCAGAGGTGGGGAGTGTCTAGGGTGTTGGAAATAGACGACGAGTGGACCGGAAGAGTTGTGCCACCAACGGTAAGGAATGACAGACAGCACCGGCATATGAGTATGACTTCTGGCCAGGCAAGCATCGATCCATCACCTAAGGCGTCCTCCAGCGCAAGGCAGGTTGGAGATGCTCACGCAGACGTGTACGTGCTGTACGTGCGCGGTCCGTGGAGAGTAGGGCAGGATCTACATGCCGCCACGGCATCAAGAGCAGCGCCAGAGACCCAGTAGGATGCCGACATGCTGGTGTTACCTCAGTCTCCTATGGGTTCTGATATGGGTTCGCCGGAGTATAGTTAGGAACAAGCGTTGTTGACATGCGCAACTCTCGTCTGTCGAGGGCATCGCAAGTTTCTCATTGGCGGCAGAGCTATAATTGCTCTAGAGCAGGCGCAACATAACAAGAAGCGCCTGCAGTAGACGCGCGAAGCGCGCCCCAGGCAGAACCCGCATGCCTGGATACCTAGAGGCGAAAGACCTCGTCGTTTCGTCGTTGGAAGTGGTGAGTTGGCTGACGAGTACCTACCTAAACGTACTTACTTACTACGAGTAGGCTGACTGACTATTAGACTTAGACCGGCACTACAGGTTAGTTAGGCTTCGTTCGTTAGCTTGCCGTTGGAGACTTCTCCATCGGTACCGGCCGCGGCTCGGTCTGGGGGGGTTTAGTTCAGTATGTGTGCTGCGCGTGTTGGTTGTGAGTACGGAGTAATTACACAGGGGGACAGGGCAAGGTCCTTCCTTTGATCGAGAAACCAACCTCGGAGATCTTCTTGGCATCATTACGTGCAGATACCGGTCGAGGGTACCCTGGCCAACCCAGCTGGTTCAGGGGCTATGTTTAGTGCACTGCACCACGCGGCCGCAACAGCTTACTTACTTACTTAACTATTCAGCGGCGTGGATCTAAGTACGCATCGTCAGGGGTTGGCCATTCGAACGACGACGTGGGTCACCTCCCTACGGGTACCGTAACCGTGGCACAGTAGGTGCTGTACACACAGCCTGTTAGTTTCGATCCAAATTAGAACTTCATACACTAGGTATTGACTTGCCTACATGCGTCCGTCTTGACGATATGATATGATTTGAGTTGTTCTTCCATCGCGGCGCGGCTTACAACGACCTACAATCGAGCGGCACAATTTCCGATTCACCAACGGGAATACCCACCAGGGTCAATCGTGAGGGACAGTCCCACGGGCCGGCTATTAACAGCGTGGGTGCAGTCCCGCTGCGAAGGTGCGAGTAGATAGTTGCCCATCAGGTTTTCCCGAACCTCCCAACACCTCGAATGCCCGATTGATCACACCGTCAGTCACCTGGACTCTCGCTGGCTGGGGGCTAAACATAGCTGAGAGTGTAATTCGCAATCCTTCGGTGCACCGGTCATCATCAACACCGTCATTTGCCGTCATCATCACCATCACCGTCACCATCACACGAAAGTGGCCTCAACCCCCCAAATCCCCTCTGCCTGTTGAGTGCCGCAAAAGCCGGCAGATTGCAGAATCAAGCCGATCGCGGCGCCCTTTGCTGCCATGTGTCAACTCGCGAAATCTGTGTGACTTTGAACACGGTCAATGGTCGGGCTGCACAAGGATTTCGGACCAAAGAGGCAGCACTTATAAGACCGAGCTGTGCGAAGTGACAGCCGCCTGTAGGGTTCTTCATATGTAGTGGAACAAAATACGGCTTTCGGCAGGAACGTTTGCTTGATCCGGTACGGATTGGATACGTGATAACGGAATCCTCCAGAACAACGGTTATCTTAGCTTCATTTCCCATAATTCCACGCCAAGAGACTTCGTTCTTTAGACTTCAATGGATACTCATCGATACATTTTGTAGGCCAAGGGCTATCTCAGTGCACCTTGTCTGGTGAACGTTTATCGTTGTGGTCCAAAAGGGATCCATGTCGATACCTTTATCCCCCATGTATCTATCATATCTTTTGGAACGGTCCCCAACGGCCAATGTAGTCTACCGACCCCAGCCTACAAGTAGAATTGGGCCGTGATTCTGGGTTGAGTGTGTACCGGTAGGGCGTTCAGTCTGGTTCAGTTCCTTCCTAAATTCGGTGGGGGGTCCTATTCGGACTTCGGTGTCTGACTCTCGGTCAAGCTTGAGCCCCCAAGCACACCTTGTTGGTAGTCTCGTGTCGAGGGAATCCATCTCAAAGAGTTTAATATGCGTCGTGTATGTCGTATATGTCGAAACTATGTTTCTAGTAGGTAGACCCTTGACTTGCGAAGGAGAAGCGCTGGGCTGGGCTGCCATGTTCATGCGTTATTTGAACGTCTATCATTCTCCATGCATGATGCATCGTTTGCGGCCATATGCTGCGTGTGCTTCGAGATTATAGAGTCAGCGGTTAGGTGTATTCCCCAGAGAACTATACTCTTGAAGAATACAGTGACATATACTCAGTACATAGGGTTCATGCTTTATGGTTAAGCTCCCAGTACACTCGACAACACTTGCCATGTCTGCTATTTTCGGGGATTCCACCAAAACTCGCCAGATTGATCTTGTAGGCGCCAGTACCAAGCTATGTACTAAATTCTAGTATGTCATTCCTTATAGTAACTTTCCCTGGCAGAGCACCATTGGAGAGTGTAGCAGACATGTGAAGACTCCAGTCTTCGAGGCGATCTGTTCTAGGTTCCGCGATAGGATTCACTCTGCACGAGTGCTGCGTCCGATCGTGACCGCGAAGGAATTGTCAGAATGCAGCACATTCTTCTTAAGCAAATTACATGTGATAGGACACTTCCGTCCCCGCATCCTTGAAGCTATCGTCTATAAGGACAAGCATTGATTGCTGGAGCCATCAAGACACTTCGATCATGATCTGACTCCTCGCCTGAGAAACAGTACGAATCAATGAAATTATTCCATAAAGTCAAAGTACATGTACAGGCTTAGGCTACGGGATGGTTTTGGTTAAGCGGCAAGGGAGTACCCGACAGGAGCCATGCTCGGTGTGGTAGGTACTTCCTAAAGCCCCTAAACGGATCGGCTCCCACGGAACATTTATCGCTATTCGACTTGATTCTTACTATCAACCTCGGCGCTGATCTTTGGAATCACATGTATTCTCCTATATCTGATGATATTCAACGGCATGTGCCGTCGTGATGAGACGAATCAGGTGTCCACGAAGCTGGAAGTATAACGGGGGTGTCATTGCCGGGTAGCTCCAAGGACTTGCTCACGTGGATCATAATCGAAGCGATACACATACAACAGTAGAGTGCGGGAGCGTTCGCTTCGATAGGCTACTCATTGATCGTAGCTCGACTGTCGTGCAGCTAACTGCAAGCAAGAGGGATCGATCATCCATGTCTGCCTTGCTCCAGCTCCAACCAAAAAGCGCTCCCGGCGCTGCTTAGACGTGATTTGCTGAGCAAAGAAGGACCATGCCTTAGTCTTAGATGCAGATGCTGTGGAAGAGCAGCACATTGATCCTCAATAGACTATTTCTGCGAACGAGGGTGGTATGACAATTCTCGGCCCTAACCCCCATGTATCTTGGCGATAACAACAGTTGTGATGTATTCGTTCGGGCATCGTTCCTCCCTCAAAATCCGCTTCCGATACTACCAAAGAATCTCCTGTCTTTGGTGCGAACCTTGGCCATACGCCTTCTAGGTTACTATTTATATCTCAGGTGTCACAGGGTAGTATGCGAGGATTCCGGCCATCTATGAAGCATCGAAGTCCACATGTGAAAGTCTTCGTTGCCCCAAAAAGAGGATGAATTGCGTGACTTAAGCTGTAGGACTATGATATACCACATGGCCGTCTTCATTCGGAGAGACACAAGCTGCGATTTGGATCGCCAGTAATGATCAACTAAACTCCCACTTCTTGGCTTGGGTCATGACGTACCGGTGTGGCAAAATACACCACACTCGGTTTTTTAACAATGTAAGATGAGCTCGGAGGAGCCCGCCACGTCTTGGCTTGGTGTAGCCATATCCAGATAGACAGCCTCAAATCAAAGGCTTACCAGCGCTGGGGTTTCTCCTCTCGCTATCATGCTTATATAGACAATAAACTCCAACTGAGCACCATGCAGGATTATGCTTCAATCATTCCATTACTGAATAGATAACATGAAATGGACAGAGACTATACGTAGCGGTTCACATCTCATGGTCCATAGTCTCAGTTCATCATCTCCCTCAAAGTGTCAGGTGCCAAGGTAGCATGAGTCTCACCATGACCCAGTGGCTCCCTTGTAGAGGGCTGTTTGGGCTACGAGATCTGTATATATAAGGGCTGGGCGACTCACACTAATGGGAGAGCCCAGGAATCAATAGAATTGACACCTGACCCCTACTATTCTACTTGGCTACTGCTATATTCCTTCACTCTAGTGCAAAAGCACTTGACACAGGCACGGGCACAGTGTAGGCGGCGTATGATCGATCATGCCATAATGTGAGACCAGTCGGTTGGTTACATGCCGTATGTAATCACAACGTTGTGTAGCAGTTTTCTCATTTAACTGTGGTCTAAGAAGCACAGCTGTTGACCGCAACGCTGCCAAGATAGCTTTCCAATAGTGTTTTAACCAAGCATAGGACATCTACAATGCCTTATGTTTATTGTACCAGACTCTCTACGTCATTCTTCGCTTCTTCCCGCAAACTAAGAATGAAAAGTGTGGTGTGAGAGGTCGAGGCTTTGCTTGAAGCATCCTATATTTTTATATTAGCACGACCTCGACCAACCTACTATCAATTTATTGGAATAAAATGATCGGTATAGATCTATATTAACTCCGACTCATACGTCTCGTTCGTAACGAACATTAGTTCAACCAGGGTACGGAACAACAGACCTCCCTGGTCCGCATATTAGGATGGGACACAGGAGAGAAGGGGTACGGGCTGGGATATGAGAAAGACTATGTCTCCTCACATCTCGTAACATGCTTCAATTGAACGTCCGGGGTAATGTTTTCAAAATCTTTTGCTATGTAGGTACAGCGGAAGTGAGACTGGCAAGCCATATTGGAGTGGGTGGTATCACTGAAAACCTGCAGGCCTCCGGGCTGCCGTTCCATTCCGGCAAGTAGCCTGCGGAACGGCCGCCGTTTCCAACAATTCCGTCTTCGATAGAGTAACACTCGAGAGTCCATTCAGCTGCTGACGAAAAGCTGTAAGTTTTACGCAGCTCAAGCAACCAAATAGAGGGGTATAGAGTTGACCATGAGAGAAACAAGTTAACTTTGAGTGGAAATTTCATGTCTCACGAACAGCAACGGCTCGGGGTTGCTTCATAATTTCTATTACCAGATTGCCGTGCTTGGGCAAGTCTCAAGACCAGGTACATATTTCTAGGTTTGAGGATACGTAACTTACGCCTGCTGTTACAGGAGCGACCGCTGAAACAACCAGACACTATACTACTACTACTACAAAAAAAGACTATCTTTTTCATCAACCCTTTTGATGATACAGTCGAACTTTCCATCCTCAAGTCCAGACATGGAACCTACGCTCGCTCATACCGTTCACACGCCGCACTTGTCGGCCACATAGATTGAACCCTTCCGCATCGCAACCCGCTGTGTGGCGCCGCGGTTGCGTCCATGCACCGACATGGAAAGGAGCGCACACTCTCCATAAAATATTTCGGCTCAACTACCGAGAACTCAACAAGCAAGGAAACAAGTTATGGCCGCAGTAACACGGGATATTTGCAGCATTGGGGCCACGTGTGGCTGCAATATAGATGCGCAAGAATAGGTGCGCCCGGGATACGTTTGGGAACCGGTCCAAGTTGAGTTTCGCCGTCGATTTCCAACTCGCTCAAGGAATATCCATTGGATGCTGCTTCGGCACCAGACTGTTTATAAGTATGAAAAAGTTACATTATACATAAGTAACCTCTATGACTATAATCTCAATAATATTTTAAGATAGTGGTAGGAGTTTATATCGACCAGTCTCTCGTTAACCCTACCTAGCATATCTCATCGGTCCTGGCAGTTCATGCCGAATTGTTCTGGTGCCGAAGCAGCATGCAAAAGGATTAGCAATTAGCCATGTAATGTGACGGGCGTTACCTAATTTGACTGCGGTAACCACTACATCCGCCTATCCCCGAGGGAGAAAGGAGTCTGGCCAGGAGAGACCTGCAGGTGTATGCTGTAGCCTAAAGTGGTAAGGGCGAATGACGCTCCGCTACTGACCTCCGAGGAATTCTCGTTAGCGGGCAGGCGCCAGCCAATGGCGAGCACGGCCATGGAGGTCGACGGTCTCAAGGCAGGTTGCTGCCAGGGCTCGCCAGGCAAGTTGAGGCTTCGTTGGAGCCGGGAGTTCGCGAGGTTTCATAAAGCTTAAAAAGGAACCGCATTGTTTCTCCACACACTTCCGATATATAACGGACGACGTCGGTTGATGTTGAACGTCGGGTTGTCTCGTGCTCTCTTTCCGCTGCTCCGGCATGTTGCAACAACTTGCGCCGACCGCGCCAGGCCCACCCATTCCCACCCATTCTGTCTGTCGATGCCGGTCCCGTGTAGGACAGCACCTAGGAAGGTCTATCCGAGTACATAGGTACCCACGTACCTACGCCGTACGACTGATGTAGGAAGGCTCGGCAGGTACCTAATCGTTCCCCTTGGTTCGATCACCTGGGCAGTGGCTATCGAAGGCTTAAGATTGATTTACCTCAGGGTTCCTTCCAGCCAGTGTGCAGTGTGCTTTGTTGTGCACGGTCATTTGCGGCCACTCAGCACCCCACGTGCCTCAACATTGGGCCTTGTTCCAGCGCCAACCACTAGCACGACTTTGTCGAGTTTGTGTGCTCGTGTGCAAGCTGCGCGAGCATGACGAGACATGGCAATTGCCAATCGGTGAGATGTCAACAATCCGGTGGCAAATCACGCATAGCCTCCCTACGTACCGTACGTACATACGTACCCTTGCCGGTGCCGTGGGCTTGCCTCCCTAGCTGTCACACTTCGGTGGCTCTCTCTGACTCTCTGGTTCTCCGGCTCTTGTCACTACCGCAAATCGACTGGGGCTGGTTGCATTGATTGAGACTTTTCCACTTGCTGCCCAGGCGAGCCAGGCACGCCAGGCCCCATATTGCCGCATCCTGTGCCCGCATATACTCTCGCAGCGACCCAAGCCTCGCGTTTCCTGTGGGGGTGACTTACATAGCAGATAGGCTCGATAGGTAGCCTGGCGCCCCTGGCTGGCTGGCTGGCTCACTTGGAACTGCGAGACTTTTGGACTTTGTGGCACACCTTGGCACCCATTTACATCCACGTCCATCAATGACTGACAAGAAAAAATATCTAATTTGTAAGCCTTGGCGACTCATAGTCGATGATCCTAGGGAAGTATGTGATATGTCTGTGGGGGGTCGCGGTGGCCCGTGTCGAAACACCGAACGGCAGCAAGTGCTGCTGCAAAGATAAGTATAAAGAGGTGTGTCCGTCTAGCTTTCCCCCCCAGACTCTGCTCTTTACAACCCAACGACTTCCCACACTCCATCAGACAAAGTCAAGGCAATTTCGACTTTGAACACAAAGCTTCCTGCCCTCCCGCCGCAGTACTTAAATAAGTTCTCTGCACCGGTCCCAACTCTTCCACTCACACGCAAACAAGCCTCCATCAACTCCTACGAAACCTAAACCCAACCGACAAAATGTCTTCCCCCCAGCAGAGCCCCATCACCAAGGTGCTGCCTCGGCCCTTCACTTTCCTTTCTCTGGCCCCGGAGACCTCTGCCTCGTACCCTACTGCCCAGGACATCCAGCCTGCTCTCCACCCTCGCCGCAGCTCTAGCGTTAGCAGCGGGAGCAGCTTGGGCAGTCCTCGCACTCTCCGAGTCCTCAAGCTCGGACCTGTTCACTACGGCGAGCACACAGACGGCCACAAGGACGACTTCCACGAGGTTGCTGTCGAGTAAATCTGATCAAACACTCAATTGGCCGACATACCTCTAAACATTTCCTTGCGTCTCGGCGACCAATCCGCGCTCAGAGCTATCGCCAAAACAAACCGAATTAGATTACATTACACAATCACGAATATGATGGAGATGGCGGCTACCAAAGCCTTCAAACGATAACCCATTTGAAATTTCATAACTGGCTAGAGTACTTTGCGGGCGGGCGTTTTGTGCTATATCACGATACAGGAAGGACGGAGCCTCGAGCTAGGTACAGCCGGGCATAAGGAAGCGAACTCAAATTGAACTTTTTGGCGCTGTTTTAGCATTCGAGGACCAGGGCTCGCTTGCTTGGGATGGGAATCTTCGGCGGGCGTATGCATTAGAGAACTAAAGAATCAAAACAATTACATGACCAGCTACTACCTGAAATGCAACAATATACCCATGTGCGCACTCTACCTAGGTACGCATGGATAGGACTCGCTGCTTGTGCATTGCCTCGACATCTGCACGATGGGTTACATGGTTCTACAGAAGTATATCATCACGGGGCTTGGCCCGGGCGAGAGGGGTTTCTAATTTGCTCTTGAGACAGGACCAAGCTTTACCATTTCTCCCCCATGCGGGGACTAGAGCTTGTCCCGGTTGATGATGATTATATCGAGAGAGTACTTCAAAGTGCGTTCGAGAACTGCCTATTGGTAGGGGGGCTCGGGGGGTGCATCTGATCCCTGTAGAGGACAAGACTTAGACCAAGCATACCTGTGTAAGTCCCTCGGTCCCCTTGTTGATAGCGTCTATTCTAAGGAGTACTGCAGTACGTAAGTACCACAGTCTGGGTACCTAGTGCAGCAGGAAGCAAACCACCACGGACTATGGGTTTGTTCTATCCGGCTGCGAATGCATCATCACATGATACGCGGCTTTTTGAACTGCTAACCGTACTGGTGCTGCGCTGGTAACGGATCCAGTCTAGTGAGGGGGTCATCATCCGCCAGCTCAGCTCCCACCAGATTCCCGCCATGCCCGTCTCCCATCCATCCAGATCCTCAGAGACTTACACGTAGGTACGTACACTACTCGCATGCAATCAGCTTTATAAGATTAGCCACCGACTGCTTTCTCGTCTTAGTAGATTAAGTTTGATAGGCTGGCCACGTACTCGTAGATCAGTGAGATGGTAATTCCCGCATAACGTCAGACGAGGCAGATGCTACCTACCTGTGGTACCTAGTATGAAGCAGGTACCTGTAAGAAACCTCGACAGAGTCGATTGTCACAAGCCAGATAATACATACCTGGGCTACATACCTCCAGGCGGTACATACAGGAGTATACGTGAGCACCTGTATCTCGTCACAATTCGCTCCCCACGGATGCGCGTGCGTAGGTTGCATCGTAGCGGGGAAAGCAACAGGGGGCGCTTGGCAAGAGACTTGGCTTTTGCTTGGCAGATAGGGATAATGATACCTACTCGTGTCGAGTGGTGTTTTTTGGTCTAAACATATGCCTGCTATTCTGCTATCTGATACACACATACCCACATACAGTAGTAGTCCGCTCTCGTGCCTCCGGCAACAACGGATTGGTACGCTGCATCATCCTCTTAAGGATGTATGTAGGCCCTATGTATATGGTTCCCACTCACATCTTTCCGCGTACACCAGCCCCATCGAGTAATAAACCTCGGAGTGGACATCGTCTTCTTTCCCTTTTTCTGATGCGGGAGGAGGAAGGGGAATGTTGATTTGGCCAGATGGTTCTGAGACGGGGCCCTAATGTATGTACGTGTATGTACGCAGCGCTGGCTGCTTGTCTTGTCGACTACTGCAGAACTACTGCTTCTACTACTGCAATGCACCATGCATGTTTGCGCTACTGTAGAGATTCGAATCAAGGTTCTGGCAAGGTAAAGGGGGGACCAGTCTCGCCAGTCGAGGCCAGTTTCCCCAGTCTGTTGCTCGTTTGCGCCGTACTCGTGCTGGTGAACAAGGCTTTGTTGTTACTTACACGTACAATAAATTACTCACAATGGTTAAATCCGAAATGCTCGCTATTGGCTGATGACTGACCAATGTTCTCTTGCTTCTCTTCCCTTCTTCCTCATGTAAGCGTTGCACGTCAGCTCCTTGTCCACCTTTCATCCAAAATTAGCAAACTGATGGCACAAAGAAGATAGATACCTAGGTCGATGTGTCCCATTCGCAAAAAGGCGCAGCACCGGGCGAGGGAGCAGCTTGCGTCATCGCCAGCTGAGGATGTGACATTTACTACCTAGGTACCGAGCCTACCTACCCAGGCGTGCTAGGTACCTGACTTGCCTGAGCAGCATCACGCCCATGTAGTCCCAGTTATTATAAGGGTCCCAGTTGATACGGGCACTTAAGTAACAAGGAATCGGTTATACGTGAAACCCTACTGGTCGAGGACTAGTAGGTACCTTACGCACCCTCGGCAGCATAGTGGGTTTGGTGGACGCAATCTGACACGGAAAATCTGTACAATTCAACGAAAAAGGAAACCAGATGGGATCGCCAGCAGCGTGCGAAAAGCTTAATACAGCCAGCCCAAAGTGAGCCCAAGCGGATTTCTCCTACCTTAGCCGCCTAGGTAGAAAATAAACGCCGAGTGTCTTTCCCCAAGAAAAATACCAAGAAATACCAAGACACCGCGCGCCCGGAGCCTGTCCGGGAACTGCAATACGGCATGCATTCAATTTCAATCCTGGAAGACATCAGGCACAGGGCCCGCGGCATTGTGTGCTATTTCGACAGAACGAGCAGGAGATCGTCTCTACTCAGCCTACTCGTACTTCCCTCTCGGATGCAGATGATAGGTGTGCACCCTCGACACCCAATCCAACGAAGAGACGTCATTAAGGTATCTGTAAAGTACCGTTGATTGGTGTTTCCGATGCCGAGGTTGCTTTAATGAAGGGAGAGCCACTTGGAACTTATTCTGAAGGAGATGCCTCTTATCCGGGTGGGCTCCCAACATTGGTTTCGAGTCCTCTTCATCTTGAGTCTTTGGGATCCTGCACCGACGTCATCGTCATTTGTTCTGATAAGGATCGCTCATACTAGCTGACTATGTACCTATAGTAGGTATCTTAGGTATCTACCCTACTCGCTTGAAGCAATTACCTGGCTCCTAGTCAGTTCGGCGTTAACAGGACACTTAACCTTAGCAGGAACGCGCCCCGGCCCGCCGCATACATACTTAGTTGGTTCTTGGCCTCTGTCTTGGCTCTTTTTCTGGTGCTTTTACAGAAATACCTCGTTGATCAGTGGGATGCATATCTTACAAGGTCTTCATGTTGGAACGTGCCTAGCGAGCTAGTACTAGGTTGTCTCTTCCCTCTTCCATTGGTGATGAGGTATCGGTATTGATCTTAAGCAGTACGTAGTAGGTACCTATGGGGGGGCTCAAAAGACAACAATAATAGAGCAGTGTACTACGTACCTCGCGTACCTACGTAGGCAACAAATGTGCAGAAGTGCAAGAGAACAAGCTCCCCCCCCCCCCCCCCCAATAACACTCGCTCCTTGGAGATAGATCGGCGGCTAGGCAAGTTACGCAAAGCAATAATCTTACATGTACCCTCGGCTTCAACAAGCCAGAGAACAAGCCTCCGGCAGGCTAGGTACATTACGTAGAAATCTGACCTAGGCATGCTGGGGGGCTGGGTTCGCGATAAAAACAACAGGGGACAAGCAGGCGAGCAGCAAGGGTCCGACAGCCTCTGCTCGTCTGGCAATCCGACAGAGTGGGATCCCCGCGCTCTTAGCACGTGCCAAGCTGCCTCTGTTTCACACCTTGATGCTGATGCCGACATTCCTAGCCAGCCGAGCCAGCCAGGTTTGGCCGCCCATCCTTGCTTCCTTCATCATCATGGGGTTATGTACCTGCCTCGCCTGCCTCGTCTGCCTCTTGACAGCACCAAACTCGCCAAGGAAAAGCGCCGTGGCGTTGCTCAATGTCGCTGTACTAGAATCTAGAACACGAGTACTACGCCAAATGTCTGAGACACTCAGCTCGGATACGTATTGACGATGAGTACTAAGGTTGTATGTGGAAGAGCACTGTCCCTCGATAACGCATGTACCGATTATCCCGGGAGTTTGATCTTCCCCATTGTCGAGTCGAACAAACATCTCTCGCTTCGACTTTCCTAGCTGACCATGTAATACAACATTCCTGGTGTACATAGCAGGGAGAACAGAGATTGCGGGATTTACCCTCGCATTGCTAGGTACCTATTCCGTCTGCGTACAGGTATCCCTCTAACACAATTCATTGGTATCTTGGGTGATGGTGGTGGCAGGACCGAGAAATCCACGTTGAGGGGTTACCTAATGTTCGTATGTACTTGTTTGCCTGCCGAGCCCTGCCAACGCAAACTTCCGTCACAAGCACACGAACGGACAGGTGCAGAATCTGCTGCAATGTGTGCTCGCGACATGGATCTAGCGTATGCCGTACCCGGTCTGAGAAAAACATCTTGCATACGCCACCACAAGGATTGGCAGACCATGGTCGGGGATTTTAGAGAAAGAAAGAAAATGCCTCAACCTCAATGGCTTTGTTACGGATCCTGGCTCTGACTTTCCTGTGCAGCCAGCCAGCCATCCAGCCAGCCGTAATATTGGCTAGCCCCCATGGCGTTCCTGTTCTCAATGTGAGTGTGTGCTGTTTGTTGTTACCGCTGATAGCCGTGACGAGCATAAAAGCATATCATCGGGAGATGTGAAGCTGACAACTTTGTGATTTTTAGTATTGCTCTACCTACGGGTCTGTGTTTGTATGAAATGTCTATTTTATTGATGTGTTTAATCTGGCAGAGTCGAATAGCTTACATTGACGAGCTTGGGTAGGAACTAGGTACCAATATAATAATGGTAGCTTTCCGAGATTTATAAATTCTTGATAACCTGGGTGATTGTTTTCGGAGACCGATCCGAGCTCATTGTTACACGCTGCCTGCTGGCCAGCGTCAAATACGGCATAACATAAAGCGATCAGATTGTCTGGGCCTTGGATTCTTGCGGAAAACGTTCGATCTGATAGCTTAGGAAAGAGCCGAAGATCCATGGTTTGAGTCCATCTCAGGTGGAATTGTTTCAACTTATGGGAGATTATACTAACAAACCGCATCAAAGGTACGTGTCTTTGAACGGTTATATGTACCTAGCTACGTTTCCCTGTTGCTAAATACTGTGCACTACGTTGGGTCTAAGTTGCAAGATGGTGGAAGTGTTGTCCATCTCATGTCTGTTAAGTCCCTACCTCACTGCACGCGCTGTATACTCCTGAAATAAGTTATCAGATGCGCTAAGCACCTGGGCAGCTGTAGCACTTGTTTCGAGACGGCTTTGTTACGGCGTAAGCGCATCCGGCTGCATGCCCGGCTGCAAGTCAATATTGTCTACACCGCTTTCTGTGATTGATCATAGCAGATGCTAGTTTCAGATCATTCTATGGTTCTGGTAAGTCAATCATATCTCGTCGCTACAAGATGATACTTTGATTTTACTCTGACGGCACATTGTTATCCTATCCACCCCCCAATACCAACACGACGCATCTTGGCCTACATCGGTGGCAACGGCATTCCGAAAACTAGGACAGCCAAGACCTCTCGCAATTAGCCAAGGGAGTACCACACAGTCTTGGCAGCTAGGAACTTGGCTGCGGTGTACACATTCGACTTCAGCCCGGCGGTTATGGACAACTCGACAAGGCAAACACTAGTAGAAGGAAAAGAGGAGCATGACCGGGTGATCGACGTGCACTGCCGAGGGCAGGCAAGGCCGGTCAGGCCCCTCGGGCCCTTCACACGTGTTGGACTCTCCGATCGAGCAGCCAGAAAGCAGCAACCAGACCCTGAAAGGATCAATCTGCCGGCAGGACATACAAGGCTCTTGGCAGTCCTCCATTGGCATCCGGGGGCTCCTATTTTGACCTTGCCTTGTCTGAATTGGTCGTCTCTCTGTGCGTGCCTTTTGAGGTGATCCTCCTCTGACGAATGGTTCCTCGAGATAGTTGGAAGAGGTCAAGTTTTCAAACTTCTCCATGCTAACTGATTTGGCATTGACATGGCGTTTCCAGCTAGATTCGACATGATGCTGCCTCAACAATCGAAGATAGGGGTTACTCACCGTTGAGTTGGACGAAGAACCAACAATCCTGGCCAACTACACAACGTACTTTGAGCCACAGTCACTTGGCCGTTCTATGTCTAATCATCGGTTTCTTCAATTTTAACGATCCGTTCACAGTTCCCAACCAATTCTACCATCTTCTCCCAGTCAAGCTGAATCCAATCTGGAGCTCCGCGTATTGTGGCAAGACCGTTAGCATCTACAGTTTCAGTAGAGGGTCTCCCGTTGTTTGTTAATGTGAGGTCACGATGGAATGGACAATAGACAGGCCAGTGGGCTTTCCAAACAAACAGCCCAACATGTTGCAAATCTGGATCGGCTAACAAACTGCAGGCATCGACATACGTTAGTCACGATTTCTAGGTTCCCTCTGGTATACTTTCTAACATATTGAGAAAATAGATAGGCGAGAGGACTGATCGGATCGAGGACGTTCTTTCCACATACCTCAAGAGGGCCTGAAATGGCAACCTGGCCATCATATTGATGTCGGGACCGGACGTACCAGGGTGCAAATTAGGTTGACCCAGACATATTTTGAGATTTCGTAAGCTGCCAGATAGGATCATATCTGCAATAGCGGGCGCTAGGATATTTTCAAACTCGCCCCCAACGCGAGTCAAATACAGCGAAAGAGAATGGACCCTGCGCCGAGCGTCTTCTCCCTGGAGGCTGAGGAAGCCGCCCGGGTTGGTGAGGTGTGCCGGCAAACGATGACTTTGGCAATTCAGCGTGAAGCGATTCTGGCCGTAAAATATGGCGGATGCCTCTTGATACATTTGTATGCTGACGAGAAAGGTATGCAGAACCGTCACCCTACCCAGTGGTGTGCGGCCAAACAAAGTGCAGTTATGAAGGAAGACGCCATCGTTTGAGATCATCAAATAAGACAAGATACTGGTTCGTAGCTCCGCAGGCAGATCGAAGAAACGAAAATGTGAAGTCGATGACATCTTAGGACCCTTCCTTGGCTTTCTAACGATGACAGGCAGAGTAATGGCACAGCAGTAACGACGTAAATGACCAAGTTGTAAGCGGGAAAACTGCATGAGAGTGCGAGCAACGAGGTTGGTGTAGTGGGATGTGCTGCCTCGACCGACCGTTGTTGACCGTCTTGGGAGTGCTTCAGAACGCAAACCCTTGAGCTGAGCTCTGGCAGTAATTCTGACCGTGTAGTCAGTCGTTCGTATTAGTCGAGTGAGAAACCGAGTCTGTAGATCCGTGCTTCTCAGTCCACAATGATCGGCCTAGGTAGGTACCTAGGTAGTGATGTCAACTTTTGAGGGTCGGGAGAGAGTGTAGCCTTGAGGAGTGAATCAGAATAGCGCCGGTAATTATTAAGTGTGGTTGAGCAGTAGCATTACATCGAAGATCCAAGCCAGGGCATCCTTCGTACCGTCGTGGAGTTTCATTGTTGTCTGTCACAGACCCAGACTGCCTCCTCACACGATGAACCGTTCTTACGAGTAGAATCGGGGGTGGTATGGTGTCGTCGCGTCCTCTATGATATGCAGCGGCTGAGGTACTTGCCCCAAAGACCCGGGAGCTTCCAGGCTGGAGCTGGGGCGGGACTAGGCGGGCACCTATATAGGCACCTGCAACTGCACCTCACGGCTCACCTGTGTGGGCAGGGCAGTGGTGTTGCCTATTGCTGTACATGCATCTATGCACTAGTCGAGTCGGATAAGTGATTGGAAGGTAACGGGAGGTACCTCCCGCCTACCTGGTATCCACCTGCAGGTAATGATGTACCTACCTGAGGTCCCTGCAGGGGAAGCTCCAAAGCCAACCTTAGCTTCAACAGCGAAGAAACGAAGCTTGGTGGAAGACGGTGTCAGTTCGTCGCGAATCTGCGACTCTGCGATTGCACAGTATCTAGGTACACCCGACTCTTTCGCTCTTCTCCACGCCACCTACCTCGCCTACCAACCTACATAGTTGATCATACCTGGCTCGCCTGGCAACGCGCGGTGAGATGCAGCACGGGGATCGACATTCGCAATGCAGTGCTACACCGAGTTGACGCCTCCCACGGCCGTCACGCACTCCCTGAGCCTGCCCTTCCTCTCGCCCCAGAGCAGCAACCTCGTCGTCGCGCGCGCCTCTCTGCTCCAGATCTTCACCACCAAGTCCGTCTCCGCCGAGCTCGACAATGCCCTGAACCCCCAGAATCCCCAGCACCCCCAGCCGCAGTCCTCCGCCGCCGACCAGCCCTACGACACCCGCATCAACGACGATGACGGGCTCGAGGCCTCCTTCCTCGCCGCCGACACCGCCCTCGTCCGATCCGACCGCTCGCACTACACCAAGCTCGTGCTCGTCGCTGAGTTCCCCCTCGCCGGCACCGTCACCGGCCTTGCGCGCATCAAGTCGCCGCTGACAGCCTCCGCCGGCGATGCTCTGCTGCTCGCTTTCAAGGATGCCAAGATGAGCTTGGTTGGATGGGACCCTGTCAAGCGCTCGATTCATACCGTCTCCATCCACTACTACGAGCAGGAGGACCTGCAGGCTTGTCCTTGGTCTGCGCCGCTGGGCAGTTATGTCAACTACTTGACCGCGGACCCGGGCAGTAGGTGTGCTGCGCTGAAGTTCGGGTTGCGCAACCTGGCCATCGTCCAGTTCACTTCCATCGCCGAGGATGTAGACATGCAGGATTGGGACGAGG
This sequence comes from Astrocystis sublimbata, assembly GCA_022453515.1. NCBI lineage: Eukaryota > Fungi > Ascomycota > Sordariomycetes > Xylariales > Xylariaceae > Astrocystis > Astrocystis sublimbata. Next base: position 230,138 of record JAJNNY010000023.1, read on the forward strand.
AGCTCGATGGCCCTCGCCCGACACAAGAGCCGTCCGCCGCTGTCACAAATGGAACTAGCGACAGTAAAAAAACACCAACTTCGTTTGTCCTTTGTCTGCCCCATCTTGACTCTAGTCTCATACATCCTGTGCATATTGCCTTCCTACATGAGTACAGAGAGCCGACCTTTGGCATACTCTCTTCTACCTCTGCTCCCTCTGCAGCCCTGGGCCGGAAAGACCAGCTTTCGTACATGGTCTTCACCCTCGACCTTGAACAGAAGGCATCCACCACGATACTGTCGGTTACTGGGCTCCCCCAGGACCTGTACAGGGTCCTTGCCCTGCCCACGCCGGTGGGAGGTGCTCTGTTGATTGGGGCGAACGAACTGATCCATATCGACCAATCCGGGAAAACTCATGGCGTCGGTGTCAACCCCTTTTCGAAGCAGGCCACCTCCTTCAGCTTAATCGACCAATCCGACCTCGGTCTCAAGCTGGAGGACTGTCAGATCGACATCATTTCCGCCGAAAATGGAGAACTACTCATGGTTCTCAACGACGGCCGCATGGCGCTTGTCACTTTCAGAATTGATGGCCGTACAGTGTCGGGCCTCAGCGTCCAATTGATTGCGCCTGATTGTGGCGGGGGGATCGTTCCAACACGAGCATCAACCCTTAGTAGGCTGGGCCGCACATCGTTGTTCGTAGGGAGCGAGGAGTCTGACTCTCTAGTCATTGGTTGGACGCGGAAACAGAGCCAGTCAACTAAGCGAAGGCATCGACTACACGATGCATCACTTGGTCTCGACATGGATGAGGAAGACTTAGAGGACCTGGACGACGACGACGACTTGTACGGCGAGGAAGTTGCACCCACCAAACAATCCCCGAATGCGTTAAATAGTGATGGCGGGCGATCGGGCGAACTTGTCTTTCGCCTCCACGACTCCCTCGTCAGCATCGCTCCAATACGCGATTTCGCTCTCGGAAAAGTTCCATGCAGCAGCACCAACGAGGAGCCATCTAATCAAGAAGGCGTATCAAGTGACCTTAGTCTTGTCTGCGCTATAGGAAAGGGGGCCTCCGGCTCACTGGCAATAATGAATAGAGCTATACAACCAGGCGTTATAGGACGTTTCGAGTTCCCCGAAGCCAGGGGCTTTTGGACAGTGGCCGTCCAGAAACCTATACCGAAATCATTACAGGGTGATCGGGGCACCAACTCCTTAGGCGCAGACTATGACGCTTCAACGCAATACGATAGATTCATGATTGTATCGAAAGTGGACTTGGACGGCTATGAAACATCAGACGCCTATGCTTTAACCGGGGCGGGATTTGAGGCGTTGAGTGGCACAGAATTTGACCCAGCTGCCGGCTTTACTGTTGAGGCTGGAACAATGGGCCATCACAGGAGGATTATCCAGGTCCTCAAGACGGCCGTGCAGTGCTACGACGGAGGTGAGAAAAAGAACCTTATTACACTTGCTTCTGGATTCTGCTAATGAAGCTTGGCAGATTTTGGCCTCAGCCAGATAGTCCCCATGTTAGACGAAGACACCGGAGCAGAGCCCAGAGTCGAATATGCTAGCATTGTTGACCCTTACATCATGCTTATAAGAGATGACGCCAGCGTGTTCATAGCGAAGATGGACAACAATCTAGAACTCGAGGAATTAGAAAAGGAGGACAGCACGTTGAATTCCAAGAAATGGACAACCGGCTGTCTATACGAAGACAGATCTGGCGTCTTCGTGACACCCCCACATGACAAGGGCGCAACGCATGGGGATAACATCATCATGTTCCTGCTTAGCAAGACTGGTGCTCTATATGTACGTCTGGCCTATCACTTATTATGAGAAAATTCTGATATCGTTGAAGATTTACGATGTGTGTAACCTCACCACACCGATATACGTTGCCGAGGGGCTGTCATATTTGCCTCCTATCCTTTCTGCGGACTATGCGGCTAGGCGTGGGGCGTCCCGAGAATCTCTCAAAGAAATTCTGATAGCTGACCTTGGAGACAACATATCTACCTATCCGTATCTCGTTGTAAGTTATCCTCCTATCTTTCCACCTACCAGACACTCACCGTCACAGACACGAAGCAATCAACACGATGTTACCGTATATGAACCCTTTCGATCTAGTTTGGCCCCAACCGTAGAACTATCTCAGTCCCTTCATTTCCTCAAGTTACCGAACTCTACTATTGCGAAGAGCACAACTACGACGACAGAGGACGACGTCGAAGAACAAAGGGCATACCCGATGCGACGATGTGATGATATTGCTGGCTACAAGACCATTTTCTTACCCGGGGATTCCCCACATTTTATTCTCAAATCTGCTAAAACCCTCCCAAAGGTCATCGAGCTTCATGGGAGTGGCGTACGAGGCATGAGCTCGTTTCATACCGAAGGCTGTGAGCGAGGTTTCATTTATGCAGATTCCCAAGGCGTCGCGCGTGTTTGCCAGATACCGGCGAGCCCTACTACTTCGTATGCGGAGATCGGTATGCCTCTTCGAAAACTCCCCCTGAATGTCGACATCCATTCTATCACATTTCATCCGACCTCCAACACGTTTGTTATTGGCTGCGATACATTGGACCCCTTTGAGCTACCCAAAGATGACGACTATCATAAGGAATGGCATTTAGAAAAGGACCTCCCGATCAAGCCTTTGGTTCAGCATGGACTTATAAAACTTGTTAACCCCAAGACGTGGACCCTCATTGACACAGTTGAAATGGAGCCTTTTGAAACAGTTATGTGTGTTGAAACCCTACACCTGGAGGTATCTGAGGCCACGAATGAGCGAAAACATCTAGTTGTTGTTGGGACCGCCATATCTCGTGGAGAAGATCTGCCAATCAAGGGACGAATCCTTGTGTACGACGTTGTGATCGTGATACCTGAGCCCAATAGGCCGGAGACGGACAAGAGGCTCAAACTGATCGCAAAGGAAGATATACCGCGTGGTGCGGTCACAGCTCTGTCCGAAATCGGGACTCAAGGGCTTATGTTGGTTGCCCAAGGGCAGAAGTGCATGGTGCGTGGCCTTAAGGAGGATGGATCTTTGCTGCCTGTGGCCTTTATGGATATGAGCTGCTATGTCACAACGGTTCGCGAACTTAAGGGGACCGGCCTGTGTCTCATGGGCGATGCCGTCAAAGGCGTTTGGTTTACTGGCTATACCGAGGAGCCCTATAAGATGATACTATTCGGGAAGAGTTCGCCGAAGCTGGAGGTTCTCGCTGTCGACTTTTTGCCAGACGGGAATGATCTTTCCATCGTAGCCTGCGATTCCGATGGTGGCATTCATGTCCTCCAATTCGATCCAGAACGTAAGTTGATGATCCCCTGGCAGTGGCAACTCGAGTGTCCAGCACTAACAAACAGTAGATCCCAAATCCCTCCAAGGCCATCTACTGCTACACCGAACAACCTTCTCCACCGGTGCACATATACCAACTCGCAGTATGCTCCTACCACGCTCGTTACCAGCTACATCCGACTACATTTCCCAATACCAGGTGAATGGAAACTCGCCCACTCCATCAAGCCCATCGCATATCCTGTTCAGCTCGCTCACTGGCGTCCTCGCCACACTCGCACCGTTGTCTGAGCCGCAGTACCGCCGCCTATCGTTCTTGTCTTCACAGCTGTTATCATCGGTGCAGCATCATGCGGGACAAAACCCCAAGGCCTACCGAGCTCCAGTGTCGACAGGGGCTGTAGGACGGTTCCCGCCCGGTGTGGACGCCGGCATGGGACGCAACATAATCGACGGCGCGGTTCTATCACGGTGGAACGAGCTGAACGCCGGTAGAAAAGCCGAGATCGCGGGACGGGTCGGGTTTACTGGCGTGGATGAGATGCGCGAGGTGCTGAGAGAGGTGCTTGGAATGAATGGATTGGAATATCTCTAGTTGCATATTATGGCTTAACGTGCCTATATTTACGTCATTCAGGCCCCAAGTACGAGAGTGAAGGAACGCCGAGGCTAGAAAAGCAGGTCTTTAGGAGGATTTAGAGAGGGCCAAGAGTGGCTACGTGATCGAAAAGTAAATAGAATTCCCGCTGTATGATACTAGAATTCCACATGGCAATATCCGGGCATGTTGGCAGGATGGACTCATGGCACGTTCCAAATTTAAATATGGCAGGGTCTTATTAAGCCCGTCGGAAACAATTATGTCAGCCTTGATCAATCAGTTCCCGCTCAGAACCAGAACCAGACCTGAAACGCCAGTGTGTACACAAAAAAGAAACGCCGGATACAAAAAGTGCATGGTATCATCATCTCATCTCATAACCTAGCTTTACACCCTCTTCTTCCCTCCCTTCCCGAGAAGATTCTCCCGCTCAATCGTGTATGAGGGCTCACCCTTGCCTTTCAGATCCTCCGGGTGGTATTGCTACGCTACCATTAGTTGCCGCCATGCTGGAGAGAGACGAGAATGGAAAAATAAAAACTCACCACGTGCTCGTAGCGCTTGTAGGGCCCACCCGGGGCATCGGGCTCGCGCATGACGTCGGCGCCCTCCTCGTAGTCCATGAGGTTGCCGGTGTAGTCGACGTGGCCGGGGGGCACGACGGCGGTGCCCTGGAGCGGGACTTTCTTCTTCAGGGCGTCGGCGACGTTGACGGAGGGTGTGGCTGCGAGCGCGGCCTGGTTGGTGCCCTCGACGGCGGCCAGGGGCGCGTGGCGGGGGTCCCGGTTGCGCGAGGCCAGGGCGGCGTCGAAGGGCCCGTCGTGGTGGTACACGCCGCCCGGCACGCCGAGGTTGTCGAGGGCGTCGATGCGGTCGGGCCGGGTCTGGTTCGCTTTCCGCAGGTGCGGCGCGCGGTTGGCGGCTTTGGTGTCGCGCTTGATCTGCTCCAGAGGCCGGGGGACGGAGGCGGACATTTTTACTTGTTTGATCTGGTCTGGTCTGGTATGGTCTGGTATGTCTGATAGTTGTGTGGCTCGAACAGTTCCAAGTTGGTTCTCGTCTGGATTAGTGCAATCTTGGGGTTTTACTTGGGATTATTGTTGAGTTGATTACGGTTGAGGCAGGGGCAGAGAATATAAATAAAGGTCTTGGTAGGAGGAGATAGGTCGAGGCTGGTGGTGGTATAATGTCTCTATTAACGCTTGACTGATTCGCTAGTCCCCCACGCTGGATTGCAAAGTATCGTATGGTAATGCTGGCGCCCTGGTGCTACATCGCAGGCACGCGTAATGGCTGGGAGCTATGATGTAATTCTCAAGCTTCAGCATGGTAGTGCTCAGCTGCTTGCGCTGGATACCTTGGGCGATCCTCAGGCGGCTTCAGTGCTACTGGAGCCGGTGACGTAGGGCCGAGGTGGGGATCGGGCGGGATCTTATCGTTTCCCATGGCCCAACGCCATGGGTACCTGGTATCTAGGTACGTTGAGGTACCAGAGCTACCAGGTAAGACCTAACCTTATCAATAGCAGCACATGTAGAGAGCAATTTCCAGGGCAGCTTGGGGATCGGGGATCAATCAATTGGAACCTAAAGGTATTGAACCGTTTCCGCTCCTGCATCCGATGCAATGCAATGGATACCTAGCTCCCGATACGCCCGCCAGTCCGCATTAGGCGGGGTGAATCGCGAGTTTTGACGTTGGAAGCATGGGCCCTTTTGGCTGATCTCGATCCGAACACCCTCGCCCTCTCCCACGCTACCTGCGCCAAGCTGCGGCATGTGGCATGTGGCATGCTGCCAGGTACCAGCATCCAATACGAGCACTAGCCCGAGCTAGACCCTGAACGTATCGTCGTAACCCTTACTGTCGCTTCAACAACGCCTTCTCGCATAATTGCGAAGCATAGCCAGCCAGCCATCTTACATGGCCAACCAGAAAACAACATGGCACTTGTAGATTATACATCGGACTCGTCAGAGCCTGACGACACAGCCAGCCCAAGCACCAAAAGGCAGAAGACTTCAGCGCCCCAACTCGCAAACCGCTCCACTACGAAGAGCCATCTTCCACCGCTGCCCTCCGCCTTCCATGACTTGTACGCGTCGTCGGTGAGAGTGAGTGCGAGCGATGACCCGACGCTACATCAAGGTCGGAAGCGTGTGAATCCACACAGAGTCGGCAATTGGCCGAGCCATCTGTACATCGAGTGTGAGTATCCCCTTTCTTTATCTAGTCTCACGAGCAACTTATCAACATTACATTTCTATTACGCTTTTGCTAAGAACATTGGAAAGCCCGAGTCACGTCCACGTAACTCACCTGCTTTTACAAACCTTACTAGTATCAGCAACTCCCGTCCATTCACTAATACATACACGGAGATGCACATCAGAGAACTAAACAAAGTACAGGGCATCCCAGGACGACAGAGCGGACAACTCTAACAGCACTTCACACAAATCTTCAAGCTAGCCTTGCATCGTCTTCGTCTACTTCTACTCCCCCCTCTTCCAACACAGACTCTACGACCATAGTTTCGTTCTTGACATCCGACCTCGGCGCGCAACAGCCTTTGCACATCAGTCTCTCGCGCCCCATTGTGCTCAGCACTTCACAGAAAGATGACTTCTTATCCGACATCGAATCCAGCATCCGCGGCAGTGGAATCCCCCCTTTTGAGCTCATGCCAGCGGGAGTGGAATGGCACCGTACAGCAGAGTCGGCGCGGTCATTCCTTGTTCTGCGAGTCAGTGCTGCGAGGAAGGAGAGCCAGGATCAACTAGCAGCACACGAAGGTGGCGGGGAGCCGACAGAGGGGGGCACAGTACGCGCGAACCCAAATCCACAGCTCGCAGCCCTCCTGCGCCGCACCAATGCCGTCGTGACGGCCCACGGCCAACCACCTCTCTATGCCTTTCCGAGTGCTTTGGAAATTGGTAACTGCGAGAACAGGGGTAGGGACGAGGACGATAACGCCAAACCCAAGAAACGCAAGACCGCTCATACTAAAAGCCACGATGGAAGTACCGAGACTGCAACCGCCACCGTAGAAAACGCCTTCCACATCTCCATCGCCTGGTCCTTCGCCGAGCCGACCGCCGAGCTACGGCGCCTGACCGAGGCGGCGTTCAATAGCACCATCGCGAGCCCACCACCCCTTCCCAACAGTGATGGCCAGGAGACAAAAGACGGCGAGGGCCGAAACCCAACTCCAAACCCTACAACTACAACAGCAACAACAGCAACGACCCTGCCAGTGACAGCGAAGGACGCAGTGGGCGCCATGCGCATCCGCATCGACGGCGTCAAGGTCAAGATCGGGAACGTCGTCACACACGTCCCATTGCCCGACCGCGGGCGTCACAGTAGTCTCAGCAGCACCACGGGACACGGATTGTTAGGCTTATGACGAACTGTAATTGGTGTTTTACTCTCGTTACCCGCATGGTAGGTCAGTAGATCACATCTAAACAGTAGGCGGTCATATTCATCATGCGAAATACTGAGTGAGTGGGACAATAGGTAGTCATAGGTAGTTGTGTCGAGTATGTTCAATTTCTATGATGCAGGAATCTTCCACTGCCGCTAATCTAAGTCACAGATAGTATCGATAGTCTGCCGCCATCTGACGTAAGGGCGATAGCCTAGGTATAAGTAACATATACAACTCTCATGTGCTGCTGGTACTTGGAAGTAACGAGGCCAATTGTGCCAAGGATGATGATGAATGACGAGCAATGTAGTGACGCAGCGCCCTCCCTTGTGTTCTTCCCTTTTGAACGAGCAAAAAATCAATCTGATGAATACAAACGCCAACCAAACTCCGCCTCGATGGTTGTATATAAATATAAAATGTGCGCAGCCAATGTCCCTTCATTCTCGGAGGAAACAGCCGATTCTGCTCTACTATACTGTAGAGGCTGTTGGAACCAGCCAGCGGCTGGTCCAATATAACGCAGTGCAATGCAATGCAATGCAATCATGCGATCTTATAGCAGATCTGCAGCTTTGCGTCTTTCACCTTCGTCGTAAAGCGAACTCGATAGAATAAAATGCCACAAAACTCGCTGTCAGAAATGCATACGTATTAATGAAGGAAGCAGGCAAACAAGCAAGCCAGCAACAGGCAGCACATAGTGCGCGAACGAATCGAGTTTGCAAATCAGTAGACAAGTCGGCCTACAGCTCGTCGAGACTGTGCCGCGCCTCCAGGCGCCATGTCCGGGGTGTGACAGGGAGGCCGATGTAGTACTCCCAGAACCGATTGAGCTCGAAGAGCACAATCGAAAATCTGAAGGGCATGTCTATTAGTATGAAAACTCCATGGAAAGTGTCTAGGTATGTAATAGGTGTGGGAAGATGGACATACACTATTCCGGGCAACCTGACCCAGCTGCCAACGACTAAGTGGAAGGCTGTTTTGACTCTATCCAGTTCCATCCAAAAAGATTCGATCGCATTCTTGGGGGCTGGCCGTCGTCGTTTTGGTGGCAATTCCTCGTCATCCCACTCATCATCATCATCTTCCTCCTTGGGAACCTTCGATTTGGTTGGATCAGTGCCCTTCGGCAAGTCAGACGCCGAGTCTGGCGACACCTTGACAGCATCTGGTTGTTTCGGGCTGTCCGGTATCGACGACAGAACATGCTTATCGTCATCTGCCTTCGCCGCTTCCGCCATAAGCCTGAACTGGTGATGCGCCTCGACCGAGCTACTCAGCCGTGCGTAGGTGTTAAACAAGGCGACCAGCTCCGTCCGCTTGAGCTCCAGGGCCTCGCCGCCTTCGTTCTCTGTCTCGAACAGGACCTTCAGAGCGGTGCCGTAGCCAGAGGTTTGCAGTTTGCCCCAGAGCCGGCACTTGTCGCAGCCCACGCAGTCCATGATGCGGCTCACGTTTCGGAAGCGGTTCCGGAAGTCCTCCTTCAGGGAGGGCCCCTCGCCGTTCTTGAACATCAGACTCTCGTCAAAGATCTGCGGAACAGAGGACGATGCCTGTGTCACCGCGAGCACGGTAGCTTTCGTGGCAGCATCCTGATCTGGCTCCCCGGTACAGAAGGTATAATCTTGCAGGTAGGGGCCAAGTTTGGCGACGGCCCGGGTAAGCAGCGCGTAGTTGAAGTATAGATTGGAGATGCGCTCGGGGTGGGTGAGCAGCCTCTCGGTGTAACACTTGAGATTAGGCTGCCACTCGCCCGTGGTCTGGTTGAGGAAATCCCAGCAAAGGTGGGTGCTGATACTGGAGTGCATGCCCGAGATGACACGGTAGAAGACGCGCTTCTCGAGACACTCGTCCTCGTTCTCCAAGCCAGTCTGTGCAAAGTTGGTACCAGGGTCCTGGTGGTGTTGCTCCAGCATCTGTTGTCGCTCTGCCGACAGCAGGACGTTCCGGAAATCTTGGGCGGCCGATCCCTGCAACAACGACGGACTGCCAAGGGAGGCAGACTGCGGGAACGATGACTTCTGAAAGCAGTTCTCGCGGTAGATGGCGTCCCAGACCATCTTGGCGCCTTCGCCAGCGAAGCCGGTGAAGCGCTCCGGGTTGAGGACCAAGCTCACGTAGTCTCCCTTAGAGCTCGTGGTCTCGTCCTCGGGCACGCAGTAGTCCCGCTCGTCGCACTCGTCGTCATATTCCACCACGCAGCTCTCGCCGACGTCTTCGCCCAGCAAGCCTTGCAGTGGTCGCTGCGGCTTCTCCTTCTGCACCTTCCTGCCCGGGTGTTTCGCCGAGGGCCCCTCGAGCTTCCCTAGCTCGCTCGCCCTCCATATCTTGGGTATGTCGTCTTCGTTGTCGATGGTGTTGACGGCGCATGCGATGTTGCCGCACATGCCATTCTCGTCGTTCCAGAAAGGACACACCTTGTTGAAGAGGTTGAGGCGGTAGTAGGAGAAGAAGTCGGTGTTCTTGGTCAGGTCGTCGATGGCGGGTTTGATCTGGGCGTTGAGGTTCTCGAGGGTCTGGTAGGAAACGCAAGCATCGCTCACGATGGACTTGGGCGAATACTGGTAGAGGTAGATGCGGTGGTCAGAGAGGTCGTGCGAGTGGGAGTGGGAGTGGGAGTGCGAGCGCGCGGCGGGCGCGGTGGCCGCGATAACAAGCGAAGAAGAAGCTAGGGCGAGCGGTGGGAACAACATACTGCACAAGAATCATCTTGCCCTCCCTTGGATGTCTCGCATTGCGCAGGCGATCCCCAGAGGGCAAAAATAGTCAGGAAGAATAGCTTCCCGGCGGACGGCATATTGGCGGCAGATGGGTCGCAGTTGGTATGGACACCTTTCTGAAACGGGTGTGCGTGTACGCAGCTCGGCAGTAGGCAGTACAGCCTGTACTGTACAGGTGTAGGTGTAGGTATCGTCAAGGTAGGGCGCGATAGGTGGTGGTATTATGAAGCACTGGACGCCCACATTGATGCTGGATGGACCGGCAACACCTTAGACACCCTCGCAACTTGGTTTCAACAAATCAGAACGAGCGACAGTTGAAGATGGCCCCGTACATGCGCAGCGCGGTGGTAACAAGCGCAGGGGACGAAGTGGCCGAAATATGGATTTTATATTTAGCCAGATTTCCAAATTCCCACTCATGCCACTTCGAGAGGACAGCTAATTGAATGGATGGGACCGATGTCCGGGAATGGGAATGCACACTGCACAGGATGGCGAGGCGGGCTCGGCAGGACTACCTACTCGTACATATGTACATAGGGATTGCCACTGCACCTTTCGACCTGTCAGGTTCAACCTTAAGGTAAGGTTTCCCGTACCTAATCCAAAGCATTGCCCTTGCGTTGTTGGTTTGTATGTACGGTGTACCTGCAAAGAGGACTCAATTGCCGGGTACAGCTGGTACTAGATCAGGTACCCAAGTACTTAGAGACAGATACGTGGCGCTACCATATACAAAAACCTACTAGGCTCAGGTTGGTAGCAACTTGGAAGCCTTTTAGCGTGGCGGCATGTGAATAATGTTGGAACGGATGGAACAGCCCAACTTCATCGACACAGCCCGCGATTCTAGCTCGAGGCAGGCAAGCCCCGACCAGACCGACCAGAATATGAATCATGTAGAACATTCGCGTTCTGTGTAGCTACATGGAAAGCCCGTGGAGAATTTGGAAGTCTCCTGCATTTGCTGTTCAACGATGGATGCGACAAACTACAACGTGTTCTCTTAGTCATGGCCAATGGGGTAGGTACCAGGTATAAAATCGAACAATCCGACGTCATACCATGCGATTACGGGCAGGTGGTTCGAGCAGCGCCGCTAGCGTCCGATTCAGGGTCCGTCTGGCTGGGCCGATCGTCCGTCGCCCGCCGCCGGACTCAGTACATACTATCATGGATGTTAGTACTAAAAATTGTACGATATTAACATTGCACCAATTCAGATAAATCACCCCCCTCTTACCTCTCTCTCCAATTCCGTTGTTTGCTGGCGCTGATAGATATATTTATAGGTAAACACAAGCATGGAAATGCGCCACGTTGGAGAAGAGAGATATGCATATAGGTATTGCATGGACAGCCCAGCTGCATGTTTATCGAGAAATTGTTGAAAGACGGCACATCTTATTTTCTAGTCTAGCTTTCCACAACTTGTCGGGCCTGTGACCTCCTAGTACCGTACCTACATGTACTCGTAGGTAGCGGGATGAAATGGATGCAAGAGTCGAACTCGAGCAACCCGTCCTAGGTAGTTTACGAATCACTGATGAATATACAACGAAGCTACCTAGTAAAGTCCGTTCCGGGGCACTTTGTCTATCGTTAAGCTGATCATCAAGGCGGCCAAAGGTAGTGCCATCCCATACGATCTACAGGCACAGTACCTCCTACGTACACGCGTAGCTAAGATTGGACAATCGTCCGACTTCGCGCCTACCACTCCTTCATGCGCCAACCATGTATGGAAGCTTTCTGGAAGCTTTCAAATCAGCTGCTGTCTGTCGGAAATCTGCTGTCCGCCGGAAATCTATGCGCAGGTGCAAATGTGAAAGCAAACTGTGCGATGAGGGCCCTCTCATATGATGGGACTTCATATCACGGGGAGGAAAGGCTAACGGCAGTTGGTCATGCATTGTTCATTTCCCTTCATATCCCAGTCCTAAAGCATCGTACGTATACCGCCACAGGTCAGAGGACCAACAAACTTCTGACTTCTGACCGATCCTCGCAAGCAACACAGCTGCCGAGGCTTGTCTCTGGCCCAACTCTCATCTGCCATGACACATCCTCGAGCCTCGAGAACATGGGGCAATCAAGCAAGCTCAATAATGCTCGCATGCTGTTCCCAGACCCGTATGATACAAAGTGCCAACAGTCCCTCAGCGCACAATCCTCATACGTAACCGTGACTATATGATTTGGTCGGCAACAGACCAAATCAAAATGATCCCCCCACTTACGCCGAGATCGGTCAGAGCTCTCGGAATGTTCGAGGCCCACAGAGGCCTAATCTGTCGATGAGTCGAGCAAGCGATCATCAGTCGTCGAAACATTCATTCCATATCCATATCAAATGCGACAGCGCTATGCAGTAGAGGGCAAAAAGAAGTGTTCGTGGGCGGAGAGCGTCGGCTCGTGGCCTCCGCCGAAGCCATGATTCATGGCCTCTGACTACGGCTGGAAGTTGATCGGACGCCTTCGGAGTTATGCATCAGCCGTTGGCCTTCCCAGAGCGCGCAGAGTCGCAAAGACAACAACTTACTTGAACAAAAGGATATGCGGCTCAGGCTCATGTACTTCGTAATGCTCCCAGCCCAGGCTCTGCAGAGTGGTAGGTTAGCACGGGTTCGATCCTGTGTTGACAGGCCTGTCCAGTTCAACATTGAGCAGACACCAGGCAAACATTCCGCATACCTGGGTAATGCCCATAGCGCGCCACTCGTCTTCCCACAACAGCTTCAGGGTGCCCTTGGACGAGTCGTGATACTCCTTCGGAATCGCCTTGAGCATAGCTTTGGGGAGCTGGACGTGCCGGTATTCGTACTCATCATCTGAATAGCTGCAAACTCAAGTCAACAACTTGACGCGTGGCGCAAGGGATTCAGAGGAAGCAAGCCAGCCTACCGAGAGGAGTAATGGATCGATTCAATGTATTCCTCGAGTCGCGCCCGCTCGCTGTCCTTGAGCGGCCGGGGCTCTACATTGCGACGGCTCATATCGATGTCCGCTGGCATGTTGTCGGGTGGAGGTGTGGTGTGTCTGTCTAGTGAGGCTGGGATTGAGAAGAGCGACAGGAAGGGAAGAGGAACGGGTGGGGACCAATCGAAGTGCTGTTGTAAGACAGACTTGCTTAGGAGAGTTGATGCTTCGGGAGACTGCGAGAGGGAGAAGCCGGGAGGTGTAGGAGTCGGCAAGGTATATATAGGTGCGCAAGTGCTCTGGAATGGGTTTGTTTGTGTGAGATTCTGGCGATTGATTGTTGCGTGTTGTTTGGTAAGAAAGCACGTTTCAGAAGCAAACGTCTCTCCTTTGAGCTTGAGAAGGAGCTCGAGGGAAGGTCTGGCGCACGGATGGGTGAGGCGTCCGTCCCTAGCAACGTCTTGCCGGGAAAAGCTGGAGGGAGCTGGTGGTCGCGATCGTGCGATCAGTGGAGGGGAAAAGTCAACAAAGACATGCCTGTAAGAAGCTTTATTCGACTATCAGCTATAGCCTCCCCTCCGGCGGGTTTATCGATTAGACCTAGAGTAGAGAGCCTGCTGCTCCCCACCGACGTTTGTGGATTATGTGGGTCAACCGTTGCATCTGGGCGGGACCTAGCAACGCCCCATTGTGGCTCGAATTCTACCTAGGTACCTCGGTACCTACAGTAGGTACATTCACTCATCTATCTGTGTGGCCCATGCTTCAAGTTTCTGGCTTACATCCGCAAACGTGGTTTTGGCCAGCAATCAATCTCGCAGGAAAGCAACCGAGTCCCACTCTGCAGGCACTATTGTAAACAGCAAACAGCAACCAACCAACCAACCATCTGCAGCATATGCCACCTTTTTACTTCTTTATTCTCTTTTACCTGATCCAATAACAGGCCCAATAGGGAGCAAATGCAAATTGAACATTAAGTAACAAAAAGTGCAGCATCGGGGCTTTCCCCGCCAGCCCGCATGCTTTGTAGCTAATGCAAAACGGAGGAATTGGCCGTCTGATGCATTAAAGCTCTGTGAGCTTTCAAGGCTGCGTGGTCAATCTTAGCGACCTGAGCTTTGGGAGTCCAGATCTCCAAGGTGGGCCAGGGTAGGCGCTGTTCCTTACCTGTTGCTTAGGTACGTACCTACCACCAGCTGTATGTTCTCTTAGCCCGTCTGTTTCGAGCTCCTGTCGAGACCTCAGTGTCTGCCCACTCAGTCCTTGCCGTACCTACCTTACCTAACCTAGTTCAGAGACTCAGAGCCCCCAATTCTCAGTTGCAGACCACACCTGCACCCAGTCACCCAGTCACCCAGTCTCGCCCGCCCGGTCGAAGTTGACAGTCTCCCTCCCACCTGGCACATTGCGGATTGGCACATTCCATCCCCCTACCTACCTTACCTTACGCATCAACCCTCCCGCGCTGCCGCGCTACTTGTCGGCCCCCTCCTCCGCAATCAACCGCGTCAAGCTCCCGCGCTACGTGCGCCGCCTCACGCAACACCGAGTTGCAGCACCGAGTTGCAGCACCGGCCGGACCATGGATAGCAAGCGCAAGGCCAGCGGCACCACCATGGACACCGCTGCAGCCGACAACGACCGCGCCGCCAAGCGTCGCAAATTGATCGAGGTCAGTCTCTGCCCTTTGTTGTCTCCATGCCATCTTCCCGTCCCTTGCGCGCATTGCAAGCCCTGCAAACAATGTTGCAGCGCGTGATGCGCTGTGATGCTTTGCGACAGACAACAACGTCTCGCCCTCTCCATCCACCGCCCAGCACCCGCAACCCCAATCTGCTGCGCTGCTGAGCTTGAGCTTCGTACACCCGCACAAGAATAGTTGTTGGTTAGCAGCAGCATTGGTAGCAGCATGGCTACCTCCCTACATGGGACTCAGAGTAGCATGGGTGCCCATGGGGCCTGGGCCATGGCATGCGCAATCCATTGACCAGTACTTGGGCCAATTCACCTATTTACGGAAGGGGACCTGATCATCTACCCTGAGCCCGTCTCAAACAGTTGAGATGCTGATGCGAGCCACTCAATCGCGCCTCACTCTCCTGCCCACTTTACTGACCCGACTGTGCTCTTCTAGGAATATGGCGATTTGGCAAACGGCGAGACGAGCGAAACCACAACGGCCTATGGGCTAAGCATCCTCGAATCCATCAGAGCAACTACCGACAAAAAGTGCGTATCTCGTCTACCATTTCTTTTGGATCGGCCAGAACAAGATCTACGCCGCAACAGGCCAGCCTTAGTCTACAGCATCCAGAGAATCCGGCTAATGATTCTTCGCTTATAGTGGCCGCTCGGTATCACCCTATTTTGAAGCACTCCCTTCGCGATCAGCAAACCCACAGTACTACAAGAAGATACGCCTCCCTCTCTCGCTCGAGGTCATCGAGCGCAAACTCAAAGAGCAGCGATACTCGACACTGTCCTTCCTTGAGAGTGACTTCAAGCGTCTTGTCTCGAACGCAAAGGAGACGAACGAGCGGAATTCCACCATCTTCGGGGATGCAGAACGCGTGCGCAAAGCCGTGAGCAACCTGATGGTTAAGCATAACCCTGCATACAAGTCAGGCAACTACCAGGCAGTGCCTACTCCATTACCTCCCACACCTGAACCCGAAGGAGAGGACGACGAAGGAGAGGATCATGGCGAAACTGATGAGGATAGAACGGCCCAGACCACGAAGAAGGCCGCGTCAGAGGCACCTTCAGAAGATTTCGGCGATGACGCCGAAGTTGAGAATGGCGACGAACATGATGACGACGATGAAGAGGCTGAGTTGAACAACGGACATGATGGGGATGATCCAGAGGAAGATGGTAGTAAAGGCTCCAAGCGAAGGCGCCGACGAGGGTCCTCGAGAAAAACCGACTCTAGACCAGCCCGAAACTCAACGACCCCAGTTCAAAGATCCAGTGCGCGCAGCGGCAAAGCGGACTATCGCTATGAGAATAAACCGTTCAAAGGACTCACCTTCCAGCAGGCGCAAGAAAAGGTCGTGGAAGAGCTAATTCGTAGGAAGGATGACCCGTAAGGCTTCTCTGGTGTATCCGGATGATGTTCAATGACTGATGAAAAGCACATAGGGATGAGTATCCTTACTTCGAACCATTCATCTTTCTGCCTCCGCGGACTCTGAAGGACTACTATGAGGTTATTGCCGAGCCTCTTTCGCTCAAGGGGCTGCAGAAGCAGATCCGTGGTCAGCATGGACGATTGGAAGCAACGTGGGTAAGCGATTTCAAAGGCTGGGCCGCCTTTGAAGATCAAGCGAGCCTCATCTGGAAGAACGCATACCACTACAACGAGGATGGCAGTGAGATTTTCTCAATGGCACAGGAGCTTGAGGTGAGTGGCGCATACAATTATCTCGGTGTATCGGCACTGACAAGCACAGGAATCGTTCCAAGAACTTCTCAAGGAAGCCAAAGAAAACGTCCCCGAGCCAACTCAGCCCAAGATCAAATTGAAGATGCCGCCAGCCGCGGAACCTTCAAGACCTCCAAAGAAAATCACCATTCATGTTGGTGGCAAAAGCAGTCTGACGGGATCCCCAGCACCAGCCACAGCACAGTCAGGAGACAGCGATACGACGCGGAACGGGACACCTATTACGCGGATTCCGTTCAACTCTGCGAATTCTGCTGGAACTCCTGTTAATATTAGCCAGCTTGAAAAAGCCCGAAGCGTGTCGGCCTCTGTAGGCCCCCCTAGTCCAAGCATGGCGGGTGCGACGAAAGGCGAGGCCGCGATACAAACGACAGCTATCGCTCAGCCACAGGCTACCCCCACCCCCACCCCGACGACATTCCAGCGTTTCGTACCAGTTATCATGAATACCCATGGTCCGGTTCCGACGCCAACGCCGAACGGGGTGACTCCACAAATCCAGCATCCCCTGCCCCAAGCTCCGCCCCCACCTCCGCCGCCGCCGAAGAAGAGCGCTACAGACATTCTAGAAGCACAGAAGTATAGGCCACAACCGATCAGTAAGACTACACGTTCCCCTCTATCCACACACCTATTAACCAAAATTTCAGGGGAAACGGATGCTTTGATGCCGAAGCTGGTCATCATGACCCATCCTTCGCTGCAGGTCGATAGCAGATTTGCCATGAGCTTTCTCGCGAGTGGGACAGATTACCAGCAGGAGCTCGCTGTCAACGCGCCATCCAATCACTTCCGACTGCAGCTCAAGCCCCAGGTCGCTTCATTCCTGGAACCGGAACATAGGGAATGGAAGTTGCACGTGAGCCATGACGCGACAAGAATATATCCGTCACCAGTAACATTTGACAAGCGAGGAGAGCCCGCTTTCGATGTTACACTACGGTTTGGAGTCAATCGTGTGGAGGTGAGCCTCCTTGCAGCGCTCCCAAAAGGCGAAAGGGCTCCCAACGGCCTAAACATGGAGATGGAGAGATTTGTCATCCATTTTAACGTGCTCAAGCACTAAACTCTTGCATGTGCTGCGTAACCAGTAACCAAGGCCTTGTCGAAACAGGCTATGGAGAAGACAGCGTTGAAGATGAGATGTGTTGATCTCTAGCCGGCTCATGTGCGTTCCCTGAGACAACTCTTGCCTCTCTTTCAGGTGGAAGGTGCACCCGATCTCCCCCGTGCTGCCCCCAAACTCGCCGGTCATTGGTTCTCACACATATGCCTTTTGAAGCCGACAGGTATTGTTGTTGATGAGAGTCAACTGTTGGCATCGCGCTGACCACAATCTTTCTTTTGCTTAATCCGGAGTTCAGGGGGTTATAAATGGTTACTGTTAGTGAATTTTCCAACATTTGGAATGGGATGTGGCGCATGGGCTATTATTCCCGTGTTCTTGTATGTTATGTGCAAGCATAATACATGCTGAGGTCTATGGATGTGTTCGAAAGGTCGGAGTCAGGTATTCGAGGACGAGAACAAGACCAGATGCCACTACGGTTAGTGCAGGTCAACGAAACCGTATAGTGAGATTACAACATCAATAGGTACTAGCTAGCTATAGGCAATGCAGTATTGATAGGTCTCCTTCACAAGCATCGGAGTATGCGATTCAAGTGATCAAAAGATAGGTTCTAGATTGAACTAGCGTGATGACGTTAGGGCTTGATGTTTGTTTAGGTATGCTATACATGTCGATACCTACTATCCAAATACCTGATGTTGTCTCATTGTTCAATTGTAAAAGCACACCAGTAACAGAAGCGCACAACCAAGGTGCATTCTCTGTTCGACTCCCATCTCATGCGTCTCTGCTTGGATTGAACAGAACCTGGTCATACATTTTGCACAACCGAAGGGGAAGGATACTACTGCTGGAGGTGTGTCTTGTATGTACTGTAGGTATGCACATGCTTGGCCAGATCTTGGAACCTTGAAGGTGGGTGCACACAGTGGGGGTACATGCGTGCGTGTAGGGCTAAACAATACTTGGAAATAAATACCAACAGCCCGACATCAACTTGCGGAGTTAAACTACCACAGGCTCGACAGGTACTGGACTGTACTGTAGCTGTGGATTGAGTTAAACTCCGCACAAACGTAGATCAGCCAAGCTCAAGACTCAAAAGACCTATACCAACAGCTATTGCATGAAGTTGTTTTGTTGTTGTTAGATGGAGCATTGAATGTTGTTCTTGTTGTTGTTGTTGTAATCACAGGTGTGGTATGAGTTAACCGGTAGGCACATAGGAGTAAGACTGACATTGACGGCCCAAGGTTTAGATTTTGAGTGAATTGAATGAAGTAAAGATGGAAAGCTCCCGAGGCTCCCTACTAGGTACCTAGTGCAAAAGACCCTTGATGGGCAAGGGTGGTTAAGCGGGTAATCCTGATTCAGCATACCTAGATATCTAAGCCAGTGGGAGCAGCTATTATCGGGTCTTATCGCATGGCGAGCTCGCTAGCGGGCAGGCTAGAGGTGGGGTGGGGGTGTGGGCAGTGGGAGTGAATGGCACAGTACCTATAAGATGGCAGAACAATGGCAGGAGAACAGAGGGCTCTGGTTCACCATTCACCGCTCACCGCCTGGGGCGGTGCTGGGGCTGTTGGGGCTGCTGGAGGCGGGGCAGAATTTTTTTTCTCGTAGCGCTCCTCCACAAAGCGAAAGCGGGCGATAATTGCACAAATAAAGTTCTTCGCAGAGCGCCTGTCCGCTGCAAAATTCCTGTCCTCCGGCATCCCCTCTCCCACTCCTTGATCTCCCGTCTGCCGCCAATCCAACCGCAAAGATGGCCGAAGAAACATACGACGGTGCCGTCGGTATCGACTTGGGTATGTCCACGTTGTCGACCTCTCTGCTTTCCGTGCCGCTGTGATGGACGTGATGATCATGTTGATGATGCCCCGCGCGGTCCCACGGGCGCCATTCCCACCGACACAACACGGCTGACCACCGCGCTCCCCCGCGCCTCACAGGTACCACCTACTCTTGCGTTGCCATCTACGAGGGAACCAATGTCGAGATCATCGCCAACGAGCAGGGTAGCTTCACCACCCCCTCATTCGTCTCCTTCAACGAGAAGGAGCGTCTGATCGGTGAGGCCGCCAAGAACCAGGCCGCCATGAACCCGCGCAACACCGTCTTCGATGTCAAGTAGGTCGACCCCATCTTCATTCATCCATCCATCTCCTCCATCCCCTCCATCCACTCCATCCCCTCCTGGTCCTCGCCAGTCCTGTCTAGTCGCCAGCTCGAAGACCGCGTTCTAATGTGGCGTGCACTGTAGGCGGTTGATCGGCCGGCCCTTCAGCGACCCCGTTGTCAAGAAGGACATCGAGTCGTGGCCCTTCAAGGTCGTTGAGCAGGGTTCCGGCAACCCTGTCGTCGAGGTCCAGTACCTCGGCGAGACCAAGACCTTCTCCCCCCAGGAGATCTCCGCCATGGTTCTTACCAAGGTGAGTTGCTGCTTCGCTGTCCATAATGAAACCCCCCCACGACTGCTGCTGACACCTCGTCTTGTAGATGAAGGAGATTGCCGAGGTCAAGCTCGGCAAGAAGGTTGAGAAGGCCGTCATCACTGTCCCGGCCTACTTCAACGACAACCAGCGTCAGGCTACCAAGGACGCCGGTGCCATTTCCGGCCTGAACGTCCTCCGTATCATCAACGAGCCCACTGCTGCCGCCATCGCCTACGGTCTGGGTTCCAACAAGTCCAACAAGGAGCGTAATGTACTGATCTACGATCTGGGTGGTGGTACTTTCGATGTGTCCCTCCTGAACATCCAGGGTGGTGTCTTCACTGTCAAGGCCACCGCTGGTGACACCCACCTTGGTGGTCAAGATTTCGATACCAACCTTCTGGAGCACTGCAAGAAGGAGTTCTCTCGCAAATTCAAGAAGGACCTCTCTCCCGACCCTCGCGCCCTCCGTAGGCTGCGAACCGCTTGCGAGCGCGCCAAGCGTACCCTCTCCAACGGTGCTCAGACCACCATCGAGATCGACTCGCTCTTCGATGGCGAGGACTTCTTCCTCCAGATCACCCGTGCTCGTTTCGAGGACCTGAACGCCAAGGCCTTTGCTGGCACTCTGGAGCCCGTCACCCAGGTTCTCAAGGACTCTGGTGTCGCCAAGAACGCCGTCGACGAGATCGTCCTTGTCGGTGGTTCTACCCGTATCCCCAAGATCCAGAAGCTTCTGAGCGACTACTTCGATGGCAAGAAGCTGGAGAAGAGCATCAACCCCGACGAGGCTGTTGCCTACGGTGCTGCCGTCCAGGCTGGTATCCTCTCCGGAAAGGCCACCTCGGCCGATACCTCCGACCTCCTCCTTCTGGATGTCGTTCCCCTATCCCTCGGTGTGGCCATGGAGGGTAACATCTTCGCACCCGTTGTCACTCGCGGTACTACTGTACCCGCCCTCAAGAAGAGGACCTTCACCACTGTTGCCGACAACCAGCAGACCGTCCAATTCCCTGTCTACCAGGGTGAGCGTGTCAACTGCGAGGACAACACCTCGCTGGGTGAATTCACCCTTGCTCCCATCCCTCCCATGCGGGCTGGTGAAGCCGTTCTTGAGGTCGTCTTCGAGGTCGACGTCAACGGTATCCTCAAGGTCACTGCTACCGAGAAGACCTCTGGTCGCAGTGCCAACATCACCATTGCCAACTCTGTCGGCAAGCTCTCGTCTAATGAGATCGAGAACATGATCAACGGTAAGCTTCCATGTTCAGAATTTTATATAGATATAAGTCCGGTCGCTAATATGTATTGCAGATGCCGAGAAATTCAAGACCAGCGACGACGCCTTCAGCAAGCGATTCGAGGCCAAACAGCAATTAGAGTCCTACATCGGCCGTGTCGAGGAGATCATCTCCGACCCGACTCTGTCTCTCAAGCTCAAGCGTGGCCAGAAGGAGAAGCTCGAGGAGACTCTCAGCGAGGCTATGGGACAGCTCGAGCTCGAGGAGTCTACTGCTGATGATCTGAAGAAGAAGGAGTTGGCCCTGAAGAGACTGGTGACCAAGGCCATGTCTTCACGATAAGCGCGTTACATGATTTTTCGGTTTTCATCGTTGGGAATATACGGGCGCTGATTAGACCGCGCCAAGGCAGGCGTCCACACACACACAAACACACACACACGAAGCGTTCATATGTGTGAACAGACACTTCTCAAAGGGTATGAGATATGATGTCGATATGCCTTGATATGTAGGGGATAAAGATAAAAGTATTACGGGATGATTCACGCTGTTCTTCCAAACTCTTATACACTCACACCCAACCTTCTCTCGGCCTCATCCCACAACCAGCTTCCTGGTCATCTGCGCATTTGCATGTAGACTAGGAAGAATGGACATAACGAAGGGGAAATACCCTCCATGAAAAATAAAACACGTTTCAAAGTTAATTACTGCAAGCTGTCCAATTAATTGTGTCAAATCGCATCAGCATCTATAAGCTCGGGTGACAGTCGCTTTTGACTTATGTATTCGCTCCTTTGAAGATAGAACCGTTGTGGGTGGTATCATGACTGTAATATCATACCACCGACATTATTGAATTGGCAAGCCAAACAATATCCCATACAAGAAAGCCCATCCAGGGCAAATTAGAACTACTATCTCTGTAAATTTGCTAAGACCTAGTTTCGTAAACATTGCCAACATCAATAGAATCATCAACTTCTTATCTCTTTCGTTTCCAGCTACTTGAAGCCAAACAAGCATGCGCACAGCTTAAATAAATCCTCAATATTTTATCAGTCTTAACTCCCTGACCAGTCGTCGTCAATTGGCATGTTAATATTGTATTAGGCATTAGAAAGTTTGACTAGCAAACCAAACACTGTTCGGTTATTCTTTACCTATTGTATGTAAGACAATAGCCAACATCTGGGATTGTCAAATAAAAGCCGCTGCAGGAGGGAATCCACTCTTACCTGAATAACTGAATACCTGTATAGAATCTTTCAAGTCATAGCTAAGAGAAGTTTACATTCATTCGTATATCATATGTTGCTGTGTCCTATGGACCGAGATGACGTCACCATAACGCAGCATTGATAACCATAACGCTTTCCATCAAACTAAACATCCCATCCTCATCTCTTTCCATGCCACAATTGGAAAACTCAGGCAAGCTAAGCCCACCCAAGTGGGTTCCAAGTCTTTTGATCATCAGAAACCACTGGAGCTGAAACAACACTAGAAGTGAGCATGTTAGTGTTGCCATACTAGGAGCCCTTCACTCATCGAACGAAACTTGAACCAGACTGGCATATATAAACAAAGCCAACATCAACTCATCACGCAGATTCTCGCAAAAATGGCATCAACTACCAATAGTGACAAAGAAGGCCAACCCCTGAGCCCAGACCAAGACCAGGACATCATGCGTGCGTGGCAATACTCCAAGGCAGGCCGGAGCCTCGCCTCAGCCCTGACCTTGAATCCCAACGCCCGCCGACCCCCCACACCTCTACCGGCGAACCAGTTACTAGTCCGCGTGACGCACATGTCGCCAAACCCAGCAGACTACAAGGTGCCCGAGCTCGGCTCGCTGGCGACACTGATGCTGACTCGGTCGTGGACAGCGACGCCGGGAATGGACTACGCTGGCGTCGTGGAGGAGGTCGGGAGCGGCATCACCCGCAGCGCCACCACCTCATCCTCATCCTCTCCGGAGAAAACAAAGCCAAGCACGCAAACTTACCAAGCCGGCCAGCGCGTCTTCGGCCGCGTCATGCAGACTCCCCACGGGAGTCTCGGCGCATACGTGCAGCCCACCATCTCCGGCTGCGTCCCACTGGCCCCATCCGTATCTCTCTCCGACGCCAGCACGCTCGGCACGGCGGCGCAGACGGCGTACCAAGCCATCGTGCCCTACGTGCGGCCGGGGCAGGGCGACGAAGTGTTCATCAACGGCGGCAGCGGCGGCGTGGGGACGTACGCGATCCAGATCGCGGCGCGGGCGCTCGGGTGCGTCGTCACGGCGTCGTGCTCGGCGCGCAACGTCGACCTCTGCAAGTCCCTCGGCGCCACCGCCGTGCTGGACTACACCTCGACGGACGTCTCGGCCGCGCTGCGCGCGCGGGGCCAGGTCTTCCGCCTCGTTGTCGATGCCGTGGGCGGCAGCCCCGCGGATCTGTACACGGCCGCCGACGACTACCTGCTTCCCGAAGGCACTTTTGTCCAGGTCGGGGCGGCCATGGGGATGGCGAGTATGGCTTCGATAACATCCCGCGCGCTGCGGCCGAGCATGCTGGGCGGCGGCAAGCGGGCGTTCAAACTGCTCGTTGTTGCGGATAAGCATGAGGATCTTGCGCAACTGGGACAGTGGATGGAGGAGGGCAAAATCAAGGCTGTCATCGATGGAGATATCATCCCCTTTAGCGAAGCGCCGAAATTATTCGACAAGCTTAAAACTGGACGCACGAGGGGGAATTTGGTGGTTCAGGTTGCGGAGAAGGTGGATTTCTAGGTCAGTAAGGAGGCAATAGTTCTTTCATGGGCATCAAGTGCATTGTTCAAGGCGTTGGTACGGGATCAGGGTGGGTAACGAGACAAATCTTCATTTTCGAGTTTCTACCTGTAGGGGGTTGTGGTCGTGATCAGCAGGCATTAGACAGCTTGAATTGGTGAAACGATTTATTTTTATATACGTATAATGTTCGCTTCTCTATGCAAAAAACCAGCCGCGGCTTTAAACTCCATCTATTGGTACTTTAAAGTCTGGTACGAGCTCGTCATGGGAGCTCTGTCTATGTAATCAGCAGTGAGCTGGTAGGGTATAGTTTGCGAGAATAAGGCGATCTGGCAATGACGGCGTCTGCGAAGACGCCTGCCACTAGGCTCATCAAATTCTATTGATCTGAGCATCTGGCATGATAGTGCCTGATTTGGCCAGTCGCATTGGAGGCATCGAGGTACTTAATTAATTATCGAATTGTGAACAATCCCTTCACTTTGAAGCGGAGGTGCTCATAGAAAGACCAGAGGGAGTCATTGCGGGAGCGGGCGTGGTAGAGCGGGTAGGGGGTTGCGATCGATTATGGGCCATGTGTGCTCTAACGAGATGGCCAGCAGCGAGGGCACTGCAAAGAGACAACTCGCCAGCAAGTACAGAGGCACCGATGATGCGTGCGAGGCGTCGAGAGTTTCCTCCCGGGGTCGTTGGATGAGATCCTCTGACGCCTAGTAGATCAAGCATGGCACTCTGCGGCTCCAAGATTGTACCACCACCGAGGGTACCAACCTCAATTGAGGGCATGGAGACAGCTATTTGAAGAGAACCATTCGGAGTTCTGAAAAAAAAAAAGTTAGCAAAACGTGTTGCCGTGGACGTATCATTACATATTACTTACTTTTTCATTGTGGTGATGCAGTTTGCACTCTCCACCACTTGCGCAGGATCCTGGCCTGTTGCGAGGAATACAGCCGCGACGATGTTGGCAGCATGTGCGTTGAAGCCACCAACCGATGCTGCCATGGCGGAACCAACCAGGTTCTTCTTGATGTTAAGCTGGACGAGAGTGTCGACATCGGTCTTCAGAATGGCCTTGACCATATCGCCAGGGATGATAGCTTCGGCCACGATTGACTTGCCACGGCCGTCGATCCAGTTCAGTGCAGCTGGCTTCTTGTCAATACAGAAGTTTCCTGACACTGATACAATGTCCATATCGTCGAAGCCCGCATCATTGGCCATCACACTCAAAGCGTGTTCCACACCTTTCGAGATCATGTTCATACCCATAGCATCGCCCGTCGTAGTCTTGAATCGGATATACAAGTCAGTTCCGGCCATGGCAGTCTTCATGCTTTGCAACCGGGCAAACCGGGACGTAGAGTTGAACGCTTTCTTCATTGTGTTTTGGCCCTCGTCAGAGTCAAGCCAAAGCTTGGCGGCACCAGCCCGCTCGAGAGTCTCGAAGCTGACACAGGGCCCACGGGTCATGCCATCACCGGTCAGCACGGTCACAGCACCACCTCCGGCGTTGATAGCCTTCGCGCCACGGCTCGTGCTAGCAACCAGCACACCTTCAGTGGTAGCCATAGGAATAAAGTAGCTCTGACCGTCAATAACGAGGGGTCCAGCTACACCGACAGGAAGGGGCATATAACCAATAACGTTCTCGCAGCAAGCACCCAAGACTTGATCCCAGTTGTAGTTGAGATAGGGAAGTTTCGATCGTTCTAGTAGGTTTGTGATTTCGGTGGTTGCCGGTGTTCTCGAAATAATGGACCGTCGAACCTTGACAGCACGTTCGCAATCTTTAAGGCCCTTCTCTAAGGCGTAGCCAGGTACTTTACCATCCAAAGATAGCGAAATAACCTCGCTGTCGCTCATATCGTAATAACGCTTTTCCTTGACAAGAGCAGCTAGTTCTGCCGCGCTTCGCATGACTTCGGGAGACGGCGGTGTCGTAGGGGGTTCCATAGGAACAATTGCCGGCCTTGGAGGGGCCTTCATTTGAATGCCCTCGTCGTCAGTCTCAGCTGGAGTCGCAGGAAGTGTCGACGTCGACTTTCGCTTTGGCCGGATGCCGCCCAATGGAAGTGTGGTTGAGTCGCGAGGGTCATTGAACATTTCAGCAGCTGCAAGTTCCTTGCGGTCGACCGGATGATCGGGTGTGTTCGGGTCTTTGATTCCCCATCGTGCAACGTTAAAGAGATAGCCGTTGAGTGCCACGCTCATTGCGAGGGCAATCACAATCCACTTAGACAGAATGGGATCTTCCAGACTCTCAAAGATGCTGCCTACCATGCGTCCTCCTACGCCATATCGTTGCAGCTGCGTGAAGCCGTGGTCATCCTCCTGGTTAACCAGTCCAGTGGACGGTGTCGCGTAGTGTACCGAAGGGAACTCTAGTTCATATTTAATAGGAGTGAGTACGGTCACAACCGTGGGTTTAGAGTGACTCTTGGCATTAAACAAGATCTCGTCCAACCCATTGCCAGCAACCTTGTGAACATCTAGAGGAGGCATAGTGACAACCCCGCCTAGACCGCCAGACCAGGTGAAGTTGGTCAGCCCATTGGTTCTCAGAGGGATCGTAGCTATGTTGATAAGGTTGAGACCGAAGAAACCAACCACCATCCAAAACTTGAATTTAGGGACGCTGCCACTCTTGGCATTTTTTCCGAAGAGAGCTTCGCTCGCTCGATCTCCAGTGGCTTCTCTAGGCCAGTCGTTGCTAGAGGCGACATTCTCAGCGACACGTCGACTGACGCCATCATCTTCCAGGGCTCTGCGCATCTCAAGATGGCGGCGCATGCGGTTCACCTCCAGCTTGATACTGAGAACAGCGGTGTAGAAGGTGAAAAGTAGGATGCAATCAAAGAACAGGATCCAGGCAGCTAGGAAACAAAACTGCTGGAGGCCACCCTGTACGCCAGACGCAGCGCCGCAAATCAGTATCACAATCTCGATGAGATAGTCGCGAACAATGTCGAATCCCGTCTCCTTAACAGCCCGCGATACAGCATACTGAATGACGCCGTCGTTCGTACCGGACAGCGCGGATGTTTTACCCGCCTTGCTTGTTTGCTCGGCAGGTTTTCGGTATTCCAGCGCATGACTTAGCACAGCGCTGGTCAAAGCAATGTTCTTCTCGAAGCCAATGGTAACCACCAGGAAAGGTAGACCCTCTGATAGCAAGACAAAGCTGACTGGGACCCCAAGCTTTGTGGTCACATTGAGACCAAAAAGGAAAGCGAAGGTGGAGGAGAAAAGCACGCTGATAGCCAACCAAGTGTTCGAGCCGAGCTTCTTCATGGACAGAAAGAGCGAAACAAAGGTAAGATGCATAGACAGATAGCCGAGGATCATGATGACGATATCTAAGGTGTCGGCATTCTTGAGCAAGTCGAGGAATTCGGAGTAGGCATTCTGCGCCCATCGTACGATGCTGTTTTCTGAGTGCCCGCGAGCCACCTTCATGATCCACATCTTCTGCTCGGTCTGACCGTCTTCATTCTGGCGCACCTCTCGGCTCTCGCCGTGGTCGGGGATCTCCTGGACAGCAGCGACAAATTCCGGGGCTTCGCCATACTTGACAGCGAAGGCCAGGGCGCTGTCCTGAGAGTATGCAGCAATCGAGTTCGAGGTGGAGGGGAGATGAGTAACGGTCAAGTTGTCGGGAAGAGGCACGATATGAGCGCCGGGAGCGGTCTGCGCTGCCTCTTCGCTAGATTCGGGGAAGACGAGTGTTATGAGAGCTTGGTGATCGGCATCCTTGGGGATCCTAGCTTTGGAATCGACGGGCTGCCACCGCCAGCTCGTCTCGGGGCCGATCTTCAGGTTTCGGCTTCCTTCGGCGAGGGAGGACCACTCGGCGTTCTTCACGTTCCTCGTCGCGTCCAACAGACTCTCTTTCATAACCCCGACATAGGCGGTGCTGGCCAGCAAGGCGATGACGACGATGGTGTGAACCGGGTGGGAGCAGGAGAGTCTGGAGAAGAAATTCAAAACGGGAGTGATCTTCTTGCTCGCAACAGAAGGCGGCGCATGGACATCAGTCTGCTTCTGCCCGCGGAAGCGGGAGGGCAGAAAAGAAGAAGCAGCAAGCATGTTTGCGACTAGTTCGACGGCATCAGGGGTTTCTCGAGATTATACCGCCTAAGGGAGGGGGTGGTTCATGTTAGTTTGTTGCGACCAATGATGTGCTCAGTGCGGCCCCAGATCAGAGACTCTCTCTCAGAGATGCAGTTACCAGAAACAATAACGGTGACGGTTGAGCGAGACGTGGGGAGGGAGGGGGGGGGGGGGGGGGTAAAAGACATGGGCATGGGCGTACCTGTCCGGGAAGGGTGTTGGAGGTTTGGGGACTGTTGCCCGTGTCGGTGTGTCGAGGCGAGTGAAAGAGATTACGCTGCACTAGACTCAATTCTAAATTGCCCCGGATACGTTATTGCTCGTCGGCGAGTTGTCGGAGCGCTTGTCGGCCGCCCTTATTTGGCGTGGTGTGGGGTGCCGAAGCAGGTCACGATCATGAACTCGCGGATGGTCGACTGGCGATTGTTGAAAATCACGGCGTGACCAGGCGCAAGACAACAAACAGGAGGCTCGGTACGGCAGCCAGAGAGAAAAGAAGGGAAGAAGGAAGGGGAGAATGGGAAAGATTGGAAATAGCGGCGTGGAGGAAAAATAATAAATGTTGAATGGGCCACCGGCCGGGGGGGGAGTAGTCGGGCAATTAGGATTTACATAGTAAGTGAGAAATTTGGTGGGCTGCTTGATCGACAGGCATGGCGAGCGTGCATGCTCGCATGGCAGGCCTCGGGAGCTTGAGCTGCTGAAGGTCGGGCACATCCCTAGGACCCCTAGTAGGTCGGAGCTAGGAGGTCAGGTACCTCCCTACCTACCTCAGTACCTATAGGTACCTACCTAAATTACAAATATGGGCCCGCTGCGCTCGCCTACCCTCGGTGCCTCACTGCCGGGAGCTGCTGCTTTCCCGCCTCGATGATGCGAATGCGACTGTGCAGCCCGACCTACCAACATTGACTTTTAAGGTTGCAATTACGTACAGCTGGGTTCCTGTTACAACGTAGTCTCGCTGTTGGGTAGCAGTAGACACCGGATTGATCTTGTCGGCCAAGCAGCAGCCATGTTCCATGATACCACTGTTGCCGATCTTCTTAAAATAGGTAACAGAAGATGTTCTAAGTACTCGCAGGCCCGTAGGGTACCCACCCCCGTCGTCCCTTGGCACCAACTGCCCCGAGGTTAGTGGCCCGTGGTGTCACTGGCGTCTACTCGTAATGTTCACAAGGAGGTAAGGTTCCCTTCTGTTGGAATCAGGGAATTAGGGGACTGTTTCAACCATCAACCATCACCAAGTTCTTATCTTGGTCAAAACTCAACCTACCTAATTTGGAGATATTGATATTACTATTACTGTATGCCACGTGCTCAACCACGGGTGTACATGAACTTCAAGGCTCACTGAGAGCGGGCATAATGCAGACTACCTACCTAACCTTACCTAAGGTATACACAGAGATACACCGCCGCTATCAGGCTCGAAGTCATTGACTTGTCTGACATAAGCAACCAACTACTAACTACTATACTTAGTGTCTCCATGTCGGCACCCAGCGTAGTAGTGGCTTACGGGCATTACTTGTTGCACGGGTATTACTGCATTGCCAACAAGTTTAGTAGATTTGATGCGTCATGCTACCGAGTCTCACGTACGGGTAGTTGCCAACTTGCCCCGGCCCGAGCTCTATGTCGAATCTAACGTCTGACTCTCAAGACGCCTATGAACGTTTAATTATAATTTTTCTCTCTCGAAGACATCGCGACCTTTCGGTGTCTACGAGCGTGTGACAGGTCTTCGGACTGTGATTTCCATGTGCCGTTATTTTCCTGATAGATGTCTTGATCAACACATCCAGCTCGGGTCCTGGTTACCCATCTACATACCTTACCTACATGTAGCAAGCAAGCCTAGGTACAGTAGGTAGTCGGCTACGCTAGTTTAGATCTCCTAGCAAGGAGAGTTGGGTGGACAGCAGCAGTAATCGTCGATAGGTGATCGCGGTCTATAGCCTTGCGCACTAGATCTTTAATTTTTTGGATTACCGGTTAAACTACTGGTGAGACTGGTGCGCAATTGCGAGCACGAACGTGGGATTCCCCATGACAGGGGTCCAGTAGAACATCGGTGTACAGAACGATAACATGCCACATATGCAGACAGACTGCCGTCCTCATGTGGCAGCTTCTAAACGGTACAAAGAAAACGTGCAGATGCAGCTTTTTTGTGGATAAAGCAGTTCTCGTCTATGTGGCCAAGGTTGAGGGGCGAGGGGACTGAGCCGGCAGGCAATACGAATTCGAATACACAGGCTTTGTCACACGCAGTCGGAAGAGATTGATAAAGATTTACGAGTACCGTATGTGCCCAGGTGGTGTTTGTGTTTGGGTGGTGTTGAGTGCTACATAGAACCTGCATATTCGACCTGCCCTTGTAGCGCGTCCTATCACTGGAGGTCGACATCGTGGCATCGTGGATATCGACGTACACGCCACGACGGAGTTTACCTATGGAATGACAAAGACACGAGCAGCAACCTTGGCCCGCTTGGACAGGGCTTTGGAGACTACCCAATTAGATAGATAGGCGGTGCGTGTAAGTAGTTCTTTCACAAGGGATTCCCTTCGCCCACTAGTCCTAATTACTGAGTATGTAGATTGCCCACCCCAAAGATGCAATCTCATCATCGTCGCAGTACATATGTACATACATAGTCGTAGTACAGAAGATGGCTGACTCCATCCTGGCACCATGGCTATGCTGTCTGGAGCATAGCGTCATCTGCGCGGACCCCCTCAATCGTCTCTCCGATCTGTATGGACCACCACTATGATTGTGCGGTCGTGCTCGAGCGCAGCTGGAGGACTTCGGGACCCTCGATGCTCACCACCTTAGCGCCCGATCCTTCGATAGACTTTTTGCACTGGGGCCAGCTCCCAGCGTCGACGGGCCTGGTGCCCTCCTCGATGAGGTAAGTCCGAAATCCTTCTCCGGCGGCATCTTCCGCGCAACTCTTAACACAGTAATCACCGGCCAGCCCCACCACGTACACATGTGTGACAGCCCGACCGCGCAGCAGCGCCGCCAGCCCGCTGTCGCCCACGCGTGGCGAGGGCGACGTCGAGGTCGACCTCAACGGCGAGAACGGGGCGTAGAAGGGACTGTACATCTCGAAACGCGGGTCGGTGCCCTTGTGGATGATCTCGTCCAGCTTCCCCACGTCGAGCTCCGGCACCAGCTCCGCCCCCGCGGTGCCCTGCACGCAGTGTACTGGCCACAGCCGCGACGAGTAGCTCTCGGTCGCGTCGGTCGGGTTCACGATGGTCACCGAGTCGACGAACGGCTCCTTTCCCGGGTGGTTCGACGCAAACGAGACATGGTCTCGCGGGTGCCAGTCTTTCGTGGCCACCTTGAGCGCGAACGGTAAGCCTAGCAGCTCGTTGATCGGCCCTATAACGCCACGGCCATCGGGCACAGCCAGTGCGCCATTCTGTTACGCATGCTGGTGTTAGTGCATTGCATTGCTTTTGCCCGTCCCGGCATTCGGGTCACGGGTTAGGGGTTACGGGTCGGGAATGGCGGGGAGTTAGATGGGCATACCGGAGGACAGAAGTCTCCCTGTAGATCCACAATGATTAATGCGGGCGTAAAACGGTTCTCCATATTGAAGGGACTTTGGGAGACTGGTGTTGTTGCCTCGAAGGTTTACAGCACTATCGAATCGTCTCGCGTTTTGCAGACTGATCACAGCCTGATACCTAAGTACCTAGGTAGGTAGGTCAGCTTAAATGGTGCGATGTCACTTGCTTCACCGCCAATCCAGTTCAATTCTCGGAAACAGTAATTATAAATGTAGGCGACCTGGACTTTGAACAGTCTCCCGGACTTGATGTCTATTAGCAGAATACTACAACATAACAGAGCAGGCAGTAACTCGGTGAGGGCAATCGGCGGGGTTGTCTCAACAGCTTACACATCGCATCACCTATGTAGGTAAGGTATGTAGTTAACTACCTGGTAGTACAGCGAATTTAAACCTACCTACCTAACCAACCTAAGATTAAGTACGTATGTAAGAATCTTTACGTACCTTATCTTTCTATTAGCTTGATTGACTCGTTCGTGACCTGCAATGTTTCTCCGTCTTAGTTACAAGGCTGTTGTACTCAAATGCAGAGTGATAGATACCTATACGTTTCGAGCCCACGTTATAACCCTAAGCCTTCATCTGAGCTCGTCCATGATGATACCTAACGAATTCACCAATCTTCTTAGCCACTTGAGCCGAGCTTTCCTCAAATCCAAGGACATGGCCAATGACGGCTGTATCATGCGGCGCATCCGGCTCCATGTACGTCTCGAGCTCGTTCCCTTCCACACCGCCCATCTCCCGCATCCAGTCCACGCCATCGATGGCTAGAATCTCGACGGCACCGAAAGTGACAAGCATCGGGACCGGTGTCTTGAACGGGGAGCCAAGTGGTACGATATAGGGGTGTTGCGGTGGCGCATCACCGATATACGTCTTTGCGCCCCATAAACAGAGAGCCCTGCCCAGGTAGTCGCTATTATAGTTCGGGTTGCTCTCAACGACAATCCCGGGCCACAAGAACTTGACCGGTGCCACCCAAGGTGAAATCACTGGAATGTCCCGAATTAGATTGCTGAATGTGAAACACGACGGTCTGGAGATGCGCGGAAAGCCAACTCACGAAACGCGCACCTGGGCTGCGGGATGCTAAGCTCTGGATGCTCTACGATATAGCGAAGCAGCCCAATCACCAGATTGCCACCCGCGCTATCACCAGAGACGGTAATATTCGAGGCCGGGACCCCGAGATTTCGTACAAAATACAGGTAGCTCGTCAGCGAGTCCTGCAGCGCAGCAGGGAAAGGGGCAGACGTCGGGCGGCTAGACAAGCGATACTGCAGAGCAAAGGCAGGGCCGGTTTCCCCGTGCTTCGACAGAAGGTCGAACATTGGCCCCGATGCCTTAATCCGACCATCGCCAAGGACGAATGCCCCGCCGTGGATGTGAAGAATGATCGGCCCGGCTTTGGCAGGATCCGCCGGTCTTTCCGGGTACCACGTGCCACCGATGATGGCGGGCTCGACGTCTTTACTTTCCAGCGGTCCGCGATACATGCCCTTGGGAAACGGCTCGATTATCTCCCATCTGTCCTTCTCCCCCCCAGGCTCCAGCGGCAGCGGCACCGGCGGCTCTGTTTCGGACCACATTCTGAGCGCCTCGCCGAAGAGTCGCATTACGAGTGACTTTTTGAAGCTCCACTACAATATTCAAATTCAGCAACTATTAATAGCAGACACACATTCTAGGATGTTGAACTCGTCGGAGCACCAACGTTTCTTAGTTGAATTTAGAATGGCACTATCTCATCTAAACGAGGATCACTCACGGTAGGGACCGGTCTTCCATTTTGGAAAGAGTAACGAATTATCCATATAGGCAGACGGATGATGATTGTGCCAAGATTGAAAAGCTGATAAAACAGTCTCAATCCCGGGTATGACACGAGCGGCCGCCCAGGAAACGTCACAGTAGGCATTTCGGATACTGATGAGTGCTGTGCTAGGTTATGTATTGAAACACAGAAAACAACCTCGACACAAAAATTCAAGTCCCGTATTTAGTTGGGACTGAGCTTGGTTAAGCGGAAAGCCGGTACTTTTACCGTTTGCGCTCAGACCCCGCTCATTGAACCTGCTCTTGATATATGTCCGTCGCATGATGTGGTCCAAAGCGATTTCATGGCAAGGTGCAAGGGCTCCGAGAGAACTTGGCGGTAGATGGGTGGCCGCCTACCTGATATCTCAAGCTGTTGAGCGATATTCGGTAGCACTACTGGTTGAAAATATGACAAAAGAAGCTGCCAATATTGTAGCCAACCCACCTCCCCACCGATGCCCATAATGCCCGCCTAGCAGTATTTTATTCCGGGAAAAGAATCCCGAATTAGGTACCCTGTCAAGGCTGGCAGAAAATTCCATACCAGGATAACTACCGTACAGCTCTCCAACAATATCTCGGATCCATTACAGCATCATCCGAAGGCGGGATGTCGATGCATTTTTCAGACAGAAACTCAATATATCGTTATCAAATTCTTTAGCGGGGTTCTCATGCATCCCCGGGCGCCAAAATACAGGAACAGGCCTAGACGGGCGGTTTACTTACAATGCCTCAAGTTCACCAATATGACATACCTACTTCTCAAACATCTAGTAGCAGAAAAGAACCAAAATCGTTGCTGTAACAAACCCACAAACGCAATTCGACAGTTGAGAAAAATGTCAAGTCAAAAATAAAAATAAAATCAGCGCAGACTGACCACACGAGCTTTCATGGCTTAAATCTGAATTGATCAGAATTGGGTCATTTGAGGGAACTGCAAGACATCAAGTCAGCCCAAACGCTCGATCAGCAGCCAGCTTTCTTCGTCTTTTTTCTGCATCAACCCATGCTATTTATTATGTTCGGAGCAAGAGTCAGAAAACGATGTCTGACCATCAAACTTGTCTATTCCACATTTACGACATGACGTTTATGCAAACTGTCAAGCACATATTTGGAGTTACTGGCAACCTCCCCAGTTCTGGACAAAAGGGACGGTGATTTTCGTATTAGGACTATCAAAATCCTTCATGGGACCAAGTTGTAATTGTTGCGGATCAATCTTTATCCCCAAATCTTCTCCGCGCCAACTAGCACAGAGCGTTGGAGGACTCGTCAACGTAATTATCTCGATCTGCACTTCCCAACCCAAACTCCAGCAATATGTGTCTCGCGGAGGTGTACTGACGGCAACTGTGTATATAACTCCCATAAGTCTGGTTCGTTCATAGTTCTGTTTGAGCGAATTGACTCTGGCATGAAATTTACGCACGTATTCCCAGCGCTATTCAACCCCCAGACCACACCTACCTACCTAGGTAGGTATACAAGCCCGGCTTCCCACATCACAAAATGTCACGAACAATCCTCCTCCTCAACGGGCCCAACCTCAACCTCCTCGGCACCCGCGAGCCAGACATATACGGCACCACCACGCTATCAGACGTAGTAGCCCAAGCCGAGACGCAAGCGTCCAGTTTGGGAATCTCCTTGCAGAGTTTCCAGTCGAACCACGAAGGCGCGATCATAGACAGAATCCACCGTGCGCGAGGCAGTGTCGATGCCATCGTCATCAACCCAGGGGCCCTCGCACACACGAGTGTCGCTCTCAGAGACGCTTTACTGGGCGTCGAGATCCCCTTCGTCGAGCTACACGTCAGCAACGTCCACGCGCGCGAGCAGTTCCGTCACCACAGCTACCTCCAGGACAAGGCCGTTGCCGTCATCTGTGGCTTGGGGACGTATGGATACACGGCTGCTATTGAGTTTGCGTCGAAGCATGTGAAGATTAAGGGGAAATTGTGAGGAGGGGTGGAATTTGTGGTTGAATGGTGGGATACTTACGATGCGATGCGTGGATGATAGGTCAGAAGTGCTCGCTAGCAGACAATATTGAATTCCTTCCCCTAATCTATGGTATCTACCGTGTGGAACCGTTATGTTGTTCAATGTTCCAAAGTTCGCCGGCCAAAACATATTCATCTATCACAAGAAACACACAAATCAAGGTTGACCTATACTATGCCCATGTTACGGCCGTTATACGTGAGTCGGGTCACCATCTTGAACCCTATTGGAAAGAGCAGCGCTATGCAAATTCGCCGCCAGTTCCATGCCTATCTTTTCCCAACGCCGAATTGTAACATACCAAGCAAACCAAGCACCATACTGTCTGTAAGTGCCGCTATCCTCTCTTTAATACTTGTTAATGCCGCGTAGAATTACCTGAGAGGTGACTGTTTCCTTGGGCGAATAGCTCTTAGTGCCAATTTGGTGGTCCTCGGGTCGAACTTCCTGGTTTGTGGATCCCACCATGCGAAACAGTCGACTGTGATGATAGCACGCGGTGTCATAATTTCCACTAAGCCAGAGACACGGATCGATCCTCGAGGGGGCAAGGCGCCTGGACTGCGCCAGTTCTTTGCCAGAGCGTGCTTGAACTTGGCCCAGGGGCCACTGAGATGGTCTTGCGTCGTACGAACCATATACATGTCTTTCGCCTTGGGCACGGTGGGAAGAGCGTCGCCGACACCGGCACCGGCGCCTCCATTCTCAGGTGTTCTCGTAGAGCCCGCAGTTCTGCCGTCTAGTGGGGAAAACGGAGCCGCAGACGACCCGTTGCTGGTCTGTCCTTGTGAGGATACAGACGGCTGCGCTGCATCGGGCTTTCCAGACTGCTTCTTGAGCTGCTGTTGGATCCTGTCGATGGTTTGCTGCATGTTGGCCACGGAATCTGGCTGGGTCTCGTACCCGAACAACTTGGCGACGATCATGGCGTTTTGCTTGAGCAGTTCACCCATGAACGTGGCTAACGAATACGCGACGGCGGTTGGTGCGAGGGCTTGCTTCGTCCACAGGGCAGCCCGCGTATCGACAGGCTGTGTGCCCCATCGGAGGCCCTCTCCGTCACCAAAGCAAAGGCTGTTGGAAGTCAGCAAACATGCCATCGCACGAGGGCAGTGGGGGGAAGGCCGTACCCTTGTCTAACGAAGGTCGGCGGTGGCTTTGAAGGGTATAGCAAATCGAGCCAATACTGGTGGATGACGAGTTCATGGCCCAGTTTGGCGTGGAGAGGATGATGCGCAACGGCGAGACGGGCCAGCTCGGCTAGGTTATCTATTCATTCACAAGATCTGTCAGCGAGACACGGGCGCGACAAAGACCTGGCGGATGCCGTATTTGATGCGCACCTCGTATGGTCTGCATAAGCTGGGAATCGCGGCTGACTCGGACGTAGGCCTTCCATTCTGGGTCTGTGCCGCGATATGGCAAGGGGTCAACTATCTGGGTGAAGCCTGGGAAGGGTATGAAGAAAGGCACTTCGGCGTCTTCCTCCAGCTCGCGGCGCTCCTCTTCGGTCAGCTCCAGATCCGACTCGTCCACCAAGGCGAGCAAGGTTCGTGTGATGACTTCGTAGAATACATAGCCGGCGCCGGCGTATATGAGGAAGTTGCTGCGGTTCATGGGTCAGTACAAGCCCTCTGGACGAGGGAAAATGCCGACGTACAGAATCCTGGGCCCTTTCCTCTTGAACTTGACGTGCTGTATCCGCACGACGTCGGGCTCTGTATGTAAGAACCGCGGCCGTGCAGTCGTCCGTACAGTCGTCCGTGCAATCGCTGTTCGAAGGCCAATAGATTGGAGATTCCCCCGCGGCCGGAGTAATCGCAACATGACGGGCAAATTTCAGAGGCACGCCAGGGGCCGGCGGCCGGAGGCAGGAGACACTCTCGCGCGGGTGCGAGGCACGGAGGAGCAGCGAAGACGAGGCGGACTGTTGACGACGTGGATCGTGGCGTGGTAAAACCTCGATGCGTTGGCGGGAGCTGGAGTCGAGATAATCAGTTGTTGCGACAGAGAGGAAAATAATGTCGAATATTGACTTTTAGGTTGACGTATCCCGCGAAGGATGGACGGGTCTTGAGGGAGGGATGCGCCCTGGAGACTAACTGGGCTCGACTGGGGCGCGTGGCTAAATGGGGGACCGATCTGGAGAACGACGGGTACCTAGGTAGGAGGTACCTAGCTCACCTACCGCTGTCTCTCAAGTGGCTTGTCTCGGTCCAGGAAGGGGCAAGGTGGCCAACATGTGCTCCTGCTAATTGATGTATGCCATATAATACGGCAGAATTAGTCTTTAACGGCGAAAAAGATATAAGTATCTCATGAAAGACCGGACCTGTGCTTGCCCAGACCCGTTCATTCACTAGAAGTTCTCAGTTGTTCTTTCTCTGAGCTGGATGATTCCTGGGAATATAGTATGCTTTTCGATTAGGTTTGGGCAAACGCAGCTTGCCTGGCTGCAAAATGCTTTGGTGTGATGGCCGAGTGGTTATGGCGACAGACTTAAGTTGTACAAGGGTTCTGTTGACGAAAGTCGCGCGAGTTCGAACCTCGCTCACATCACAAGATAATTCTTTTGCTGTCTGTCTACTGTTGCTCTCTCTACATATTTGTTTTTGATCTTTTTCTGGGAAAATATAATGTGGCTATAAAACATTCCTGGATTCTATTTTGCGTAATAGCGGAATATATCTCCAATTTCGGATTGCAGGTTTAAACATGTACTTGCTATCCAGCTATTACGGTGGCACAGGTGCGGCGGTAGTAGGGGTCATAGGGGTCCAGTTCTGTGGCTTCTATCTAGGAGGTACCTACCTAGGTAGAACCGTTTCAGATGCTCCGGGCACCTGGAACTGCCCAGTGCCCATGGTAATTATCACTGCAGTAGGTACTCCCGACATCTCCCCTGTAGGTAGCGTGTACCTTGGTACTAGTTCTACCTGGACGTGCTCGAGTCGCATCCAAGCTCCTGACCTCTTAGCTGGTACCTCCTAGCCTCTAGGTATAATCAATTAGAGGCTGCATCAGCCTTGCATCGTCGTACACGCTCTCGACCACACCTCAGTCAGACAGCAGCAGCAGCAGCATCACCATCCCCGTCATCGCCACCATCATCAAGTCGCTGGCGATCAGTCACAGGCTCACGACCAAGATGAAGCTCAACAGCTTCTTCGTCCCAGCAATCGCGGGTGTCGCGGTCGCTGCTGACCCGGCACCGCTGGAACACGCCGAGGCATACATGCTCAGACACACCAAGCCGACCACATCGTCGTCCAACGCCCCATCGATACCACACTCCCTCGCCGAGACCATCCTCCTCCAGCGCCTCAGTTCGCCCGACCGGCCGTCCGCTCTCGGCCACATGCCCGAATCGCTGGGCCAAGACGAGGCTATCTCCTACATCAACGAATTCGCGACGCCCTCGCGACCCCTGTTCGACAGTGCCGAGGGGGGCGAGCCCAAGCAGCTCGTCATCGCCTTCTCCGGCGTCGACTCCGACCAGCACAAGCAGCTCAAGGCCGCTATACCGCGTGTGCCGCTTGCTTTCACGGCGCCTGGCCTTGGTCGGTTGCCCGCCGAGGTCAGCTCTGACTGTGCCTTTGGACCGTCCATCAACCCAAGACCAAGCGAGGCTAGCAAATGTTGGAGTGGGAACACGCAGTATCTCCAATATGATGTGAAAAAGGTATGATATAGCAGCAGATCCGACACGCTCTGCTCCCAGGCCCATGGACTATGGACTATATATGTTGACAACACCCTGCGCCACAGGACAGTGACATCGTCAAGCAGCTCAGCATCAACCTGGCGGCGCTGAAGTCTTACGCCAACGAGGGTCTCATGGAGACAACTATCGTCTTCCTCGACTCCTCGTCTGATTCGGAGGTCCACCGTCGCCAAGTGCTGCACCAGAAGGAGAAAGTTATTTCCTCGCCAGCCAGCCCCGATGCGACCTTTGTCTCGAGCACACATTCCGACAGCAAGAGCAACAAGGACAAAGCCTACAACCCCCTCGCCGGCCGTCCCACACCCATCCCCAGCTGCTTCGAGTCCAAGAGCGCGTGCGAGAACGCAACCGAGTCGTGCTCCGGCCACGGCCAGTGCGTCGACCGCTGGGGCAAGGATGACACCAAGAACAGCTGCTTCTTCTGCCACTGCGGCAGCACCATCGAGCCGCAACCCAAGGGCAAGAAAGGCGTCTATTACTGGGGCGGTGCTACCTGTGAGAAGCGCGATGTCAGCACCCCCTTCTGGCTCTTCGCAGGCGTCACCATCGCCCTGGTGGCTACCGTCACCTTTTCCATCGGTTTGCTCTTCAGTGTGGGCGAGGAGAAGCTGCCCGGTGTCATTGGCGCAGGTGTTTCGAGGTCAAAGTAAGTAAGATGGAGGTAACAATCAATCATGAGTCTTGACGGCATCATGAGGGAGACTCCGTATATAGATGCCAGGCCACCAAAGCCTTCGGCTCGGGTCTTCTAGCTCTAGCATTAATCCAGCACAGCAGGAGGAAGAACTATGCTTTGACTGACCTGTCTATGTTGGTAAGCGAAGCAGTGTATCAATATGTAACCGGTACGAGAGGCACTTTTGGCGGCATCGTCATTGTCATTGTCACTGATAACTAATTACAACTCTCACCATGGTTCCTGGGATATGTGGGATCAACCAAGGCCTGTTCTATAGTTTTTGTCATATTAAATAGAGATATGAGTCAGAAGAAGACACGGATTGCTATCATGTTTCTCTCCCTTGCCATATTGCGTGTGACCTTCACGTCATTTATCAAGTTAAATAAATATCTTCATGTTGTATGTTGTATCGTCATATACTGAAACGGGGGTATCATAAGTCTCAATCAACTTCCATCTGCGTCCGCTGCCTCACAGGCGTCGTCCCGAGACTCTCCAGGCCTCGCTCTCCAGGCGTCCCAGGTCCACCACCACCATCTCTGAACTGGTCCAGCAGTGTCTTCGCCGCCGTAGCAGTGTCCGCGCCATAACCATTTCCATTATCGGTTCCTCCTTCCCCATTTGTCTGCGTCGGGGCGCTCCCCTCTCCACCTGGCATCATGAGCGCCCGGTATCTCTCTCCAGCCTCGTTCAACATCTGCTGTACCTCCGGCTCCCTCCTCACGATTCCCTCGCGCTCGGTCTTGAGTTGGGCGGTGTGCGCACGCATGCGGACCAGGTCGGCCTCTTTCTGCCTCATGCGCGCCTTGAACGCCTCGACGAGGACGCTGAGGTCCGGCAGGGGCGTGATCTTGGGGGGCACGGGGACGACCCCCTCGCGCGCACCCAGGCGCTTCCGCTGCTGCTCGCGCTCTTCGGCCAGCCCGTCCATGCCTGCGCGTGTCTGCGCCGCCTCGAAAGCCGCCCGCCGCTCGGCTTCCGAGTCGTCCGAAGCTGCGCCAGCGTCGGAGCCCCCGTCGGAGCCCGTACCCTCGGCGGCCGAGATCAGGGACGCCATCTCGGCGCGGTGGCGCTTGCGCGCCTCGCGCTCGGCTTTCCGGCCGAGCGAGAGCCCGCCGTCCTCGACGAAGTCGTCGAAGCCCTCGCCTAAATCCTCGTCTTCGGCCACAAGGCGAGTGTCGGATTTGCTGCTGCCGCCTTTCCGAGATAGAACGGCGAGATAAGAGTCGCCTGTGTGCCGCTCGTCGTCGTTATCGTCGGATAGCGAGATGAAGTCTTCTGTGCCGACGATGCCTTTCTTCTGTTTCGCAAGACGCGCCCGCCTCTCTTTCTTCTCGCGTATTTCGGCTTCAGTAAGTACTGACGTTGTCGCTGGCGCGCCAGAGGTCAGAGACGTGGTGGGTGTGTCGGTGTCAACGATCATGGCGCCCTCTAGCTCCGACGGGTCGAGGGACATCTCGTCGTCGTCTTCTGCCCCTGTGATATGGAGTTTGGAAAGATCTTGCGGCGTGTTGGGTGTTGCGGACTGGAGCTCGGAGAGATACTCCTTGCTGTACCGGGGCCGGTTGTCGTCATCTTCCATGGACCGCATGGGCAGCCGACCGAGAGAAAGACCCTTGGAGATGCCGGAGGCTGCTAGACCGGACTTCTTGGGCGTGAAAGCGCCTTCGCCTAAGACCATGGCGTCATCGTCGCCGTCGCCTGCTACCTCGCTGGGTCCGAAAGAAAGCTTCGAGCTGGATTGTCGCTTCTTGAGCTTTGTTCCGCCTGGTCTGGCAGCTGAGGGCCGCACTACCACCGGTGCGCCATCATCGTCCTGGTCCTTGTTGTCATCTGCGCTATGTGACGTCTTGGTCTCGCCACCGGACTCTTCGGGGGTCTCATGGTCGAAGGCGACGGTTCTGCGCAGTGCCGATTGCTTGAACGGTTTCCGGGTCTTGAATGTAGGCTGTAGGGCTGGTTCCTGGGTTTCGGGCGGTGGATTTAGCGAATCGACCGAGGGTGGCTCGTGTTGTTCGTCGTCGTCGTCTCGTACGGTGATCTTGCGGGCTTTTCTCTTGGACGCGAACGAGCTCATGGTGGTTGTGTCCCGCCGTCGACTGCGAGACTCTGGGCATCCGTTACATTGGTAGATGCTGTATCTGTAGAAGCTGTGGAGTTTTGACACGCGGTCGCCGAGTTGCGCGATACGAGGTGAATTGGTTGGTTGACAGTCTACAGTGCAGGGCCCAGCGGCAGGCAACGGTGCCTTATCGATAAAGCTTCTATCTCCCGCTTTCGCATAGCTTATCTTATCGCAAGGTGCAAGATGTACCTTGGGGGCTTAGGTAGGTAGGTACGTATATCTAACCTAGGCAGGCACCTGCAGGTACCTAAGGTATGTACTTAGCTCTCTACCGAACTTGGCTTGCCTTTGGTATGTGATGCCCGCTGCCAAACCCAATGCTTTGGAAGTGCCTTAATATCCATCCCTCTCTGACACCGAAGCTAGCCTCGCGCCCTCATCAGCAAGCCTTTCACTTTCGATCACGATACTTACCCGCAAGACCGCGTCGCAAATCGTTCCCCTAATCCTCTTGACAAAATGGCGCCCGCACAGCCAGAGCTCAAGAAGGTAGGTCTCACCGCCCACCTCGACGCGCCGCCGCCGCTGTGAATCCCCTGCTAACCACACCCGTAGTATCTTGACAAGAGACTCTTTGTCCAGTTAAATGGCAGCCGCAAAGTCATCGGTGTCCTCCGCGGTTACGATGTAGGTCGGCCCCCAGCCAACGCTGCCGCAATAGCTATGCAGAGCTGACCCTGTTGATAGGTCTTCCTAAACATCGTTTTAGACGACGCTGTGGAGGAGAAGGATGGTGGCGAGAAGGTCCGGTTAGGGATGGTCGTACGTATTTTGCCGGGCTCCCCTCGTACGCCAAAGCTTTGCGCGCCTGCTGACACCCATCTTTCCTGCCAGGTCATACGAGGCAACTCAGTCGTCATGCTAGAAGCACTCGAGAGAATTGGCGGCGGCGATCGCGATAAATGAGCGAATGTTAAGAGTATTGGTTGGAAACCGCTATGACGAGAGGAACGCCTCGATTGCCTGTGCGATGAGGACGAGCATGGAACAATGGTTCCTCTGCTCCCCAGAAGGAGATTGGTCGGCAAGAATGGCGTTCAGGCGAAGGTTCGATCGCAATATTAGAAGGGCCTGCCACCCTTGCAGATAAAGTCGTTATGATGGTAGCGTGTGCTGCATGCTGTGTGCAGCTACGCGTGGTCGGTAGGATGAGGACGAGGTTCGCCATACCCCAGATACCGAAGAGCTACATGTGGGA
This sequence comes from Astrocystis sublimbata, assembly GCA_022453515.1. Lineage (NCBI taxonomy): Eukaryota > Fungi > Ascomycota > Sordariomycetes > Xylariales > Xylariaceae > Astrocystis > Astrocystis sublimbata. The sequence goes on from JAJNNY010000023.1 coordinate 273,400, forward strand.
CAAGGTGTCGGTTCGACACAGTCACGCTGGACGACGAAGCGCTGTGGCCACGAGGATGCACTTTTAGCCTACTATGAAATACAGCGTATCAGTCAACTTCCATCCGGTCAGGGTGTACACTACGCTGAGAGTCGATCGATGTTCAAACCTATGCATGTCTTCGGTGTTCGATCAAATCACCAATATCAATCCTTTTTGCTTATTCCGCCTTTGACAAGCCTGGACATCCGACGGCATTTTTCGAAAACGCTGAGATATGTCAGCAAGATACGGCGCAGTGGCATCTTGATCTACGTGAACTCTGAGATCGAGGACTGGCAAAGAGACTGAACACTACGATAGGCAGTGTTTTATAAACAGTGGCAGCTAACGAAGAACGAGTTTGTTGACAAAACATGAAGTTGGTAGAATGACAAGCACACGATGCACAGTACGTCAATAGGAAGTAGCGGAGAAGCCCAGGTAGACTGCAGTCGAATTCGAATCCATACGGGGAAAGGAACTTCTAGCCAGCCAGCTAGCCTTAGCTTTCCCTTTCATTTGACTTTTTCTATCAGCTATCATCTCTACTATCCTTGTTGTGATAGAGTTCCTCGGGATGTATTGGTATTCTTGCCGTGGGCCATGCTTGCTCGCTCTCAAGCACGGAGCCCAAGCAGCTGCCCAAGCACTAATCGAGGCACCTGGGCAGTTGTTGCCCAACCATTCTACAACTCGCCCTGGTTGTTTCTAGGACCAAACAACACCTCACAAGTGGGTAAGGCCATGACCACTCGCCTAGCTTTATACCCTTGGTTTTTAAAGTTCGAGCAAGGCGCATGTCTGCTGAGTTGGTCAGGCTTATTTGGCAGGCATACCCTGTTAACATGACGAGGGCCAGGTATATCATCAACAGATGAAGTGTTGGCGCCCGTAGTATGAGTCTCGTGGTATGCATGGTCGCACTTCGACGATAGTCACACAAAAGAAATTGCTAATCTTTTAGAAGCAGAGCTGATACTGGCATCTACTACAATGCATATAAGAGTATAAACTCTGTAACATAATGCTGTTTGTTTTTGTATGTTGAAACAACAACGTAATACCCTATAGCTGTACACTCCCCTCGAGGGGACAGCCAAAACAGCGAGTCTGGTCGGTAGAGTTGTCATTTCACTTACACAAAACAGCAATTTAATGATTATAAGTATATAGACAGGGTGGGCGAGTGGCCAATTGCGAGGGCTATAAGAATGTGTACTATGTAGGCGGGGTAAAGGTATCAATACTAGTATTACGGAGTATAATTACGAAGTAAGGTATGTAATCAACTTTTGAGCTGGGTTTACCTTCGTTTGTTGATGAAAGCAACAAGACTTGTATGAGGAAAGTCGAACATAGCTTGTTTTATTCTAAGACTTGACTATTACTTTCAGCAGGAATAGATCTGCACTATAACTGAAGCTCTGTTTTCTTGCTGGTTTATTCTTGTTATTTCATTAGAAGTCATTCAAATATAGATTATGAGACGGTCAATGTGTATATATATGTGTATATGTGTTGAATGAGTAGATACATATATAATAAAGTGAAAGGAAAAGTACGAAACCATCAATTCACACCACCCTATGAGATACTAACATTTCGAGAGAGCATTGAGACGAATGCGAGGCTATCTATTGCTTCATGGTTACTGTCACCGGTTTAGGGAGCTACAATGTGTGAGAAGATGCTCGCCGAATTATGTTGCGGCGCTGTGATTGACCCTCTTTCCCCCGTGGCTGTCGCCTGCAATTGTAGTTTACTTCCAAATGACGGACTCTCGGGACTCCGATATCAGAACGCGGCCTTGATAGTTGTACATGCACGTATCATTTTTGAGTGAGTACACGTTGTCATCCTTCATCCTTATTGCATTTCATGCAAACTCAGCCAAACAAGCAATACCTCCGTAGCACGCGAGATGGCAGTAAGACAAGATTATATTCTTGTTTTATGTGGCATCCACATGAGATAACATAGTGAGAAGACTCACTGCCATGTTTAAGCCACAATGCTCAAACTGACAGGCAATGCCTTGTCCGAAGCCATGAATTTCCAGCAAACGATTGTATACATCATTTCTTACATCCAGTACTGCACACACATCCCATGCTCTTATGAGTTGGATTTTATGACCGAGCTCTTCGTTTCCTAATCTCACAAATAAGCTCCCAACTGGTAGCAGACACATTGTGCTCCACCCTACAACGGTAACGACATGACCAACGGCTCTCATCGATTTGGGCCAGATTTTGGACCAATGATGACACACCATACTTTTCAACTAGGTAACAGCAAGTTGCGAGGAAAAGTCTCTCAGCCAATGAACCCACAGTAAGATTTTTGCACTGAGCCAACAACAAGCTCCTTGCACTGAGCAACGGTTGCCCAACAAAAAGTGAGGAGTTCTCAGCCCAGTAATAACCCCCAAGTGCGCAGACTTTCACAGTAAGCAAACTACTCTGGTCTTTGGCACTCTTCGTCAAATCGAGAGAGTCCCTGAAATCAAGCTCGTATGCCGGCTCTGGTCTTCTCCTTTTCCGTGCTGATCACAATGCTTAGAGCGAAGACTCATCACATGTACAGCATTGACACCTTCCCAGCAGGGAGATATCACGTCGGCGGGAAACCCGGCTCTGGTCACCATTCGGCTCGGCTTCTAGGCCCGTCTGGACTATCTCCCCCCCGCCTGTCGGAGATTGCGGACACGGCGGGTAATGCTGGATTTTGGCGAAATGTCTTTGGTGTGCCCGGGTGACTCCAGCTGGACTCCTGCATGACGTCGAGCCACGTTCCTCGAGGGTTACGCCCTGCTGCAAGCCGTGGGAAAGGATTCCTCGAGGGTGTGATTCCTTCGCCTTCCGAAAACTCCCCAGGAACAAGCGAAGGGCGTGGGGGGTTCATCTGCTGCAGCCCCCAATCAAGTCACTTAACCGTTAGTGAGGAAGTGAGACATCCAGCCGCTCGGCATGCCTATTAAGAGAAGCATGGAAATTCTCACATTAAAACCGCAGCCGCGCTATCCTCTGGGGAAAAAGAAAAAGCACAACAACCAACCTCAGACATGAAGGGGACGGTTGCGCATGCGCTCGACAGCCTTATGTAGAATGTGAGATCCTCCACGACATGCACGATGCCCCCAGACAAGATTGCATGTATCCTGTTTCTCGACCGGTCCGGATTCCGGGAAGGTGGAATATAACGGCGTCGACTGCGGCGTAATCGTTAACACAGCTTCGAGCACACACAAAGTTGTTGCTCCTAGTTCTCCCTTGTAGCACTCTTCCCGCGCAAAAAAAGAAAAAGAAAAAGTGTTGGCGGATGCTGTGATCTGAAGCGCACGTAGGTATCGTAATTGGACCTTTCAGACGCATTAGCTGCAAAATAGGCAATGACCCTTTCGCGGCAACACCACGATGCATCCCCTTTCAGGAATCTCAAACCCTGCACGGTTTTTGATACTACTATGTACATTACCTTACCCTCATACCCCTCCTACCCGGGCCATTGAACTTTTGCATGCATGCATGCATACATCGCAAGGTGATGAGACATGTATACATATAGATAGGTAGGGGCATTGCATATATTGCATGTACAACCTTACTCTCAAGAACAGGCGTCTGGATTCATGCACTCCAAACTCGACCAGCGGGCGGTAGGTTTCATTGACACCTTAAACCACCATCCTGACTTGTTTTGCCCCCTTTCCGAGGACCGCCTCTGCTTCGTTGGTGTTTTGCAACATGCAAGATTCGGAGAGGGCAATCAGGAACGATAGCTGGTAGGAGGTCCCCTTATTACCCTTTGCGGATGGTATACGTTGTATCGGGAACCCATCGGTTGATGCACAGCTTGTAAGATATAGACTAGCTCACGTGCAGTATACGTAAGCTCTGGGGGGACTGGAAGTGGCCGCGAATCGTCCCGAACTACATCCTCTTTCATGACCCGATCGAGCATCTCACAGCAATCTATATGCCGGTTTATTCATGACGGTTTCCCAATACGCCGCGATCATCTCGATTATCTTTGCTGTCTACTGACCTTTGCGAATATAGCCTATTCCGCCACACACTGTGAGAACATGAAAGTGAAAGCATGCCAATGGATTTGTGGCCAAAGTTCGGATGGAGGAGAACCCATCGGCTAGTCAGGCAAATATGGTAGCAGTAATGCGGGCTGGAATGTGCGTGTGTACTGCGTGCGTAGGTTTGTATATCCCTTGCCTGTTCGCATGCATGCATCTGTATGTACGTAACATTGGTGGTTGAACTAGGCGACCCCAAGGACTCAAGCAACCAAGGACCCACGGAAGCAGGTCGCTATGCCGTTGTCTATTTCTAAGCCATTATTGCATGGACATGGACAGTAGGCGGTAGGTGAGTAGTGAATGCTGAAATACTGTCTACAAGCATGTAGGATGATATCCCATGCTTTCTCCGTCGTATGATTCCTACTGCGCAAGTAAAATTTTCACACATGCGTTTCCCCCTCTTCGTTTCCTCCTATCATGTCGCGAAATACTGACTGTGATGGTTTCATAACAGCACTTGTGTCATAGACTCAAAGGGTCAGGGTCACCATGTTTGGCATACGAGTAACTGCGTTAAAACCGAGATGGTGCGATAAAGCAAGGCACGTTAGCATCTCATACTTTTTTTTTAACCGCGACCCTCTATTCAAAGCAGAATCTCGAATCATGGCTTGAGGAGGGGTTCCTCTGTTATGGAGCCAGGTGTGGAAACAAGCATGTAGCTAGAGGAAGCGGTTCAAGGTTGCATATGAGCTGCAAGAGAGCCCACACAATAAGTGAAAAAAAACCCTCTTTGTTGGCGTGGAGAGCGCACCAGCTCGCCAGGACATGGGATCTAGACAAAACTTCGCATCATTCGCCGAGTGGTCTACAATACGCTTACTTGTATCCTCAATGGCTGGCAAGACCGAGGGTTGTAAGGTTGATCTTGTGTGAGCGCTAATTAAAGTGAAGATCATAAGTGCTTTAATTGAAACATCTTATAGTAATACCCTTATTGTCGCATGCTCTTACCTATTTTCGCGTGTTATTAGGTACGGGGCTATAACCTTTGCCATGTTGTTATGTACGAGTACACATGGTCCGGAGCGAGCAGTTACAAAAGTACCTACCTACTACTCATGAACACTTCGACCTAGGGGCTTAGCTGCTCCATGGGCGAGTGCCAAGTGGCTTGCCAAAGTAAGTGGCCCTCTCTGGCAGTGGCTTGTAGATCCGGGGTTTTGCGGCTGCGATAACCTGGAACGGCGTCGAGATTTACGATTCAGTCCGGTGCATACACGGCCGCCCTAGAGAGGATTGGGAACTCCAGGCATGGAAAAGGCCCGGGGCTAACGCCCGAATACTTTGATCGGTTCGGCGGGAACTTAAGATAGCGCTATCTTGCTCGCTTGCTAACTACTCGTAGACCTTCGCATCGCCCGGAAATCTAGTAATCTACTAGTATGTTGCGCATATGTATATCTCTACTCTTTCCCACGCTATCTCCAATGCAGTGGACCCTAGCTAGCCATGTCTGCTCAATAGTTAACAGGCGATGATGCGTAGCCCTAGACGGGAGGCATAAGCTGCTGCAACAGGGCTTTTCAAGCCGCTCGTCGTATGGGATGAGACGCGGCAAGGAAGCTACGTGTACATGGGAACTCTTTCTTGGATTTGGAATGGCCGTGATGCAACATATCGGCTGTATACTCGCTCTTGTACGGCTTGTATTGCATCAGAGGGTTGCTGTATCGTGTTGAAAGATTGGTTCTGGCTTCGAAGTGGTTGCGTTGAGCTGTTTAGGAATAACTTGGCGCAGCCGAGAGGCCGAGGACCTTCGCCTGTGATCATCGGCGTTGTTAGTCGATATCTATGTCATTCGATCACTCTGGAACCCGATAGTGTGGATACGCGGCGATGGAACCCTATCGCTCCTCCATGCAGACCTTTGTGTCGGCGACGGTGGGCGATGGGTACTTGATTGCGAGGTGTGCCCGGCCGTGCGCCAATCGATGACAGATCGATCCAGCGGTACATGTCCAGAATGCAGAATGTGTAGATACCGACCTAGGTACGTAGTAGAGTTTGTTTCTGTTTCGTTGGATTGGCTGCGACGAGCTGAACAGGTTGCGTGTGAACCAGAAACACGAGACTATGGTGCTGACATCAAGCCACAATATGTTGCTGTCCAATCGGTAGAATGATAATATATAGATATAATACGAGATGCTGTATTGACGTCTGACGGGACAATAATTCTGGCGACGCGGTTCGACCCCTGAAGATCTCTCTTGTATGTATAGGACTCCCTTCGCCACACTTTCGTGATCCCTGGAACGCATCCATCGTCTGTGCGACCACAACCCGCCGTTGCATTCGATGGAGCGTTGGGACTGCGACGGTACCGCAGCCTGGCCTGATCTGGCCGCCAACTTTTGGCAATGTCTTGTACGAGTAATTCATGTTGCTCTGTGCTGCGGACAATACCCATTTTTTCCCACACAGAGATTCCCGAATACCATTGGTTGTATTTGCAGGGACGCGGCCATGAGCATTTACAAGGACCATGCTTCCATTTTGCCGCATGGCAGCTAGCCTCCCTATTCCAGTACACGGTATTCCGACTTCTGGTCTCGGTCCGAACCCAACTTCATGGCTAGCTCCCGGGAACTTGGCGACCTGTGGCGGCGATCTCCATGTCTGAGTCCATGCCAACGTCACACATGGGACGGATCTTCACAACGTGCTCTTCTTGTAAATAACAAAAGTAGAGAGTGAGTGCAAGTGTATTGCAAGTCGTATATGCCCTATTATGGCCCGTTTTGAGATTTGAGGAGTACCACCAACCAATGGGTAGCCAGGTGAATTCTTCGTCAAAGTCAAAGACCGGGCCCCGTGGTGTATACTAGCTAGGTACATAGCAGGTAGGGAGGTAAGTAGGTGATCCGATGAATCTGAACAAGTCATCGCAATCGCAGCATCTACGGTTGCTATTTGCGAGTCTACATCGAAAGGGGATGATAATACAGTGTGTGGAAATGTGACCACACTGTATTTCAGAATCTATAGCTGTGACGAGCTAAAGTGATGCTTGAGGGGGTGGGTGACTTCCATGTAGGTACCTAGGTACCTACATGTAGTAGGCGATATAAGTTCCATGCTGGACTGTGCCACAATCCATTCGACTTGTGAGTCAGGGCATACCTACTATTACTTAGTACCTACTTAATGTACTAAGGTTTTCAACGGCGTCTTCTATCTCGCATGATGCATAACCGTCGAGAGCCGGCTTTACACGACCAGGCTTGCGCCTCCATAGGGTTTACACATGTTGCGGTTGGATCTGTACCTGACCACGATATGCACACCTACCTTGGTAATTCAGGCAGGCCAGGTGGAAAGTATATCATGATGTAGGTAGGTAAAGCAAAGAGATGGTGAACCCCATGTAAAATTAGCCTATCCACCAGCGCAACCACATTCATCGACCTACATATTCGATGCTTGAGCCTACTGTGGACAGGAAAGGGAGGGTCCTGAGGAAGGTCCGCTTCAGGGTCAGTAAACAGGCGAAGTACCATACAGACCTAAACAGAGACGAGCATTGTAATACGCCGCGTAGACTACTGATTCGGGCTGCCATGATGCCATGTCGTAGCACGAGCCGGGTAAAGGGTGGTGCAAGTGACGTGACGGGAGATGCAAGCCCACCCTCCAATAACTATCGAAAGAGTAGGAGACTGGCCTAGCGGACCTAGTCGGCTCGGGTGGTGAGCAGGTCGACGCCTTGTGCTTAGTGGTAGAATTATTATTACGTTGAGATGGACAAGACTCGTCGTGGACTTGTAATGTACATAACTACATAGCTACCTACCTACCCAGACATCCAGACTACCTATATCACGACACTTTTTACTTATTACGTAGGCTCCGTTCTTATTGCCAGCATTATTGCTTTTCCTTACCAAGGAAGAAGGGTTCATTTGTGTGGTTCCTTAGCGACAAACGCAGGTCCAAGAGAACATGGCTAGTGCGGCTTGGAGAATACAGTACACAGACGACTGTCGAGCACAGTCAAGTCTGCAATATGATGATGTGCCAGGGCTTCGCCAGGGGTCCTCGGAGTGGGTGTCGGGTGGGGGGAGGGGTTGGTATGCCAAGTGCTGCATGACAGATGGGTTGGATGGCAAGATGGAAGCTATAATCAAGGTTTGGCAAGGTTTGGTCCGATAGATGGATCTGGAGTTTCTTCTATATTGCCGCAATATGAGTGCGGCGTATGCGCAGTCTTACCGAAAGAGGCTTGAACTACGAATAACAGGCGAGCTGAACGGCCTTCGTAGCATCTGAGTATATCACCACTCTCGGCGAGTGAGCATCACTGTGTGATTCTTCATTGCGCCTCTGCGTTGTATTATTCAAATGGTCATACGTACCTAGGCCCCTGGGTATGTATCTCCTCCCACCTGCCAAGACATCGTGAAAGCCAAGGCATCTGTCGTTACAGTATCAGAACCTCCGAGATGGAGCGGAATCGGGTGGGGGCGTGGGCAGATGGTTGGTGGGACGCTCCCCGCAGAGAGGCTATAGTCCGGCTTCACGATGTTGTGCTGTGATGGCAATGGCAGTTCATTCTTCAGTGTATCGGAGCCGCTTTATTACTGTGACGAAATGGCACGACAACTGGATAGCCGCGCGAGAACGCGCGATCTATTCTCAGCGAGTGGAGTCTTTGGCTCGTTGCGCCGTCGTGAGTGGTGTCATTCAAGCTGTTACTAATACCCATGTGTGCTAGTGGCGATACCGATTTTCCGAGGTCTACTCGTACACGTAGACATTATTTTGTGTATGTCAACTTTGTCAACTGATCGATATTGAGCCGAGCACGCGTATTGTGCCGTGTTCGGGCGCTTTGGACCAAGATCAGCCGCCACAAGGCAGACCAGAATATAATTCATAACGAGCAGCTTACTCGCTGCGCGGGCCCGGCACCAGGTTGCAATGCACCCCACGACTTTCATCCCGCTCTACAGAATCTTGGGGAGCATCGATAGAGTAAATCGACTGATCTGTGCTTACAATCGGAGCATTGGGGCATTGAGAGCCGGGGTTGGCTGTTCTAGAAGCCTGGATGGAGTCAAGACGAGAGGTTTCGCAAGATGAGATTGACCAATCGAGATTGTCTTATCTGCGCTGGATAGATTCCAGTTACGATCCAGTGTTAGTGTTAATGTTAGTGTTAAGCTGGCTAGGCGACAATTCGTACTGCGCATGCCAATGAGGCCGCTCGCGCGATACTGACTCGGATTGTCGTCGTTTCGTGGAGAAGTCCTGCTTGCTTTGGTGAGAAGTGCACACACAAGACAAGCTAGAGCATTGTTTGCACCAGTGGCATGCAGAGGCTCATGTCGCACTTGGTAGCTGCGATAATTATTGCTGGACCATGGGACTGTACTATGTGGTGTCCTTCACAAAGCTAGGGCTTACCGGCGCGCTTTTGCTTGCGATCGCTTGCGCGATTAGTCTAGATGAGGGAGGTTCGTCAGCCTAGCTTTTCTCCACATCCGCAGAGAAGAATATCGTCGTTTAACGTCCTTCTTGGCCTCATCGCACACCATCCCAGGCTACCGAACGATCCTTCGCTCGCAACCCCGCATGCATTGGTGGCTTCTCATGACCCCCTCGACGCTAGTTGGCGCCGTGAACAGTGGCGCCAACCGTCGAAGCAGCAATGTTGGTCGATCAGCTAAGAACGGACGTGCGGTTATCTGATATATCGGTCCAGAAAGATGTGACAGGTATCTTGGGGTAACCTGCGACTGAGACCATAGCTGTCGAGGTGGCTGCGTTCAAATCGACGAAGAGTGTGCTGATAAGACGACGTTGACCAACTACCGAGGCTGCAAGAGAGCGAAAGGCTGCAGACAAGGTGTCGGTATTTGGTCCTGGTCATGCAGGTGATCTTGCGTTGGCGTCACGACGAGGCCGATGGGTAATACCATACAGCACCGCCCCCTGATAGGTTGGCTCGAGAGGGTGGTGTGTGGACTATGCTTGTGTTGGGACACATCTCGACGACGCCAAGGATGCGGGCAGCTTCGCTGGGGGTAGCTCTCGACGTAAGCCTGCTCAATGACCAGGTTCTCAACCATCCTCTACATGACCTATACGATGTATCTCTGTCGTTGGATTGGGCGTTGGAATAACAACGGTTATAGAAGGTTGGTGATCAACATTGAGCATTGATTGGCGTGATGGCTTTCGGAATATAGGCATGGTGTTGCGAAACTGGACGTACTGTAGGAAGAGAGCAAGGGACACGTCCCCAAAAGTCAAGGCCTGTCTCTCGTCAAGCGACCCGACTGGACCGGATTGTTTTTGGGTACCCAGAGCGCCACAGTCGCATCGACTACAATGTCTATACGCTGGTGGCTGCTAATCCCGACCTCTACAGGGCCGGAAAGGAATGCGAAGTTGGAAGTGATGTGTCAATTGAACTAGCTACGGGCGGCCTCCAGACTGGCCAATACTGGATGTCAATATATCCTGACCAACAGGAGCCTCTCTATATGTCTATGAGGGGATCGAGGGCATGTTCGTCGGCTTTCTATCTATTGGCCTAGGTCTGTTTCCCTCGCAGCACTCTTTCATTCACCACTGACTGGACCGTGGTATAGTCCATTCTATTGTGCCCAGCCGAAAAGCGACATAAATTCGTTATTGCCCAATTTACAGTTCTGGACCAACCAGATCAAGCCGAGGATGCTGAACTCCGAAATATACCATTAAACCCCCCGGAAAACCAGAAACCCTCCAATCCCAATGTGCGGATGAGAAACGCTTTTGTTTGTAAGATAGATGCTACACCATCCCGTACGGGGGGTCATGTTGTAGCTCCAATCAACGGAGAGGTCTGAAAGTCAAAGAATTACTTTTCCCCCTGGAAGTACTGTTGACACCTTCCCCAGTGATTGAGGTAATATGTGATTAAGGTAGGCATGTACCTTGGTGATAGGATAATCGTTAATCGATGCATTCGTGTGCTCGTATCGCCCACATGACTTTATGCAAAATGAAGAGACTTCGAGCTGTGCGCAAACGGCCCAGCTTCTGTTGGAAACCCAGCAACCATGGTGATTGATGGTAGGCTTGCCTCCGACTCAGCAAGCGCCTTCTTTTCCGACGATCCTCGCGGTACGTTGCGCATCCTAGGGTTGATGAAACGCTCCAAGTCGTCGGGTCGTGGCAGCGGAGTGGCAATGCTGTCACTCCGACGCGGGCGTGGGGCCATACGCAGAGCGTCGTTGGCATCGCCATCGGGTCGGCTACCCCAGGAAGTCTAATGCATGGTTAGCAGGTTGAACTAGGCCCAACTTGAGGGGGGATTGTAACATGCCATGTTCAATGTGAAGAGAGCATAGAGCTTGATGAGGCCATGGAGATAGCCAAAGAGAATGGACACAGGCAAGAAGACTATGTCACGCGGTTGTCGTCGGAAGAGACCAATCAGCTTGACAACCTTGGTGTAGGCAAAGAGGAAGATGAACTGCGACCAGAACAGCTGGCGGCGGGTGTCTTGGGCCCATCCTTCGGTCCCCCACCAGAGAGAGAGCAGCAGGAGAGGGTCGACGAGGAAGGCAAGCGAGGTGAAGGTGGCGAGGTGCAAGGCATAGCTGCACCACGGCTGCTGGCTAGATCACAAAAGGGGTCAGCAAGCAAGTCCCCTTTTCGCAAGTTGCAAGTGGGTGTGTATACTTACGTGAGGACGTATCGCTCGCGCACCAGGCTGGTCCAGTTGCTGCGCCAGTTGCTGCGCGACCACCTGGAGCACTGGTAGAGGAACTTGTGGCTGTTCTCGAGCGTCGTCTCGATCTCACACTCGGGCTCGTACTGGATCCAGGTCTTCCACTGGTGGTTGACGAGCCAGCGAGTGACGAAGTTGTCGTCGTCGGCATTCAGGATGTAGTGGCGCCAGCGCTCGGTCTTGAAGCCCTCGAGGAAGTCGTGGCTCGAGAGGATCTCGGAGCGGTAGGCGCCAGTGCGGCCCGACATGCATGAGGTGCCGCCGTCGATGTTGTGGGTGGCCGAGATCTCGAAGTTGCGGCGCTCGATGTAAGCGGCGCCCAGCCAGTTCCAGACCTGCGTGGACCACGGCGCATCCGGCTCTCGCCGCACGCGCTGGCAGGTCCCGACGCCGCCCATGCGCGGGTCCTCGAAGGGCGCGAGGATCCAGGGCAGCAGCGTGGTCGGCCAGGTGACGTCGTCGTCGGCCATGACGGTGATGGCCGTGTTGACCCGGGGCAGCGCCTCGCACACCTGCAGGCGCTTGTTGGCGATGGGCGTGAAGAGCACGCGCACGCTCTGGCCGGCCGATCGCTTTAGACTGTCGCCAAGCTTCTCGAGCCCCTCATGCTTGTCGACGGTGGTGACCAGGATCAGCTCGGCGGGCCCACAGGCGAGAATGCTCTCGAGCGAGGGGCGGAGCTCCTCGAAGACATTGTGGATGGTTGGGATGATGACGGTGACATCGTCGGCCGTGAACGTCGGCTTCTCAGGGATGGGCTTCGACTTATACGCCCAGTGACTGACCGTGTGCACGATGAGGCGCAGGTAACGATGGACCCTGGTCGGCGCTAGTCAGCCATCACGCTCGGGGGGATTGGGCCAATGGGCTGCTCCAACTCATGCTCCCCTTCGTCCAAGTTACTCGGAACTTACCACAGCACCCAGAAGGCGAACCACCAGAACCGGGCCGACGACAGGAACTCGAAATGCGACAGCCAGAATCCGTCGAGGCTGCGGGTTAACGTTAATTCCATGTTGGCTATGTCTCGGCTGTCCAAGGCCTGGATGGAGCAGAGTGTGCGGTGCAACAGGACCTAGATCTCGACGTTCTCGGTCTGCAATTCTGGGGCGTCGTGCTGGTGCTGATCGCTATGGGAATGGGACTCGACTGGCGCGTGAGCAGATGTCTCGTGACGCAAGCTTGCTGATACTATTTACAGACGAGGCTAACGAAAGAACCTCTGCTCGTGGACAAGGGGAGTGCCGTAGGGGAAGAAGCTATGTCTAGACGGTGTCGAGCTGAGGGGGGCAGGCGAGACTCAAGCAAGCAAGCAAGCAAGCCACCGCTGTTGTTGATTAGGGGAAGGGAGGTATATTTATAAGTATATATAAAAAGCTTTGTTGAGGAGGGGCAAATAAACGTAGGTAGATAGATGACTATCATCAAGGCGAACTTTTGTTGTTATTGTTGTTGTAGGAGAACAGCGATGCCAGTGTATGAGACTGGAATCGCAAACTAACTGTATTGCACAATGCGCCGCCAGCCTGGACTGCTCAAACGAATGAAGTCGCAAAACAATAGAGAAACTGGCAACGGACAACCAGCAGTCAAGGGCCGGGCAACGATTCAAAGGGAAATACAATGGTAATCCTCGACTGGTGTGAACGAAGGAGGTTGTCGAGACACCTAGATATATGGCCTAGGCCCGCGGAGCGGAGGCATGGCTATATAAGCCGACGGGATCCATATGACCCCATTGAACCGACTCTCGATGCCATCTGTCCACCAGGCCAGTTCATCCGTACACTACCTCGAGACTACCTCAGGTCGGTAGGCAGACGAAGACGTACTTCGGAACGCACCCCAAGTAAAATATGGAGATGGCTGCGTGAGGCGGCTAGACTGCCTACATAGTACAAAAACTGCCTACCTAAGTAGGTAATGTTCAGATCACTACTAGGGTCGGACTTGGTCGTCCTGGCCTCCAGTCGATAGGCACCTAGCATATACACTACCCGTCGACTTACATACACATGTGCGGGACATATCCATGATCCATATATGTGTGCTGCATACAACAGATGCATGTATGTCTCTGTCTGTATGCATGTGGGTATCAGATGTAACCTGCATGAAGCTATAATAGCAGGGGCAGGGCTGCTGCTCGGTGCGGAGGCACACATGTATACAACCGAGGGGTGCGAGGGGTGGTGCAAAATCAAATATGAGGTGACAACTCTGCTGGGGCCAAATTCGACATTGGGGATTGTATTTTGGCCAGATAGCTCATGTACGAGTACGCCGTCCATCGCCTGCACCCGTCTGCCTGTACGTACGTGTGTGGTTTCTCTCTCTCCTCATGCCACGTACTCGTAGAACGTACACGCCCTGATAGTCGTGGGTGTACTCGTATACTTAACCTAAGGCAAGGTGGTTTATTATCGCCACAGGAAAGCATGGCCCAGGTTGAGGAGCACAGTCCGATGATGGACATATCGACTAGCATGCTGTACTGTTGTAAGCTGGCCGCGCAACGGTCATTTGGAGGGAGAACTGCATATGCGCTAGCAGCTCTGTAAACAAATCACGATATCGAAGAACCAACAGAAAGCTCTAGACTGGGAATAGTGACCAGATTAACCGCTACCTGACCTACTACTGTGTGCTGAGCAAGAATTGGCCACTAGATCATACCTAGTTACAGATGAGGTCGTCAAATAGTGTCGACAGTCTGCACAGTATACATTGTAGTAATAGATCTTGCAGCACGACTAGCATGGTCTCTTCCCCTTAGCTTATACCTCGGCGCTGTAGTCGAGAGGGGAGAGGGGCTGAGGGGTGGTCAATATATTCGTACCCTCTTTGCAAGCCCTGAAAGAGGAGGACGCGAACGCTAGACAACTGGGGTCGCATACGCTACGAGTACATTGGAGATCTAACCGCAAGAGGGTAGTGCCCTCCAGAGTTGCCCGAACTCGGTTGCAGAGCTAGAGGCGTTAACGGAGCAGTATGGCTTTGCTAGTTGTCTGCGATTAGGTACTGTATATAGGCCTCGCGTCAACCTTGGAATGCGTCAAGGTTGCTTGCTACGGTACGTGTCGACAGAACTCACAGGCTGGGGACGTGTAACAAATTAAAACAAGACCTGCACCTATGGGAGAAACTAGCCATACAAGCCCTTCTCCCCCTCAGAAGAGACAGCTCACTCTAATGAGACTACAACGTTGGGCACCTAAGACTACACAGGTAGTTATCAAGTTGCGGGTATTGTCGAATTACTACGGACGGATATGTAGGACTTGTCGTGCTAGTTGTGAGCTAAAGGAGAGGGTTGTTGTGGGTGGTTCGGGTGGGTTTTAGTTCTGCACTATCTACATATGTAGGTATCTACATGCCTGGCACCAAACCCAGCAGGACATACTCGTATATACTACTCGGATATGGGGAACAGCCCAGCACCGTGCGGCTGTCACACCATATGGAGATACGGTAACTGCGACCCCAAAGCGCTAGTTCAGGCCGTACTCACCAGTGGTGTTTGTTACCTACTTAACTACCTACTGTAAGTGTAACCGCCACGGCGTCGCTATTCTTGGTTGCCCTGTGCCTACCTACCTATATGTCGTGTCGTGTTGCGGCTTTATCTTCAAGTGATGATGATGCTAGCGTTTGAGCTAGGAACCAGTGCGTTACATCCAATTAGCTAAGTATCAAGCAGCTAGAGAATTCTGTTGTCGGAATGTAATGTTTGCCGTAATCTGTAAGTCCGGATTTTGCCACGGGATAAAAGAGCCGCCAGTCAACATGCATCAACATACTGCTATGAGGTAGTAGGACGGACCACGCTTACGGCGATCACGCGAGCAGCCTTCTCTATTATGTACCTACTACGAGTATGCAGTGCTTCGGGTGCGGAAGGATCCGATTCTACTTACCACAAACCAGGCCCAGTGTCCGTTGGATTCAAGCAAACAACATGTATGCAATACGTGCAATGATCAGCTACAGCCGATGTTCAGTCGTCAGTCGTCAGTCCGTCTGAGGTATTGTAGGCTCATAAAGCGTGGCCCGCGTGGGTGCTGGTCTGGGGTTTGGGGTGGTCTACGGTCTACGGTCTACGGTCTACGGTCTACGGTCTACGGTCTACGGTCTACGGACTACGGACTGAGCACGCAGGCACGCAGGTATTGCTAATTTGGCCATGATCAAGGGTCCATTGGAATGCATCATAGTGGAGCCCGGTCGGTTAGTGATGCTTGAGATATAATAATGTCAAAAGAACATCAGTGAAGTTTTGCGGGAACTAAGTCCAGGTTATTCGGACCTTTCTTGACGCTGATCTATGGTTTACTAAAACATCGTAACATACATAATACGGTTGGTCAAAACCTGCTGTAGAGCAATAGCAGCATGTGTGGGGCAGAGATGGCCTTCGTTGTACTTGGCAAGGTAGACACGCATATCAGTCCAGATAGATAGATATATGTCGTCAGGGCAGGCGAAACGATCTGTTGGCCATTTCGTCGGCTCAACCATCGCGAGATGAAAAATCACTGCACACAATCAACGGGCAAAAGTAAGCCAGACCTCGTTGCGATAACCCCACACCAGGTCAACTACACGCAGTTCATAGGCAGGCGAGAGGATTGGGACGTGAAATGATTACGCGCAGAGGTACGGCCTTGGCCCAAGACCAGTGTCCCAAGCCCATGGCACAGTCGACCAGGGTGGAAGGTGAGCCGGAGAAGCTGCCCATTTCTGAGGCCCTGATCTTAAGCACCACTCGGTAATAGTGGACGCCGTCGGGATGTGGTACCGATCACAAGTCGTGTGGCATGCATACATACATACCTGGGTATTGATTGCTCGACGAGGTGCTCACCGTAACCGGATCACCGCTGTGGTATTGCATGCAATGCAAATTTTCAGAGGCTGAGACGAGCTGGGATTTGGATTCTGGTGAAGTGTACCTGACAACCTGGATATGCCGATTCCGTCTTTGTTGCCTTGGGAGTGACAACGACCCAAGAAATAAACCAAAAAAAAATACCCAACCTGCTCATGGCGGCTAAGGCTGTGGTATTGGGAAACTTAAACAGGGCCGTCGCCGAACAGAGCAGGACGCAGAAGCAGGACGCAGAAGCAGGTATCGATTGACACCGATGACGGCATTGAAGTAAAGGCCTGGAAAGACAGATACGCAAGAGCGCATAGAGATACTAAAAAGGTATATATGCGTCTCTTTTGGTGTAAGTGGTAGTGTCGCTCAACACAGCTAGGGCCAATGTCGGTTCCCTGTCCAGTGAGCCGTCGCAGCATCGCGGAAAGCACGCATTACCTGGCCTTTTTCATATGCCTACCTCATGTAGGTATTGGATGCTCCTCAGGTTGCCTTGGACAGGCATGTAGGAAACGTGTATCCACGCTCAGTTACAACGCCGCCACGGCACCGCTTCGTAGCCGAATGGAACAGTGCTTGACCATTGGAGAAGGATACCCATTGAGGGGTATTGGCATTCACGGCAACGGCCCATGGCCGCCCATGATGATGACGAGGAGGAAGATCTCGATCTCTCCATCACAGACATGAGCTACCACAGTTTTCCTCGACGGCGCATGCGATGTGTCCTAGTGGCCCCGGCATATTGCTTCAGCCAGACCCTGAAGGCATCCCTACTTCAACCTGATGGTTGTCATTGCACACCTCCAAATGGCAATGCCGGATGCATTGGCGAGACCATTGCATCTCAGGGAGAGGAGGCCTTGTCAGATCTGTGCTCTATCAGTAGTAGCCTCATCCTTGCGACGTAGTAACGAAAAAGAGCTTCTCTCAAGCGTGCAGCAGTCAAGACCTACGAGCATGTGAATAATCCCGGAAGATAGGTACATTTCCCAACAATGTTGAGATCCCTGACACTGAGTGCGGCTGTACCTTTCTTTGGGCGCGGTTAAAATCAAGTAGCATATTGGAGACCCAGGACATTCGAGTTGACAGCAAGAAGCAGGAGGAATCTTCCCACCCGATGAACTGAACTTGCATGCATCGTCGACTGAAATGTCTGTTCGTGCTTAAATCGGAGAACTGAAATTAAGTGGTGATCGACGCTGTCGCCATGGCGTCTAGTCCAGAACAGGTACCTACTCACCATGACGGGGTATGGGGTAACCTTGGCCGATCTTGGAGCCATTGGCCAATGGAGATTGATGTGCGCGCCGCCGCCTTCGGTCAATGTTTCGAGCTTGATGCCAGAATTCACTGACCGAAAATCTTCACCTGTTACCGAGCTTGCCTGTCGCCCGTCTCGTCCCCTGGGCGTAGTGCAGCTCGCATCATCTGGATATCATCTAGAAATCTTGGCAGCGGACCAGATCATTGGTCCATTCCTGAATATCCGGAGCAGTTGCCCTCGGCAAAAAGAAATCACACACGCAGAAATACCGCGCCTATCTTTGGTCTGTGGAAATTATAGCCTTTCCGATATCGACTGCAGCGCATATGTAGCTAGTTTCGGGTCAATCGCTTCACCATGGCGCAATGGATGAGACGGGTACTTCCATACCGAGACTAACCTAGCATAGGTAGGCTAGACTTATATACAACGTACACTTGTAGTCATCTTGTCCCCAGGCACGCCAGGGTCAAGGGATGGTTACCTTTCCTGCAGTAGTAATAGACGGGCATTTCGATTATATTCCAAATTGAACTAATACGGGGAATCCTCTAGATCATACGTTGTGAATAATTAAGGTGAAAGGAGCTAAGGTGTAAAGGAGCAATCTTGCAGCGGCCTGCCACGATGTCACCTTCGAGACTTCGTACCCATAATAATTATCTCCGTACCGACAGGTAGACAGACTACTTGGTTAAACAATGTTTCAAGTTCTTAAAAGTTTGCATTTTCTCGACCGTAATTTTGGGCTACATAGATTGGCAACAAGACGTGCTGCTGCCAGGTACTGGCTTTACAGCATATGTCTTCAGCCAGACGTCCTGCTTTAATTTTGCTGCAGCGAGAAAGGGACATGAGGGTTTCGATACACCAAGTCTATTCAGGTACTCTAGACGAGCTCAAAGCTGATCAGCTTGTCAATATTTCAATCACTCGGCCAAACGCCTTTGTCTCCGGGTGGAGAATAGACTAAACTATTAGAGACTAAGGGTAGAACTTGTTTACATCTCTGTCGCTGTTTGGCCATGTTCTAACTACACACGCAATCATAGCAATTAGACAATATCATGAATGAATCAATGAATGAATGAATGAATGGGGCGATGTTGGCTATCACATGGGAAGGTACATTACCTGAATCAGTTTTTGCTCATAAGCTGTCATTTCCAAGCAGAGATAGGCCGAGGAAAGTCCCTATAGTCATCATATTTAGAATGTTTCACATGCAAAACTTGGTCTCCTTGTGGCTATAATTCGGCGGTGTTCCTATGAGGCCTGAACATAGAACCAAGTTTTCGCAATTGACGGAAACGCTACCTAGCCATATGTATACATGGCTCCAAGGTCTAATTCGAGGTCCCTTGTGTATCCCCGAGGAAACCTCATGCGTACAATTACTAAGAAACTCGGGTGTTTGCCCGACATGTTTTTATTACTTGAAGTTTATTATTACTACACATTCTTGTAGACCATTTCTCCCTCACGATCGGGGGGTTGGTTCCTAGATATTTAGTGTGACAAGGGTTTGTGGGGAGCGCGCGGTCTTATCCATCGGACTAGGATTAGAGTTATTGTGACTACGAGTAGATCTGGACTGCGGGATATCTCCAACACTAGTACGATAATTACAGGCATCATGGGAAGATAAGTCCCATAAAGTAGCAATAGTGAACATTTTGGCAACAGTGAATTAGCAACAAGCCCTACACCATGCACCAAAGAAGCAGGTCCCTGAGACATGTCAACATGGGGCCGCATACGGAACCCGCCAGAAAGTATCTTTGGCACCTCGCGACTTCATGCTCGGTTCAGTATAGATGCAACTGCCCGTCGGCAAGTCGTGGGCTCTGGTACTAGATCCTAGTGCCACAAACTTACATCTGAGGAGCCGAAATTTCCTACCACAGGAACCACAGCTGGACGATGAGCATCAAGAGATATAACCAGATGGGCTAGTATCAATACTAGTCCCGCCAAGGACGCCCCGGACACACCACCAAAGAGCATTGAGCCAATGCAGGGACCAGGTCCACTTGGAGACTTTGCCCTACCAGCGACGATATGTTTCACAGCATACCGTACTGTGGAAAGATTCTGGAAGGCCATGAGCATCAGAACTGATGTGCTGGTGCGATGACGGGATGTCGACTGGGTTGTTGGTGAACAACCGGCATCACGGCGTATTGATTAGCCAGCCGTCTCGCCGTCTCACCGACATTCCCATCCTTCAGGGAGTTTCATGCATTAGATGATGAAGTCGACTATCGTGCCCAAACTTTCTGAATCGATTAGGTAGGTGGCAGGGGACAGCTGGATGGACTGAAGTTTCTTCAGACAAGGCGTTTCCCCTACGTTATCGTTGATCATGATCTTATTGGCTCATATGAACGTAGCGAGTACTTCAAGTATGGTACCGATTGTTCCTCAACTTTCACAGACGGAACAACGCTGCAGGGCACATGTATATCGACTCATTACGTGTCGCTATCCCGTTTGAATGCTGCGGTACGTCCGGGTCGCTTCTCGTACAGCTTTTGACGAAACTTTCCGTCCTCCCGTCTTCATGGACGAATTGGCTTCTCATTGATGACAACATCGGCACCTCCACACGCATTCGGCACCTCTTATGTCTCCTCTTCTAATGAAACTGTAACTCAGATCCAAGATAACCTCCCTAGGCCCACAGCGGGAGCCGCGGAAGCACCACATTGCATCCGGTTCAACGACAGGCGCAATGATGTGCCTCTGCAGATTTTTTGCGGCGCAATAAACGCATGTACTGGAGCTGCTTACACATTGTATCCGCTTCTGCAATGCATAGTCGTGAACCTTTCCCCAAATTCGGCTACTGTACCTACTTGTCGAGCTAGACATCCGGCTAACCAGAATGTATCGCAGGAGCCATGACAATATGTGCCTTAGCCTACTTTACTTACCTATATGACGCACAACGACCTTGCTCAGTTGCATACGAAGCAGTGCCGGTCATGAGTGAATTACGTCTACGTGCGGATGCAAGCTTTCCATGGGAGAAAGGTACCGTTTCGGTTCCAACGCGGAGTTACAACGCAGACAGCGGAAGCAGCCTTAGGAAGTGTGAGTTGAACAAGTTCCCATTACGTTCTCCTCCTTCGCCGTACTAGCTCAATCGAACGCTTTCCCAGGCGAAGTGGTGTCAAGTACATGATACGCTTGGGATCCCGCCCATATGTCTACAAACGTGAGTCTTCGTATATGCCTTGTACAAGATCATGGAATTGACCTGATCGTCGGTTGATTTGGGGGTGGTCAAAGGCTGCCTCATCTTGGCTCTGTCACTGTCGCCACACTTGTCACTAAAGATACCTATGCATTGGAGCATAGCTAATGGGACATTAGGCGGCAAAATGAGGCCCTACTCTACCGCAAGTCTTAATGCTATGCATTGCCAACTCAACCCAATGCCGATACATTATCCTCAAGTATCGGCCGTGACAAAAAATATTCACGAGTCGAATGGCCGTTATGTGGCGACAATATCCAGTGACAACGCTTCACTTAATGGTGACGAGCGGAGGCCGTTGAGACACACTCCCTACAATGGGCGAAATCTACTCGACATTGAGCGCCAATCAAAGAGACTCGACATCATCCACGACCCAGTCTGGGGCGATTCGCTCTGGACGCGTGGACCTTGATCACTGATGGACATCTACGGCAATAATAATCCCAGATCTGTATCCTCACAATTCGCATCGTATTGCTTATTGCCACTTGTTGCCCCTCCCACGATCGTCATGTGAACATGTCATTTGCTACTCATCCCCGCTAGAGATCAGAGATCTTCGCTGCTTTCGTCGTTTTGGAGGGTGTCGAGAAAGACAGATGACCGCTAATGGAGATCCCAGTTCTTAAGAAGCATTCTTCGCGGGATCAAAATTGCGAATCTCGAAGGCTCTAGCTAATAGCGAAATACCATGGTGTCTCAAGATAATTATACTATGTACTGGATTTAGCAGGCACCAAAATGGTATAGAGTAACAGAAGGTTCAATGACCTCCGTGGTATGGTCGGTTACCTCGCCGGATGTCCCGGCCCCCGAATCAGTTCCATGGAGATAGAAGGGATGTGTCAATAGATGAAGATGGTGTCAACGTGGCATAGGTATGCTTTCACCTTCGTGTGTTACTCTCAATTTGACCGATAGTCAACTGGCTCAGAGGGTGTATGCAACAGAACTAGAAAGGCAGGACGAAGTATGTTTGTAGTCATTCATACATCTTTTAAATCGAGACATTACTAAATCATGACCGTAAAAATTGGTTCAGGCAGGGTTACTTTAAAGTGTCGGCGTACACGGGCTGTGAGAAACACGACCATCATATGTGTAGATACGAGAATGCCTGGTCTGCTTCATGGGCTATTAACGGAGAACTCAACGAACTCGTATGTATAATAGTGCCATATCGATATCGTAAAAATGGAAGTGCCATGAGCAAGTTGTGAGTCTGTCTAAGGGACTCGACATCAATGTTTATTATCCGAGTGGGTTAACAGTGAGTGTACATACACTATACACCCGATTGGGGAGTTTAATGCAACTTTCCCAACAATTGTAAGGCCACTGCCGGTATCTCTGTTTTCACCTTTGCGCCCCAAGAAGCACTTGATACTCTCAACTCTCTCATCTACAGTAGTATACTCCAAATAGCAGGGCTTATGAAGCAGCGGCAGCAGATAATGACAAGGATTTATAAACGACACGGAAGTCTGGTTTATCTGCTACCAAATGCTAATGGCCTTTTTGGGTTACCTATGTTGGAATCTCACTTCACTCAAGGTCCATCAACCACTGTTACCCATCGTATACGATCGACCGCGAAGACTACACTGCATCATATCGCATCATGGGGAGGGACCTGGCAGCTTAGTCAAGTTTAATGCTTCGCCAGAAAATGTAGCTTGGAAGAAAGGTATCCAGAGTACAAGAGGACGAAACACCGTCCCCTCGGAGGTGCAGCTTTGTGTTGGCCTTGAGCCCGAGACTAATATGTCATCGTCTGCTTTTGCCACACCAATTCGTTCGGCGGGAAGTATCTACTCTGGTTCAACAAGAGGTGTGTATCAACCTGACCGTCTCACTGAGCAGGTGAGTATTTCCCAGCAAATTGAAGACGACCTCGAGGGGCCGCGCGGCTGCACAGTAGGCCTTGCAAAATGCTCTCTCACGAGGCGCCATCGGCAACATCGTACACTTCAGATTTCGACGCATAAACTCATCGGATATCCCTGTCTCACGATGGTCTAAGAGTTGCATGTTGCATTTTTGTGCTGCACCATGGCACATCCGGATGCAATCGACGAAGTCGACGACGAGTGACAATCTCGGGGGTGAGTTATGCGACACAGCTCGCAACATGCATTCGCAGATGCGGCAAACTTGTCGCAGTTGTGAGACCTTTGTGGCTGGGGCGGGAGCCCTACGAGTACACTATGTCTTTTACATGTAAAACTCAGTTAAAGCCAGGTTCGCCCAAAACCACAACTGCTTTTGGGACCAAATGCACAGATATAACATTCCTACGGCTTGTGCAGACTAAAAGCAACAATGATGGTGTCTCGCTTTGTCATCAAAGGTATCAACCGAGGAAAGATACTTAGGTCCGGATGTGAGATGTGCTCATGATAGTGAGACGTGGTGTCTTGCCTATCATATGCGACGAATTGCACCAGTCCTCCATGACAGGAGGTTTCCTATACTACCAAAGGATGACGGTAGTAAGGCCAAGTTCATGATAGGGAATTTACACGAACTTGGATGACGACTCACTGCTTGAAGAAATGGTATGAGCCGGAGTATGGGCTCACGTTGTTGAATCAGGAGGTGGCAAGTCCAAAAGGCCATAGCTGGGAGGCTACCCCTACTAGGCGGGCTAGGTACCTAGGTAAGTATTAATTAGGATCCCGTCAATAATATGGTAAATTCACCCCATCTGGCTCCCCCTTTTCTCATAAGTGGCTCTGTAATTAGATGCGTAGTCGTGAGAGCCAAAGGCCGCACGCGAGGTGTTGGAAGGACGAAATTGCAAGCTAGCCCAATTGATCGTAGCTTGTAGTGAGCAATCCAGGAAATAATAACGCAGATTTAGACGAAACTACTATGCGGAGAGCTGCCATTTAATACTTTAAGTACCTACTCGCCTAGGTAGCCCTATGGCTCGGAGGTCTGAGATTGCATCCTTCTATGGCAAGGGACCTTGACATGCTGGAGTTGGACACACGAGCACGGAAGGTTGCCGTGTCGAGGTTTGTAGAGAAATCCTAGCCGTGGCTCTTCGTGGGGCCAATATCGAACTAAAGACCAATCAAACAGAGGCCAATCAATCCAAGACGACCCAAATCTGGCCCGTCCGCCCCACTCCCCGTCCCCATACTCGCCCATACTGGTTCACTGGTTCTTGCTCCAGCCCATATCTACCCGCAGATCCACTTTCCCCCCATCAAACTGCTTTGGGACCCCCGAAAGAACTACCTTAGGGGCTTACTCACCTACCTACCTAGGTAGGTACCCCCCTACGAATCCGCCTGCCGGTTTTCCGGGCTGGCCGAAGGGCCCACTTCCAGGCCTGTCTTCCCCTCTTTTTAGGACACGGTCAGCCTGGCCACTCCCACTCGACGACGGGTCTCAACCGTCAGGTCAGCCTTCGCTTCAGGTCATCCCTCCCCCGCCCCACGTGCACGTTGCCTGCTGAGGTTGCTGAGCGAATAACAGCACCAACACACTGAACGGAATGAAGGCTGACAGCCTGAGGACGATCCCTCCCGTTCCCACCCCTCCAATGAAACATGTTCGTTCTTGTTTACTTGCAGTTGAGCCACAGATCGGTTGCGGTTTGAACAGCCGAGACAGCTGCGTAATACATGTCGATGTCGATGTCGATGGTGATGTTGACGTTTCTGTCTTTGTAGTCGTCGTTCTTGGTCTCATTTACCGTGTCCCCCCATCTCGTCTCGTCTCATCTTATCTCATCTGATCTCATCCCACACCTCGACTCGATACCCTCGGCCAACTACCAAGGCCCCAGACAAGCCAGCCCAATAACTGCCCCCAAATAGCGGTCGGCGGGCGGTTGCTCGGTCGGTCGGTCGGTCAACCAATTCTGAGGTCAAAGTCACCGCCAACCCAACCCAACAACAAAGCCTACCTGGACCGCCCGCCCAGGAAACCCACCGTTCCGGATCCTGATCCGGGTAGGTAGGTAGCTAGGTTAGAGGTAGGTAGGTTGGCATTACGAGTAGACCTCGTTTCCTCCGCCGACTCCCATCACCGTTGCTTCTTAGCCTTCGCTCTTCGGCTACGGCACCCATCAATCAATCTTCCGTCATATCCCATTGTCTAGCGTACAGTATCCAGGGAGGTAGGTAACAGCAGCACCTCCTTTTTCATCCATGGCTCAACCCACTCTAACCTTTCCGGTCTTCCTCTGAGCGAGGTACGGCCATTTCCTTGATCCGCATGCCAGCCGGTATCGCGTCAGCCACCACTTGCACCGCACTCAAATACCCTAGCACCCCTTTGTGTCTTTCCCTCCGTCAATGCTATGCCAACTCCCTTCTTCTGAGGTGGGCGCCGTCCATGGGCTTCTTCCTCGCGCCGTAAACCACGGCTCGCACTCGCTGACGCTCTCAAGAGTAGCAGTTCCTCCAACATACTGGGGCAGTCGAATCATCTACGCGCTACTCGTGCCTATGTGCCTACGTGCTGAGCAACTGCCCTCGACTTTTCTTGGCTGACGTCTACTCAATGTATACCATCCGGTAGATCAGCCGAGCGCTTGTCGCGAGCTATAGAGAAGCTGCTCGCCTCGTCGGCCGCTCGCTATTGGAAATCAATACCCATACATACGGCCCACACCAAGACCTAGGCTACCAGCTTGCCCACAACTTGACTGTTGCGATGGCATCTTTACACTCCATATCCAGCTTTGGACCACACGGCCCGAAATACAAGGTCGACAAACCGAAAGCGAAAACAGCGGTGAAACCTATTCTCAAGAAATGGGCACAGTCGGAGAGGGAAAAGAGGAGTGTTGACTTGGACCGAGGCTGCGATGAGCAAGATGTACAGTACCGCAGTGCACAAGGCTGGAGCAGAACCTCGACGCTCTCCTTCCACACTGAAGTGCCTGCTGGCACCGGCAACGGCACTTCTCCCGGTGCAGGGGCGGCGCCGAGCACAGACGGAGTGGGACTCGGCGTGTCTGGAGGTACGACGGCCACGCGGCGGTACAACCACTCGAGATCGATTAGTAGCACAAGCCATAATTCGGGCACAACGATCAACAGCACAAAAGGCATGCCCGCCCCTCGCCAGGCCGGTGCAACATTTGTACACCCCTTCCAGCAGACGCCGCGGACATCGAGCCCTCCATTGCTGTCCTATGCGAATTCTTTAACCTCAATTGCTGACACGCGTGATTATTCCCCCACCACGATTACCGAGGATGACAACGACAACAGTGACGGCACGGGCGGTACAGAAGCTAAATCCTATCAGCATCACTACTCAAATAGTACTGGCAATAATGGCAGCAATCTTTACACTCACCACGTAAACTTTTTCGGTACCTCGAATTCGCAGTCCCAGCCAACGTTGATGTCACAACCTCTAGGTAGCCAGTGCCCGTCGTCCACAGACATCTCGGATGAAAACTCGCCAAAGTCACCACCTCAACCACTGCTTCGAATCAGCACGTCGCGCACATCAAGTATTCCCACACACTCATCTCGATTAGCCAATGTTTCCAGTCGATCAGACCTTCGGCTCGAGCGCATCGGGGATTCCCCTGTATCGTCCAACAACACACCAATAACCGCCGCACCTCGCTCAAGCTCGCGGGCTCCCATGTCTCCCCTCCTACGTACGTCCCTCGACAGTAGCTTCCCGCGATTACGTGCCAAGTCCGATCTTGATACTGCCACCCGTGCGGAGCATGTCCGTGCAGCACGCCGAAAATTCGAGACCAAGGAGCGCGCCAAGGATGAGAAGCATGCACGAGAGGAAGTCAGACGCCGCGAACGCGCTGACAATAAGCGTGCGCAACAGATTGAGAAGCAACTCGCAGCACAACACAAGGAGCACCTAGCGACCAGAGCTCGAGAAGATGCTACAGAATTGGAAGAGGCCATCCAACGTGGGAAACACTACCGAAAAGTGAGCGTCGCTAGCAGCGGGCGACCGAGTTTATCTTTGACTCGACCGAGTCTATCTCTCGGCCGACCTAGCATGTCGCGAAAGAACACTTCGACTCAAGTCAACCAGTCCGAGAAGTTCGTCAGTAGTGCATATCACAGTACAGACCCGCATAGTCCGCCTACACACGGCATGGAAGCTGGGACGGCTCAATCACTCCGACTTCCTTCAAAGCAGAAGAGCAAAGCAAAGAAGAAAACAAAGGGCGCATGGACCGCGTTTATACTATGGCTCAGGACGAAGCTGCTGCGCATGGGGAAAAGCTGATCTTCCGCCTCGCTTTCTGCGTTATCCTATCTATTTCGGCAGCGTTTGGTGATACCTCACCTCCCCCGTTCAGTGACCAAGGAACCGCCACTGTACACTTCACACGCTCCTATCCACTTCATCCCATTTTCGAAAGAATATATGACGCATTCATGAGCTTACGGTCCAAGGCGTTAAACTATGGCATGGGTACGAATTGGTTTATTTTACATATTCTCGGCGTATATTGGTATTTTTCTTGTTTCGACTATATCTCACTAGACAACGGGGTTTACGATGACATTGTTCTGGTTGGCCGGTTCTTGTTACGATTGAATTCAAATTTGCAACACGTCTGCAGGGCAGAGAATTAGACATGAGGCTGATTAGCATCATTGGTTGGCCGTGTTGTAAGCATCGACTCTGCAGGCTAGCACCAAGTACTTAGGACGTAGCGTTGTTCGAGGTTCAATATGCGAACATCAAGAATATAAGTAAATGCACCACATGGTGTGTTGTGTCATGCGTATATCACTGTCCTTGTTTGAGCTCTTCTCATGACGTTACGGCACCTACTGCACATGTAGAATAGGCTAGGCTCCGGTAAAAAAAGAGAGAAGAAAAGTATCAAACCCTATAACAAGATTATATAGATTGGGTTCGGTTCATAGGATTTACTTGACTATATCTTCACGAAATGGCAGGATATACAGTTCGATGAGGTAGCCGGACAGTTGCTGATAATATCGTCATGCTTGCTTCATGGTCCTCACCGTGCCCCGCTATACGAAAATTAGTTGACCCTCGCACACTCACCCACACCCACCCATACCCACCTACTTTGCTAGTTAATAAGACCTTCAAATAGCTATTTTGAAGCCGTAGAGCTCGTTTTTGGTGTTTTTAAAGCCGTAGAATCTATTCTGACTACTCTTCCTAGTTCCTAGTACTTGATTCGCTGCCCTTTGCCTGTTTGACGTCCTGCCACCGCTGTGGCATTGATTTCACGTCGGGGTCAACTAATTTTCGTATAGCATGCGTGCTCACCCATACAGCTAGATGATGATGTGCTGCGGCAGCTAAACCGTTTTTGGACGCTTGCAGAAGACCAGTTGCTTTCTTCCTTTCCAAACGAAACGTCTGTAACAGGATTGATCATGCTGGACTGGGCTTTAGCCTTTAGATACCTACCTGGGTAACTTTAGGTAGACCCGTCGTGTGGGGACTGAGTGGCACTGAGCTCTAAGCGATGTTCATATGCAAAGTGGTAGTGGGAGGAATATTTCTCACACTCCGTGGTAGGTAGGTAGGTAGGCAGGCTGGAGTTGTGATGCATGTGTTGGCCTGAGCTCAGCTCAACTTGGTACAAGGCTCAGTCTCGTCAGGTAAGAACAATTCGGTCTTGCTTAAGTGTTTACATGATTCCAAGACAAATCCTCATCGGCCATGATGGGTCGCAAAAAAGTGACTAACGTATCATACGGGTCACTGGGTCACACGGGTCGATGGGTCAGTTTTTCAACTTTCCAGATACCTATATATGTAAGCGCGTTTTTCTCCATTACCCAACATGAATTCTATTTCCAAAGAAGCTCGTCTTAATCTCACAATCCGTGCGATTCAGGAAAACTCGCGTTTTTCTTTACGCAAAGCCGCCAAATTCTACCATGTTCCCTATAGTACTCTTCATAACCGATACTACTACAAAATGCGCCCGAGCCGAGAAATCCGTCCTCTAATACAAAAACTTACAGAATCTAAAGAAGAAGTAATTATGGAAAGGATACTTGACCTAGATACGCGAGCATTTCCTTCCCGGCTTCGAAATATTAAAGATATAGCGAACCTCCTCCTACGCGACCGTAACGCGCCTCCCGTTAGCGTTAACTAGGCCTCGGCCTTCGTACACCGCCGCCCCGAGTTAAAGACGCGTTTCAATCGTAGAATCGATTATTAGAGGTCTTTCTATAAAGATCCGGACGTATATCGCAAGTGGTTTCGGTTAGTAAAGGCTACAATCGCGGAGCATAGTATAGAAGAGGGGGATATCTACAACTTCGACGAGACGGGCTTTATAATGGGCATAATACTATCTAGCATGGTTGTTACGAGTGCCGAACGACGCGGAAGACCTCGCCAAGCACAGCAAGGCGATCGGGAATGGGCCACAGCCATTCGCGCCGTCTCTGCGGATGGTTTTGTCGTGCCCGCGTTTATCATTTTGGCGGGGAAAAACCACCTCGCGTCATGGACGCGCGACAGCCCCCTGCCCCCCGACTGGCGTATTACGCTTACTTCGAATGGCTGGACAACTAATGACGTCGGTCTAGAATAGGCAGAGCATTTCAATATGCATACACAAACGCGTACAAAGGGTATAAAACGCCTCCTTATCTTCGATGGTCATAAAAGCCACCATTTAGCTAAGTTCGAAAAATATTGTAACAATAACAATATTATTACCCTTTGTATGCCTGCCCATTCGTCGCATAAGCTCCAGCTTCTCGATATTACCTGTTTTTCTGTTATAAAAAGGGCGTATAATAACTTTATTAAGGATCTTATACACCGGTATCAAACCTATATTGCGAAAAAGGATTTCTTACGCGGCTTTAATATCGCGTTAGAAAAGGCGTTTACGTTTAAAACTGTAAAGTTAGGTTTTCGAGCGGCTGGACTTGTCCTTTTCGATCCTAAATATATTATTTCAGGTCTGGATAACGCTAGCGTAGCTAAAACTCCCACGCTAGAGCCCGAACTACTAACGACTCCTTAGGTTTCAAAAACGCCTACCACTATTAAAAAAGCTACTTCGCAGTCTGTCTATCTTAAAAATAAAATCTCCAGATATAAAAGTAGCTCCCCGACTACAATTATTAACGCCTGCAGCCAACTTTCAAAAGCTACATATAAGTTATTATATCGGGTAGCATTATTAAAAGAAAAAAACGCCTAACTTTGAGATACCAACCACGTGCTCTCTAAACGCCGGAGGACTAAGAATAAATAACTACAGCCCGGAGGATCACTTACTATTACCGAAAGCAATACTCTAAGGATCGAGAGGGAAGGCGATAGTAAGGCAGTTAAAAAAGAAGGTGAAAATAGTCGTCCGAGGAAGAGGGCTCGTAAAGGTCCGCAGCAGTGTGGCATCTACGGAAACACTAGTCATAATACACAAACTTGTTCAATAGATATAGATAGTAATAATAAAAAAGATTTTAACTAATTTTAATTTGTTTTTACACGTTAATATTAATTTATTACAATTGCAAATTAATACTGTCCAAAAAACTGACCCATCGACCCGTGTGATACGTTACTGAACCCGCAACGAACGAAAAGTATCGTGTAGCATTAGAACGGATTGAGCCACGGCTGTTTATTAAGTGATCATGTGCTCAACCTTGAATTTGAAAACGAGCAAGAGACAATGCCTCGCGCCTCGCGATTCATTCAAACATCTTGTAGGATCGGGTCTGTTCTCGTATATGCCCTCCACTTAACTAAATGAGGTCAGGTTGGGAAGATGAACATCTTAAAACTGCACGCGCAGAACTTGTTGATCACATGTTGATAAACTCGCGATTCGATGCCTCCCTATTTCACCTATCCTGCCCTGTTGCGGATGTAGTAGGTATAGTGTTGAGCCATAAAGACAATCAGTGTATAGAGTCCTTTCAACCTCTTCAATCACTATCCGAGGATGCGAGCAAGTCCAAAGTTGGTTTTGGCCTTCTAGGGAGTGTCACTTCATGATATCCTTTCCTAATACCTTCGAGCCAGTATTCCTGCCTGTCGGCACCTCCAAAACGACAGCCCTATCGAGAATCAGTCCCGCGATCAATGTATGCCCCTTGAGCTAACAAGAGTGGTATTTAGTCATCATCATCATCAATCTCAAACTCGGCGCCTCGATCAAGTAGTAAGCGCACGATCTCCGTGTGACCAGCCTTTATGGCCGATAAAAGGGGCCAGTATCTGATCGGCATGCCTTCTGGCTCGATCGAGGCGCCTTGATATAGGAGCAGTTGCGCAATCTCCTGATGGCCCTTCTCCGCAGCCCAAGACAACGATGTGCGTTTATCAACATGATAATTCATGATGCCAGGATTGGCGCCCTTATCTAGCAGCAATTGCACGAGCTCTTAGTGGCCCATTGCGGCAGCCTACGACAACGGTGTCATCGACAGTGTACGCCTCCACCGTTAAGTTTCGTCCACCGAAGGTCCCATCACGACTTTCGCTGCCGCCCTTTATTCGCTTCGACGAGGTCGGTGATAGGTCCTCATTGAAAGTACGCTTATCCATCCTTTATGTAAGATTTTCTTACCGTTCTTCAAACGTGTGCTTGGTTTTGTTTAGAAATGGCTGTGACGAAGAAGCCGCCCTCAGAATCTGACTTATGTAGACTAGTTAGCTGTGAGTAATAGCAGAAGAGTGGTGATTCCCAAGTTCTAAACCAAGCCTTATCCTAGCTGATGAGATACAGAGAAAGGATGGCAAGTAACCAGTCTTTTGGGAGCGAGAAGTTCTCATGTTAGCGATTGGCAGGGGTCATGCACACATATTGCACATTTATACTCTCCAACCAGGACTGACGGCTAGGCGCCTACCGTAAAACAGCTGTAATTAGATACGAAAGCCACCGCCACGTCGTGACGGGAGGTGGGATTGAACACCGAGTATCAGACGGCAACGAGACCGCCTGCAGATAGAAAAGCCGAGTCTCGGATGGGTGCATTACTCGTAGGTTCACACGTCGGGGGGACAGTATCAACATGACAAACGCGGTGTTGAGCACAACGATACTGACTGCAAATTTCCTCTCGGATGCCGAGACATTCGGCAGAAGCAGACAGAGCGAAGCAACTGCTGGATGAGCCATAGTTGGCAATATTCAACCAGCACTGACCTGCAGTACATTGCAATGATGACCAACTGCAGAGGTCTTGGTTGTATATCCGTATCCCAAGCTGTCGCGGCTTACCGTTCGTAACGATCGAATGGCCGACGGGAGCCCCTCCTCGTCGGATCATTTGCCAACATACCTGCAGCCACACCGATATATCGTGGAATTCTTCATTTAGTTGACCGTGCCGTGTACTGATTCATTGCGTTCATCCCTACACGCCGCCTGGGTGAGTGCTGCTCCCATGGCCTACCATGAGGATAAGTAGAAAATAAAGTTGAGGCTCATATGTCCAGCTGAATTCTCGAACGAGCTCATGGTGCTGTTCTTATCTTTGCGGAAGAGAGGTGAGGCCGAGTCTGCGACTCTGGCATGAAGTGTGCTGAGAAACCGACCAACAACACCAATGATACCAATAAAAAATAGTCAATTATAGTATGAGCTGATCAGCCGCTCAAATGGGAAGTTGACACGAGGCTTCTGATGCGCACTAGTAGGTAGGTAGTTAAAATGAGTTGTGTGCCTGGAACTTTGCTTGCTGGTTAAAGATCTATTGTATTTTGCAATTTGGAGGCATCTAAATTTCACCCTACGAGCCTCGCGTGCCACTAAGCAGCATATCGATTCGTTTTAGAAACGGTTTCATTGCATGGTCAAGGCAGAACTCAAAGGCTGGCTGGGAATATTACCTAGTACTTACCTAAAGTAGCAAATCGTAGTTCTTTACAGCCTAAGATGAGTAGATCACCAGCAGCACAAGGATGCACTAAGCCGAAGTTGGTCGTGCGCATAAGAAAAAGACACAGGGGTAGCCGGAAACCTTGAACGCTCTACCGTGACCGAAACAGTGTACATATCTACAGTGCTGTCCTCATATACCTACATGTACTAGGTAGGTAGGTACTTAGGTAAAGTAAACGTGCCTGAAGATCTCCCATCCAGTGTCGAGTGCTGAATTTGTGGCACGTCGAAAGTCAGGAGCAGACCAACAGTTTCCAAAGGACAGGTCTCTCTCAGACGGAACGCCATTAATTCTCAGAACTGTCGCAGCGAGTACGAGTAGAGGTTTCTTCAATTGACATGCAGTGTGGCGCGGTTAACCACATTAATTGCGATTTGCGTGATGAGGTCATGATGCAGCTGATCTGGCGAGTCTGGCACGCTGGAACAGGTATTGTGTGTGTTGGTATGTGCTGTCTGGAGACTACCGAGTCGACCTAGTACCTAGATACTTCCTTACCTCGAACAACGCATTACGCAGGGAGGCAAGGCAACTTGAAGTGGGAGATGTTTCATACTCCAACACGACAAAAGATATCAAAATGTTTGTACTTGGGTACCTGGGTAGGCTGTGCTGTGAGGAGGTACTATGTATGTTTTTAATTCCATATGCTTAGAAGACTTCCAATGCTCGGCGTCTCTACCCAGTGCCCAGTGCCCAGTGCCCAGTGCCCAGGCTGTTGGGGCTGTGCAGGCAGGCAAGGACATAAAGAGACGTCGGGTGCCAGGCGCCGTGATGCAGCCAATGGCAGGCTTGCATGGACAGCTGAGCCCCTATTTTGCGACGGGCTCTACGGGCTCTGTCGCGGGTGGATCTGCCTCTACCTAGGTACATCGTCTTTGCCGTACTCCGTCAGTGACGAGCGACAAGTGACATTGGTCGCAAGTTCGCAACTTGGAAATTGTCATTCCCAGATAGCTACATCGTCTCCACTCTCCACTGCGGCGGGCATCCTCGCTCGACCACTCAGGACGTTAGCGGGCAGTAAGTAGAGCACTAAGGCGTGTCTAGCAGGATGCCCAGAGCCTGCCCAGCGCCCTCGCCCAGGTGGCATCTGCCCTCCTGCACGGGAATCTAGGCGGTTACCTGGGTAGGTACACACCTGGTCCCCTGGCTACTAGGTACTGTCCTGTCATCCTGTCGCTGTCCCCAGGCACTGCCCGGCGCCCATCACTGCCCACCTCGACCAAGTATCTAACTATCTTTCCTGCCACTCGAGCCACTAACCGTCTCGACCGTCTCGCCAGTCTGTCCCTCTGTCTCCCTCCCACCTGAGTCGCTCATTCATCGAACTTGTTGGACTTGGCGATCGGCCTCTCTCCCAGCCGGTTCCCTGGGCACTGTACTTACTTGCATTGCTTGCGTTCATCAGCCAGGTCTCGCGATCGGGACACTCCTCGACCACGCTCCATCCTCCAGACACTCGCTTTTCCTCGACCGATAGATACCACACCACACCATCCCACACACCGCACACCGCACCACGAGATCCACGACTTTGGTGTTTGTCGTTTCCACGGCCATCCGAATCCAAAACCAGCGTGTAGTACTGTACGAGTGCACTACACTGCGTACGTACGTACCAACCTCACTCCGTCGGTGAATCGGCCCTCGTCCTGGTCGACCTGGGTACTCTAGCGTGCCCACCCTCCACGCTTGCCTCGCTCCATCAATCCAAGCTGACGCCTGGCCAGTTTCCTCCTACTCCTCGTCACGTCGTCCATCCACGTCTTCCCACATTGATGACACCCTCAGCTGCGTAAAGGGTCGTCCATTCTTTATTTGCTTTCTCACCCGAAAGCGTCGCCGAGGACACCAGCTCGCATTGCCATTCTAGACCGAATCCCAGCTCGCCCAACACGATGGTGAGGTTACCGGCTACGGCGCTGGCCGCATGCGGTCTTCTTGCCCGGAGAGTCTTGGGTGCTCTCGAGGTGAACTTGGATGACCAAGGTTCGTGCCCATCCCTTCGACCCCTTCGACCCCGGCGGCGTCTCGGCGCAGTCTCGCGTTTCTTCTTTCTAGTCGTCGCATCTCTAACCGCCCCATGACGTTGTAGAGTCCATCAAGGCCGCCGCCGCACTCGTCGCCGAGGATATGCTTACCTTCTACCACGGCGATGAACCCGGCTGGGTCCCGGGTATTCTGCCCGGCCCTCCTCCAGATGGCGACTACTACTGGTGGCAGGGCGGTGCCATGTGGGGTGCCTTGTTAGATTATCGTCACACGATGGGTGTAAAGAAGTACGACGACCTCATAAAGACGGCCATGCTTTTCCAAGTTGGCGACGATAAAGATTACATGCCCGCCAACTGGAGCGCATCTATGGGTAACGACGACCAAGCCTTCTGGGCATTTTCCGGGCTTCTCGCCGCTGAAACGGGATTTACCGACCCGCCGAAAGAAGAGCCACAATGGTTGGCACTAGCACAGGCCGTCTTCAACGAGCAGACACACATCGACAGACGTGTTGAGGGCGGAAACTGTGACTGGGGTCTCAGGTGGCAGGTCTACAGAACCAACAACGGGTTTGACTACATCAATAGTACGCACCACCCTGCTTAACCGCCACACTGTTGAGTCCCCATATTGACTGCAATATCTAGCTATTGCCAACGCCTGCTACTTCAACATGGGTGCCCGGCTTCGACGTTACACAGGTAACGAGACCTATGGTGATTTGGCCGAAAAGACTTGGGACTTGCTCACCCGACTGAACTACATCAACGATGAATATGACGTTTACGACGGCGCACATATACCCGACGATTGCAAATCAATCAACAAGGCTCAATTCTCGTACAATGCTGCCATGTTGCTTCAGGGAGCTGCCTTCATGTACAATGCTGTAAGTTTTATTCCATGTTCCTCGTTGGCTTTAGAGCGGCACTGCATCTTTACAAGAGCGTCGATTCCTAGTGCTGACCTCGCGTGATGCAATAGACCGAGGGCAACAAGACCTGGGAAGACCGTGCGAAAGGCATGGCCAATGGTATCAAGCGTGTGTTTTTTGCTCAGAAGGGCGTCGCCTACGAACCCTCTTGTGAGCCATCGATGGGAGGCTGCAATACAGATATGAAGATGTACAGAGGTTTCATGCACCGCTGGATGGCCAACTCGATCCAATTGGCCCCTTTCCTATACGACATGCTCATGCCTACACTGAAAACCTCGGCAGCGGCTGGTGTCAAGCAGTGTACGGGCGGCGACAATGGACGCATGTGTGGCTTCCACTGGACATCTGGAAAATATGACGGAGATATGAGCGTCAGTCTTCAGATGAACGTCCTCGGTGCATTGACGGCCCTTATTATGCCTGGGGCTGAGCCCCCACTAACCAATATGACCGGTGGTACATCACAAGGTGACCCTAATGCCGGTCGCGAAGACACGCCTCTAAAGACTTTCCCCCCTATAACTACCGGCGACAAGGCAGGCGCAAGTATCTTGACGATCTTGATCATCACGGGTGCGCTCTCAGCATTCGCCTGGATGAGCTTGGATTGAACTGCGTAACTTTAGGCAGCCGATAGGCGGGCCAAACAACTACATAAGGAAAGAATATGTACCTACCAAACGAAGTTTCCTGTCAGGGGTAGATGAGCAGCTGAACCTCACCGTGCATGGCTTTGCACACTGCGGGCAGGTTTTCCCTGCCCTTGAGGTCCAGATGAGAAAGGTGGAGGAAAGCTTCCGAACACATCTTGCGTGCCATGCACGTTTTAAATTCTCATCTGCAGCCGGCCGCGTCCGGGGATAGGGATGTAAAGGATCATATGGCGTTTGTGCTTAACTTTTAATTTTTGAACTGAAATAACCAGGAGTGTATACAAGTCTTTGGACGGCCCCGTACTTCACAACATGTGGTAGAATATAGAGTGAGATGAATATCTATCTAGGTATGTAGGTAGAGATCCCTTATGTCGGACTCGAATATTTTTCGTACCTGCTGAAACATTCGTCATCTCGCTAGCTGTCCACTGTTTGTGCCCAATTAAAGTTACTGGGTCCCGTCAGCTAAGTGCGACGCATGATTACTTCTGTGTTTCTCAACATCCACACCAATTGGATTTCCCTCCTTGGGAACGCGCTGCGAGAATACGACTTTGAATGCCCATGTTGTGTGCCTTGGAAGGTGTCTTCCAGTATGCCTATATCGAGAGTTGCAAACAACTGAGAACAGCCTTTGATCTGAGAGCTTCCAGGCAACGATGCGGGGAATGCAGATGGGGAAGGTGATGGAGAAGGTGATGGGGAAGGAGACGGAGACGACGACGGGGAGCGGGAGTGGGATTTATCACCAAGACTAAAGCGGGCACCCAATGCTCCATGCCTTAGGTCAGAACAGTTCGAACTGTCTGGAGGAAGACTGGGAAAAATAGGTGAATCCCAAAATACTCGCAAGCGACTCGAAATGGCACCTCCATTCAGACACGACCACATCGGCAGTCTCTTGAGACCTACAAAGCTCCTCGAGGCACGAGCAAGTCTGTCATCCGCGTCCGAAATGTACTCACTAGCGATCCCCGAATCTGTCAAGACGGCCGAGCGCGAAGCCGTCCGAAAGGTCGTATGTAGTTCGCTGGAGTCATTTATTCCCGTTTCTGGCAAGTCTCAAGATCAAGAGCCTAAGTTACCCTAATCCGTAACTGTACTCCCGAGACATCTGCAAACCCCCGTTTCACGAGCAATTTCTTTACTCAAACAGGCAATGACTGACTCCAGCGGTATAGGTGCAGGTGCAATTGCAGGAAGGTATTCGCCCCATCACGGACGGCGAGTTCGCAAGACACATCTACTACGGCGGGTTCTTCGAGAAACTGGTGGGCTTTGAGGCGCGCCCGACACTGCCGATCCCGGATGCCTTTCGCACCGACTTCCCCACGACGACCAAGCTCGCGCAGATGGGTGCCGTATGTATTCCTTGGAGTCATTTGTACCCCCTTCTGGCAGTTCTGTGGGCATAAACTACCCTGGCAGGTCTATGCTACCGATACACCTGCGTTGCCCCGTATCATGGGCAAATATTCTCAAAGTAAAAGGCAGTTACTAACTTCAGCCGGTTGAAGACGACCCGTGCCGCCGTTGTCTGTACGGGCAAGATCGGCTACGCGGAGTCGCCCTACTTGGCCGAGTGGCTGTCGCTGCGGGAGAACCTGCCACAAGACCTCTGGGGCGCCGCGAAGCTCACGGTCCCAGCGCCGACGTACCAGCACATACAACTGAAGCCGTGGACGGCGTTCACGGCGGAGTCGGGGTACGCCTCGGACGAGGAGTACCTAGACGATATCGCAAAGTGCTATGCGGCGGAGCTCAAAACATTGTACGATGCCGGCTTGCGCAATATCCAGGTCGATGACCCGCATCTCACGTACTTCGCATCCTCTGCGTTCCTCAATGGGTGCAAGAAGGATGGCACGGACACTGATGCGCTCTTGGACCTGTACACTCGCACACACAACAAGTTGCTCGCGGGCAAGCCGGAGGGGCTGCGGATGGGAATGCACCTGTGCCGCGGGAATATGTCCGGTTCCGTCAATTGGGTGGAGGGTTCGTACGAGGTGATTGCGAGGAAACTGTTCAACGAGACGGACTACGATACGTATTACCTCGAGTTCGACGACATGGATCGCGCGGGCGGGTTCGAGCCCCTGAGATTCTTGCCCCGGGGTAAGAATGTGGTGTTGGGCCTGGTTTCGACGAAGAGGGCGGAACTTGAGGATGCCCAGACGATGAAAGAGAGGGTACATATGGCAGCGAAAGTCATTGCTGACGCCCAGGGGGTCGATATCAATGAGGCTCTGGACTGTCTGGCTGTGAGCCCGCAGTGCGGGTTCAGTAGCAGCAGCTTGGCAGGCGGAAAGGGTATGAATGAAGTGATAATGTGGCAGAAGCTTCGTCTCGTGAAGGAGATCGCGGGCGAAATATGGGACTAGAGGCTTTCTACTTGTCTCCTGCCATCGGGAATGTGTTGGATGTCGATTCATCGCGGAGAGTTTATCGCTTCGTCGCATACCGAGCTGGCGATCGAATTATTATTACTTTTACGTGTGCATCCCGCCTGGCATTTGAACATGGAATGAACGAAGGAAAGCTGTTTGATCCCGAAGCTCAGAAACTTCCATGCTAGGATCAGAGTCGAAAGCATCAGGCTAAGCTCACAGATGAGTCTTGGGCGTAATGGTACAGGTTTCGTGACATTTTCCCCCTCAAGCCTAGGTATTTTAATGTATTGAAATAAAACAGACCAATATACACCACAGCTTCTCTTATGCTCGCAAGTAGAAAGTATGATTGCTTGGGAACCACTTATGTCGGCCTGATTACTGATATTAAGTATCACAACAGCTGCCCATGGCTGTCTGTATATGTATTTATTTGTGCGTGTATTTTATAACTTGTGGTTCCCGAATATGATGCAAATGCCTGTGTCTGGCTTCCTTGTAAATTGCAATGTGTGATAGCGGGAATCCCGCGACGGGACATGGTGATACCCATTCAGACCGGATAAAATTGCCTTCTCAGCTCTGAGACTTAGTGTAACACACATTGAATGGCAGGACTTCTTGTGATATCGGCCAGTATTGCAAAAGCTGGGATTTACACTGACCACTGATCTGATGCTATGCAAATGCGCTGCGAACCAAGTCCCATGTGCAGTTACGAACTTGCTCTGCTGCAACACCCACCAATAAAGTCATTTGAGTCGTTGTCGCCCGCTCCCGTCCTGCGCGTGTTGATTGTCTCTGTATGCCGCATTGTCCTTAAGTTCCTTGAGATGCACAATGCACCTAAACGTGAGTGCGCTCATGTAATCTCAAGGGACTTGGGTGTGACTTGGAGAACCAACATATTATTGCCAAGCAGAAAGTGATATAGACCGATGATCGAGCTGACATGGTGTGCCAAAAAAAAAACATGCATGACTGTACTCTGGCCATGGTGTATTGGTGAGTAAGGATAAATCTGGTGTTGCGGCCCAAAATACCATGCAGGAAGTTAAAGGAACCCACGGCACGGACTCTGTAAAGTAAGTCATACATCACCCTCCTGGTCGTCGCATGAAAACTTGCACCGTCATGGCGAAAGATATCTCCAGTCGGTACATGACTATTTGACGGGTATTGGGTTTTCACTTATAAGGCTCATTTCCAATTTCATGCAGCGACCAAGTGAAGGTGAGAGAGCTGAAAGTCGCAGAGCCACGTAAGTCAGGCTCCTAGTGGTTGAGGCCCCATTGCACCCCGGGTGCTGAAAGTGAACTGAAAGTGAACTGAAAGTGAACTGAAGGTGTTGTTGAGGGATGTTCCCTGGTCGCGGCGACAACACATTATTGGGCTCTGATATTGGTAGGTGACACCGTCATCGCATCGAACTGCTGGACTGAGTAAAACATTCTGTATGTGGTGGCTGATGTAATATCTTTCGTGACATGGCATCAGGAACAACAGCCCAGCAGGCGCCAGCTCTGGAAACGACGTCACCCCCCTGGCTGTGGTGTTGATGTCGGTCCCGGGATGACCGCAAAGGTGGCTACGCCGTAGCCATCTTACCGCAGAGTACAGCTCGTCATGGAATCTCGCACCCCGCGCTCTACCCAAGCGTCCAGGGTAAAGGCATACGTAGTTTTAACAGTGAGCGATGTCAGCTATGGCGTTGTTGTCATATT
Source organism: Astrocystis sublimbata (assembly GCA_022453515.1). Classification (NCBI taxonomy): domain Eukaryota; kingdom Fungi; phylum Ascomycota; class Sordariomycetes; order Xylariales; family Xylariaceae; genus Astrocystis; species Astrocystis sublimbata. Next base: position 314,235 of record JAJNNY010000023.1, read on the forward strand.
TACCCTGGGCGACCTGTCCTCCTACCATGTCGATGTGGCCTCAGGCTAATGAGTAATCGTGTATACTTACAACTGGCGTAGATTCCTTGGGCTTAAGTCTTCAATAGTCTAGTTGCCTGGCAATGGAAGTGGTCGTTGTGGATAGACGTATTGTTTGGGCCGATGCTTATCTCATATCAATAGAGAAAGCTAATGGCTGTTTGTGGAAATTTTTATTGCGATTTGGTGGTATCAGTAAGTGCCTATGAAAGCTTGTAAAATATTTAAGCCACCTAGTAAAGAAGTTTGATAAAGGAACAGCTCAGCTATTTCTGTTTCCGACCCATGCTGCTATTTTTGTTTTCACCTGGGGTTTTTTTGGGCAATTGTAGGGCTTTCGCAGCTGAATGGAGGGAGGTATCAATGATGCAAAACACCCTGCCGTAGAAACTTCATGGCACGATGATTGGTCTCCGTAAAGCAAGCCGGCCGTTTATCATGCGGTGCTGCTCCCTATGTCATGCCGAGGACGAAGAAGCAAGGAAAAGCAACACAAGTAGGTAAAGTGGTGGTTTGATGTGCTGCGAGGGACAAAACGTGCACATAACAAAGATAGTATAGGGTGTTCCAAGCTTGCAGGACAAGGGGTGTTTGTTTATTCCACAATTTCAGGCGTAGCCATCGCAGCACAACCCTATCACTTCATTGCATTATGTAAGTGCCCTTCTATGTAGACTGTGTGTATGTAAGCTAATGATACCTATTATATTGCGAATATGATTCAGAGGCAGCATAGGGCATTGTAGATGGTATGTGTAGTCACCTGGGTAGATATTATACATAAAAGCGCCAGCGTAGTTGTTCAGGACAAGGCACTGATTAGTTCAGTCTGTGATAAACGTGAAACACACCACCATGTTTATTGCAATGGTTTCTTCATCCCATCAAATCTAGCTCTGTGGAGTTTGGGCCCTTATTGATTTCCCTTCTGCCCTCTCTAGCGGATTGGAAACTGGCGGATCAGATATTTTCTATTGGCGGGTATTCAATCTGACTCCGAACAGAGATATTCATGAATTAGCATCAGCTGTATTGCTACCTAGGTACACAGGCTATTTTGATTGGATTGAATGTCCATGTCTAGCTAGACCAGTATGCATATACTAGTATCTAAATTGGCAAGGCAATATACTCGTGTGATCTTGGAGACTGGCCCGAATAAACATGCAGATATGTGTTTGGGACATTGGCTCAGCCTAGGTAGCCACGCACATTAATGCACGTACCCGAACTGCGTGACTGGGTCAAGGGAATATATTGAAATCTCCGACATATGTGTCTCAGTCGAATAATGTTTGTTTCACAAAGTACATGCGGCAGGAGATGGAAAAAGAAAGAAGGGAGTGGTTGAATTCAGAGCATGAATTTTGCAGGAACTACTGTGTGTAAGCTTGGAGTTCAGCTAATCATTGTTTCTGTCTTGGCCGCAGGATATCCCATGCCTATATTGCGGTCTGGCCTGTCTGGATTAGCATCATGTTCAGGTCGTTCTCGACCATTGACGTCGAATGGGAGACGCACCCAAGTCAATACAAGTGGCGCTATGTGCCTCGAAGTCGGAATTGTGCCGACAAAAGCGTAATGGTTGGTTGTTTGTCTCAAACCAAACAAGAAACGACGAGGCATAAGCCAGACCGGCATGATCCGTGCCCCAAATGGAAAAGTCTAGAAAGGCAGTAAACACGCGTTTGGCAAAACCAACTTTTGACCAAAACTTGACAATCGGCAACCCGTACCGGTATTGCTTGTACATAAGCATAAGCACAAGCATAGGCATAGGCAAGTCCATAAACTCCCTATTAGGCTTTTGCCAACGCATGTATCTGTACCTTACTATGTACGAGTAGACTATCATTAGGTAGAGAGAGGCAGGCTCGAATTTTCTCCTTCCGAACCCAGATCCCTGCAATGTTTATATTCCGGTAGTTGCCAGCAATTAGTCGTCTCTCCACGAGTTCTGGGCCAACGATTCGTGTAAACAAGGGTCAACTACTTAACGGCCGTGCATTTCAGCACACTAGCCATATATACCTAGCCTTGGGTAGCAGTCGAGGCAGTGGTCAAATTGACGATTCATGCAAGGGCTGTAGGGAGACGGTTCACATATATTATGTTACATTGTTCTTCTGAAAATCCCATACATTGGGTATGTATGATGTTTGGGGTGCAGTGCTCATACAGGAGGTTTCATCCCGTCGAATAGGCGCCGGGGTCAGCAATTGTTGGTCAATAGAGCCCTCTCCCTGCACAAGAGATGACGCAGAGGGGTACTCGTTTGTCGTCATAAGTATCTGTTATCGCACCTTAGCTAATTGAAGGAAATATAATGGTAGAGCCTAAGAGCAAGGTCACGATACCCATCTATCATCACACCATAGGCCTCAACAACGGACACGGCAGCACCCCGGTTCCGCACTATCAATAGTCTGTCGTTCGATCGCGATGACCTGATTTGGCGTTAACGTGAACGAAAGGCCAGAAGAGGACAGACAATAAGGCCTACAACGCACGAGCAACTCTCCAGTGCCAACTCTGTCATCAGCAGCAGCTGAGGTTGTACCATTGCTGCAAGCTGGTTGCTAAACCTTCTAGTTCTGGATGCTGCTTGTAAGCTGCTCGCCTGTCCGGCTGTATGCCTGTGCCGTACCCGTACCCTTACGCCAGTTGCAGCGGCAGCGGCAGCGGCAGCAATGTGGACGCTAAGGTGGGATGAGTGGGAATGGTCGTGTACCTGCATCTTGAACCCCTGGCTCGCCTGTCTCACAGAGTGCTTATTGGACGCCATGGCCCGCTAGCCGCACTCTTGAACCTGAAAAGTGCTAGATTGGGTCGTTAAGCTTAGTGCATGAAGAAATAGATACTAGCGATCTCTGGCGCGGCTCGTGCTGGCTTGCTCCCACTCGAGTCTGCTTTGCCACTGTTCATAGTCAATGGCCGAAGCAGAATAGCAGAATAGCACCCACGCCCAGCAGGCGGAGCTCGAGGTGGCTCGCCAGTCGGCCAGGATCCAGCTCACCAGGACGGAACAGCGTAGAACAGGACAGGCGAGCAGGAGACCCTACTTCTGATCGTACTCGTGCATGGCTCGCATGGCTCGCATGGAGCGAACTTGGAAGCGAAAAGGGTCCCTGCTCGGATGCTGCTCGGAGTCCCCATCTTCCAATTTCCCACCATGGGAGTTTCCATTAACTGCTCATTTCCCCTAGCGGAGAGAAGAAAACAAACTAATCTCGCGATACCTACGAGCGCTTCCATTCTACATCAGCAGTGGAAGTACCCAGGGCATGATAGTGGCACATTGGCTCTGATCATAATTCTCAGAAGACATAGTAGACGCAAATCTCGCAAGCCTTTTCAGCTGCCTACCTAATCAATGCTTGCCTATCCACTGGCGCTGGGAACATCGTCATGCAGCACAGTGATTTAAGTGTGAACCCTACTCGTGCGTGTAGTGTATGAGCATGACTCTATATGCGAATCGCTGTTCATACTGTAGATATTTAGCAGATGTACAAGTAGTTATTCCGTTCCTGGGCTAACTTATAACACCAGAAAAACAATGCTGTTGCTATTTGCCTGGTAAATATGGGAAAGGTTGTTTAGACAAGAAAGCGTAAATAAGGTAGGTATTGATTGTTGTTTTAGTCCATGTCGCCTTTAGCGTGTCTACCTACTAAATAAACCACCTCACAAGATTGTACCCGATGCAGTTATGAACTCATGAGAAGACAAGACGAAGACAGAGACATCTTGAAGACAGCACCTCGGGAGCACCGTTGCCTAGCTTTGGGCGTAGTACTCCAAACCTACAATCAATCAACCACGCCGGTCTGGGCCGTTGCAGGTAGTGTGTCTCTTAGCAGGCAAATTAAGGTAGCCATTGTCAACTGATCTCATAATATATGTATGCTACTATGAGCTGGCGTGGGAGCCACAATGGACCGGTACCTTGCCTGGTACGGGCATGTACCTATGAGGTAAGTCAAGGCGTCAAAGCGACGGGTCTGCAGCTCTGTGCTTCCATGCAGCTGAGCCAATCAATACTTGGGTATCTACATGTAGGTACTTGGGTAGGCAGGGTAGCACCTCGCTAGTGGATGGGCAACGCGCCAGAACACGTTGTGAGCAGCACCTGGACACGCCCCCTTCATGGCCTGAACGCGCTGACGGTTGAGCCCATAGCTCAGGTACCTACCTAGGTATCTAGACAACCTTGGAAGTTCGTATCGTAGCCCGTTACTGTGCTGTACTCTAGGCGGTTCGCTCGCTGGCTGTACCTGCCTTGGGTAGGTGGAGCGAGGGAAGTACCAACCGAGTACCGACCTCTTGCCTACCTACATGTACATACATATAATGCATGCCAGGCCTGGTACCTATGTAGGTACCTACCCAAGGTGGAAGGTAAAGCAGGCTCCTGTAGGTGGACTTGGACTGGACGGTACCTGTACCTGTACCTGTACCACATCAGTGCTCAGCGTGAACCCAGCAACAGCCGGTCGGTCATCCCATCCTGTGGGCAGTGTGTTCTCGGGCCAATCTCCAACATCCAACCTCTAATCTCCAATCTCCTCGGGCCAGCATCCCAAACTGCAGTCTGCAGATATCTCAGGACTCTCGCTCCTTTCCTTCCCTCCTCCCCTCCGATTGCGCCAGTGCAAATCCTCTCTGGCCAGGAACAGGAAGAGCGACCAGGGACAGAGAAAGCCCGCCCGAGTTGTAGTTTCGCTGTCGCGCTGTTCTTTCTGCGCTGCGAGTGTTTCGGCTGCTGTTTGTGTGCATTGGCATTTGGCATTTGGCATCGTTATCGTTGAGGCTGTTGTTGCTTATTTTGTTGAGGTGTAAGTACCAGTTGGTTCGTCGGCATCTTCACCACCCTCCACCCTCCTCCCACTGGGGTCTTTCTTTGCTTGCCATCCAGCCCTTTCCCTCGAGTTCCCCGTCTCCCCCTATCAGCAGCATCACCAACGCGGTCGTGCCAGGGATCACCACCAGCCACCAACCCACGGTACGCCGAACAATCCAGACACACCGCCGACCGAGCGAATTGATTACCTCTGCCCCCGTCCCACGCAACCGTGCACTCGAGCTGGAAGCCGTATTACCATGAAAAGCAGAGCAGCAACAGACCCGAGAATCCCTTCGTCTGACCAGCTTCATCATAGCACCCTGCATTAATTTTCTTGTTGTCGAGATTGTCGCCAGGTAGTCCACCCAATCCCCTGATCTCGCGCCTCCTAGAGCAGCTGTGATCAATCCCGGTCCAGCTTGTGGCCACTTGGACGGACGCCACAGAGCCTGGCCGCTTGGGGTTCTGACTCGGCTGACCTGCCCTACCAGTGACATCGCGTTCATCCATTGCGTGCGTGCAAGCGAACAAGATATCGTGCCTCATCCCTTGTCAACCCAGACAAGAGCAGGCGGTGCGACCCCCAGCGCCTGCGGCCATAGGTCTGCAACACACAACACAAGAGATATTGAGCTGTTGGACAAGTTAGGCGGCCAGACCGCTCTTCGGATTCTGCCACACATCAATACCCGGCGCGCGTTCAGTCCGGTACGGAACCTCGCGGTACACCAAGGTCGCGCGGTTGTATCTCCCTTGGCTCTATCTCGCCGTGCATTGTCATTTGCGTCGCCTACCACCGAGGGTTTCTAGAGTGCAGGATAATACAAGTACTATGCGAACAGGGAACAAACATCTGATTCACACCCGAACCTTTGTCAAAACGCACCTCTGGAAGATCTGACGAACGTAGCGCTCTCGTTACAACTCCTGTAAACTACCCGGAGCATCCATAGTCAACTATGACCACGCGCACGACATTGGCATCGCCGACCCCCGTCATGGCTCCCTCCGCAGAGTATGAAAAGCCGCATGCGAGCCGCCGGCGACACGAACCCCCGGTTGCTCCGCCTCGAACCTCCTCATCGCACCACGTCAACACAGCGCCTGGCCAGTCCAGTTCGCGAAGAACAACCCGTCCCGACGACCGTGAGGCGGGTGAGAATGGTAGAGTAGATGCCAACGGCTACTCGGACCATGCAGGATCTCCCCAGGTGCCCCAGGAGATGTTAACAACTATGCCCGTCCGTTCCCGAGATCAACACGCAACATCAGGATCATCGAAACAACCGTCTCGTGAGGCTAGCGAAGTGCTCAATCGTATGATTGTTTCACAGCCCGAGGTGGACTTGGAAAGAGAGAGAGAGCGTCAGGCAGAGGCCCAGCCCCATTCCACGCCGACGCGTCAACAGAGACACGGGAGTGATGATGGTGCTACTGCACCGGCACCAGTAGTAGCTCAAGACGAAGGTCGGCGTAATGGGCGGAGCCGGCATGACCATTCAAAACGCGAGAAGTCATCTCGGTTTGGAGATTATTATCTCGGCAACACCATTGGCGAAGGCGAGTTCGGAAAGGTCAAGCTGGGCTGGAAGCAAGATGGTGGTGTCCAGGTAAGATAATTTGCAGGGCAAGCCTTTGGTACTAATGGAGGACTAATCAAGACCACAGGTTGCCATCAAGCTCATCCGTCGTGACAGCGTGGGCAACAACCCATCGCGCTTGGCCAAGATCTACCGTGAGGTACACATTCTACAAAAGCTCTCACACCCCAATATAGTGAGATTGCATGAAATGTCGGAAACGGAGCGCCATATAGGCATTGTCCTCGAATATGCGTCTGGAGGTGAACTTTTTGACTACATCCTGAACCATCGATACCTCAAAGACAACGCGGCCAGGAGACTTTTCGCCCAGCTCATATCAGGCGTGGGCTACTTGCATAAGAAAGGCATTGTTCATCGAGATCTTAAACTGGAAAACTTGCTTCTCGATCGTAACAGGAACATTATCATCACCGACTTTGGGTTTGCCAACACGTTCGATGCAGCCGACGAGCTGACAGAAGAGGAGGAGTTGAGCCTGTCAGACCGCAACTATGTGAAACAATCGGGCCTAGACAAGATCAACGACAAAGGCTTGCGTAGAGGCGACCTGATGCAGACGAGCTGCGGAAGTCCATGCTATGCTGCACCAGAGTTAGTTGTCAGTGATTCTTTATACACCGGCCGCAAAGTCGATGTCTGGAGCTGCGGTGTGATACTGGTACGTGGGCCTCTCACCCGACATGATCTCAAGCTCACCATGAACCTTTTAGTACGCTATGCTTGCAGGTTATCTGCCGTTTGATGATGACCCTGACAACCCGGAAGGCGATAACATCAACCTGTTGTATAAGTATATTGTGAATACCCCTCTCACATTCCCTGAGTATGTCACCCCACACGCCCGAGACTTGCTCCGGCGAATCCTCGTTCCGAGTCCTCGGAAAAGAGCAGACCTGTTTGAGGTAGCTCGGCACAGCTGGCTCAGCGAATATGCACACGTGGTAGAACTTATCACGAGCACTACAACAACATCTAGCGAGATACAGAATACTACAGTCCCCTCCGATGAGCCTGAAGCTGGAGGCCTGGCCCGAAGCGCTTCCGTCCGAGAACCGACTAAAGCCAAGGCTACCGCAACAGTGCCTGTGGGTGAGATGGGACGGAAACAGGGCAAAGTCGACGCTGATGAAGCAACCCCGGGCAAACAGAGAGAAAACAAGCGACGGACGGTACAGGTTGAATATGTTGCTCCAACAACGCAGACCCAACGGGGCGCGGAACAGTCTGAAGGTAGTGCATCACAGCGGGGTAAGAATAAGGCTAGAAGCTCCAGTCAAGGCCCTACTGAGGCTCATGCCTCGTCGCACGAGAAGCCATTGCCGAAAGATTCTGCTTCCAAAGATACGTACGCCGGATCCCCCCGAGACACGAGAAAACCACACAGTTCACACCGACGGGAAAATCCCCCACCAAGAGCGAGCCAGGGTCGGCCCACGTCGGATTACCCTTATGTGACCACAGCCACGGGATCGTCTGCATCACGTCCTGCCACTGGCGGATCAATCCATTCTTCTGGTTCTAAAGGAATAGTTCCATCAGCACGAGCCTCGTACGGCATACCTTTACCCCCTGCCATTGCCAGTACTAACGCACGAGGAAGCATACAACAACCGAAAGGTTCTTCAAAGAACTACGTCATATCGAACCCGATTCCTCAAGATAATCCTGACGCCGGATTTGGACGGCCGAGCATGAACATGCCTCCTAAATTCGCAGAGGTTTCGGGATTCAACAACCAACCACACGGACCACCGAACGAGGCCAAGGGTCACCGGAGGTCGAATACTATTGGTGAGATTGGTGGTAAGATATTCAGCCGTAGTGGATCGATCTTCGGCGGTCGCAAGAAGCGAGCAGACCCGGTTGATAAATCATCCAAGAAGTATCCGCCTGTCAGTATGTCCAACACCATGCCGGGTGAGTCGAGAGCATCCATGGATTCCCGTGCTTCCCGGAGGTCGTTCTCTATGGGCATGAGCAAGAAGCGTAGCGGTAATATGGCCGGATCTCAAGAGCCGACCGAGAGGCCGCCGAACAACAGGCGAATTTCGTTGATGAAGGCGATGGGCCTGGGGAAAAGCTCTCCCTCACCGCCCCCTGACGTATCTCAGTCCGACTTGCCTATTCAGGATCCACCTGAGCCGGAGAGCTACGATCAATATAACAATCCATCCCAGAGTCGCGGTCATACTGGACAACAAGATGTGGAGGGCGTGTACGACCAGGCCTTAGCCTCACCCTCGGGATCAGTACCTCGAAGCGGTCGTGGACCGAACCCTGCCCATCGTCGATACCCTTCAGAATCACAAGCTTCTGCTATCCCTTCGCATTTACAGCAAGGGGCGATGTTGAATTCGGAATCAGAATCCTCGATTGAGCACCCACCTCGGAAGCTACCAGGCTCAGCTCCCTACCAAGCTGGCTACGACTCTGACCAGTATGACAGTCGTCGCACAGGTAGCCAGCAAGGTGGACGTGTCCTTCAAAAGAACAAGCGCTTCGTTGACGCATACGACGAAGAGGAGTATGGGAGACCACGTGACCATGCTGGAAGCAGCGGTGCCGCAAAGAGAGTTATGGACTTTTTCAGGCGCAGGGGGCGAGCTCGTGGTGGTGAGGCCTAGGCAAACGCGCCAAAAGACTGATCTCGCTTGGCTACTGCAGTAGGATTGTTTCGGCGAACTCGGACATGAACTGAATCAATTGCGCACATTTCGCAGCTGACCACCTGATTTTTCGCTGATGTGCGTCGGCCTCATGCTACTGCTGTCAGCATTCACAAAGCCGGCAACTCCCAGCTCAAATCGCAGAGAAGTCGCAACACATTCACAGATGATGCACCGGCTCTCTGTACGAACCGTTGGGACTTCGGTTGATGGATGACGAGACGCTACCATAATGAACGAACGATTCATTGTTATTTTTTTCTCGATTTCGACAACGGGCACCCGGATGGGAGTTTGACTGGAGGCTTAGATTACTACCGCGGTCCTTTATACACTCTCCTAGTTTGTCATCTCAGAACATCTCCAAATCATTCCCCGAAATTTGTTCACCGATTTGAACACGTTTCACAAGGCCGTGGCTATTAGTCTCACGGCGTTCCAAATACGGAAGAAGAAAAACAACGTATCGAACAAAGGAAAGGCGAACAGACACATTCGACTACAGAACGGTTACGTTGCTTTCATATGAGCAAAACACCAGACCGATAATTGACGGGCGAGCATAAGCAAGCATGTAGTGTTAATAGAATCCCGCTATGGGCGGTTGGGGTTGTGTATGCGTGTGGATAGTAATATCTTGAACCCCCGGACTTCACGAGCCCTCTTGCTTATTGAGCATGCTGGACCTAATCAAAATATGTTATCAAAACTCAACTTTGCCATCCCACTCTGTTCGTGAGACCTGTGTTGAGTGTTGTACTTTGACGTGTTGTATTCACTAAGTTTTCAGCCCACCCGAGTGCTAACGCCAACTGTGCGGAGATCGCCGGGGTTAAACAACTTTCCAACTAAGACAGAATCCGACCCAAGGATCGAATGTGTATCAACTTCAAGCTGGAGCGGTAACAATGATTTCTACCGGCGATAGATAGGGTTGTGGTCAGAAAAGCCCCATAGGCCAATTCTACCCATTCTTTCACCAATGGCGCCTCCCACCTATGACGCGGACCCCGTCACTCTTCTCCAGTCCCTCCTCACTACTATCGAGGCAGAGGTCATTCCCCTGACCACCCAAGGCGTCTCATCAGGCAGCAAGCTCTTCGGAGCCGCGATTCTCTCCAAGGCCGGCCTTGTGCCCTTTACTGTAGCAACGAACAACGAGGTCGCGTCGCCGCTGCTGCACGGCGAGATCAACTGCATCCAGCAGTTTTTCGCGCAAACCTCCTTCCCGGACCCGTTGGGTGGGAGTAGTAGCAGTAAGGTTGGGGATGCTGTTTCGCAGCGTCCGAACCCGCGGGACTGCGTCTTCCTGGCCACGCACGAACCGTGCAGCCTGTGCCTCTCGGGCATCACGTGGAGCGGCTTCGACAACTTCTTCTACTTGTTCACGTACGAGGACAGTCGCGATCTATTCGCCATTCCGTACGACATTGAGATACTGCAGGAGGTCTTCAGGGTCCCTGCCGTTTCTGCTGCTGCGTTCTCCTCCTCCTCTGCTGGGAGGCAGGCGGCGGGGAAGGGAGATGGGGAGGGACAGGGTAGGGGAGAGGACTTGGATGCGAGGCCGCTGTATAATCGGCGGAACAAATTCTTCACGGCGCGCAGCTTCGAGGATCTGGTCCTGGAGATAACGGAGAAGCACGGAGAGGACGAAGGGAGGAAGTGGAGGGGAGAGGTTGCGAGGGTGAAGACGCTGTATAACAAGCTCAGTGATACGTATCAGAAAGGTGGCAAGGGTGGGATGGAGAGCGCGAGTTTTTGGAAATGATATCGGGGGAGTTGTATTAAGGATCCGCGATGGGGACTAGTCGTTATTTGCACGAATGGAAATGCTCAGTGTTCTTCTCTTTAGGTATGCAAGAAAGCCAACTATTTAGTGATAGAAATCATGAGATCTTCCATTAATTCCTACTTTGCAGGAAGGAACCCGTGCACTCAATTTTGCCAGCTCGCGATGCATAGGAGAGTATGGTGATATGATGTATTGAACCAAAAAAGTAACTCAACACCCCCCAGCCGATTTCTCAGAACCGCTTTTGCTTGCATTGCTACCGCATCTTCATTCCTCCGTGACCCAGACGTCGTAGATTCCCAGGCATTAGGTACAACTTGCCCGTCTTGTAGCCCAGAAGCACCAATAGACCACCTGCCCCATCAGCAGAGGCGCCACTCGCAAGGACCTCGTGTATATGTACATAGAATTATCGAGAGCGAGATGTATGACATACTGAATCATATGATTCGTCAAGTTAGGTATGTGCGCAATAGCAAGGCTTCAAACGTTAAGGTACTCGGGCACAGTATTAATCGCATGACTGGGCAGGTGACGATGATATCAAGAAGAGCTCGACCGTGTCTTCGGTTCCACGACGATGCGAAGATGAAGTCGAACGGGGTCGTTGGGCTAGACTGTGTTGTCTTGCCATCGATACAGAAAGTAGAGCACCGCTCGCATTTCCCAAGTGGGCGCCTCTCTCCTTGATGTCTGCCTTTGCAATGTTTGAAAAGGTATTCGAATCCGATCACTGGGGAACTGCCGCCCGAGGAGACGTGAGGGGAAGAAGGTGATAGCCATCTAGTCCCGTATCTTTGCAGTGATTGCCGTCCAGGACCAGTGGCGGGATTCAAGTCAATCGTAAGAATTTACCCATGGAAAGATCACAGATACCCTTGCTGGCTTCGTTAGCCAGGGGCGCAGGTAGCTTCTCTTTCCTGTCTTTGCCGTTGTTATTCCAAGGGATTGCAGGAAGGGAAGACTCCGGGACCAGCGGCAAGAACCCTCCTCGCACTAGGACATATCTGCTGCCGTGCGGTCCTGCAACTTTTGACACTATGACAGGTGAAGGCGTGGCCAAGCCGTCGTCTATTGCAGGCATGGCAAGCGATCCTTTGGGGTTTTGGGTCACTGCGCGAGTCGTCATTCTGGCTGGCAGTGCTTGTTGAAACTGGTTCGGAGGTGGGAGGGCAAGAAGCCGTACTTTTTTGTTGTGACAAGTGCGATGGGTTGATGATCGGGGATTGTGCTTTATTCTTTTGACCGGATATCTGTCGTGGTGGGCGATGAAATTAGATGTAAAGATGGAAGATGAAAAGACGGCAGGGAGGGGACGGCTTTTAATACCCAAAGCCCGAAAGCTTAAATAGCTGTGAGTACCTGGATAACCTTGATGGACACCTTAACATCTTTGATGCAATGCAATGCAAGGCATGTTTATAAAGTTCGAGAGACGGCCCTGAAGCTAGCATTTTGCCGCACTGGATACGAGGCATCTGGGCTGGGACGTTTACCAAGAAAACCATTAACCCAGGCCCTGAACACCTTGGCAACTCACTGTGACTGATGATGGAAGTTATACTTAGGTTATTTCTAATAATTTTTTCTATCTTGTATCTCGTTTTGGGCATTCTCTCACCCACACTAGCGGAAGCTCTGGTGTTTCCATTGATCATCCTGACAGATATGCGGCTCAAAGTCCTCCGAGCAGCATCTCGTATCAGCACGATCCTGTTTCTTGCAATTCTCTCTTCCGTGTGTAGTAGTCATCAAACCCTCTGAACCTGACTTTGAACGCGACGACTTGACTGAGGGCGCGTCCGATCGATTCAGTATTTGTCGTAACAACCCTCGGCTGGAGCATTCCCGACCTTCATCACTATTCGAAGATAGCTCTTCCCAAGTGCGATGATCAGAATCTTGACTGCAGGTGTCTTCAACGGCATAATCCAGGAGGGGCAAGAAACTAAAGCAGCGTAATCCGTCGACTAGGCTGTCCTTTAAATCGTGAAGTTGGCTGCTGGATCGTCTTGACCCGATTCTTTCACGGGATGCAGCTCCAATTGAGCGGCCTAGGTTCCTTGAGTGGGTGCCCGTATCCTCCGGATTCTGTGACGGCCACTAGCCATCAACCTCCCGGAAATATGAACGGTCGTTGACCGAGGAAGAGGGGTGTTTCAAGCACGGCGATTTCAGCTGGCAGTCCTCCTCCAGGATGGGGAGAGGATTGAAGTAAAAGGCGCCGCTATGGGCATCAACGCCGCAATTATAGAGGTCGGTGGTGCTTTGTTGACGTCTAGCTCCGTCGTCGTTGTCCATATCGTCACACAAACCTAGCGGTGTCAACCAGTCATTCGTACAGGACCTCGATTTAAGTCGGAGAACTGAGGTCACTGGAGTCGTCATAGCACGACTTAGCCTAATTCTAGGCTGCAATAATGAACTAGGTACGGATGTGGAACGTTCTCCAGACTGTCCAAGCTTCTTGTCGGGCTCATTGGAAGCACGAGAAGACGAGATCCGTTCATGAGTCGCCGTTCGAGCAGATCTCGGCGGTTGTGTCCAGGAACGGCGGTAGTTTGGAGTGCTGTATCTCGAAGCACACATGGAAGGGTCGGGTGTATCTAAGGAGATATCGTCGTGATCGTCACTAATATCATCCTGACATGATGTTTCCGAAAAACATTCCCAATTGACCTCCGTAATGCTTTGACGCGAAACTGTGAGAAAGAGTCACTGTTAGCGTTTATTCGTTTGATTTTTGGAGGAAGACGGGGTAGCAACTGGACTTGACGACGAGTTTCATAAAAAGGTGTTCTCCCTCAAAATCATACCATATGTGGTGACTGCCGTTGGACTCGGTGGCTGGAATACTTCTGGGGTATTTGCCCAGCTGAAGCAGGGCCTCGGCAAAGAAATCGTAGTAGCGGGAGCTGCAGCTTCGGACACGCCAGGGACGATGTTTCGAGGTTGAGGTGTTGGTCTGCAAGGTGTGCTGCTCGGAAACAAAAGGGACGAGCAATCGGGATGGATGCAATTATCCTGACATTTGCGCACGCCAGAAACAACAATGTTCAAAATTCCAATGATATCGTCCGTAGTCACTAGGAACTGATCCTCTGGCGGTGCTGGCGATTGCAACCCGAGAGAGGAGCCCGCTGACGATGGCCGAAATGGCGACGACGGTGCCTCGCCTCCAGCGGCTAACGGCGTAGATGGCTTTTTTCTACAACTGTCTTTGCGTTGCCTCGCAGAAAGATATCCACGAACAGTGCGTAAGATATCGTCAATTTCTTGTTTGCTGACATGACCCTCAAGTTGCTCCTGAGTTATCAGTGGTAGAAGACCCTGGTTGCTGTTGTCTGTCTTGGCTGGCGAACACCGGGCCCTGGATTGAGTGGAACAACGACTAATGGGAGTCGTATATAAACGATGATGCCTGAATGCGTAGTCGGGTGTGTCCGCCAAAGGTTCCAGCATGGGAATTGGAGACTGTTCGCGAGGGGACGATGAGGCTACCATTGGCACACACTCTGATACGAGAGGCTCCGATGGCCGTTTGGCCGCGTTTGTATCTTCTATCAGTTGATCATGTTCGTGTGGCGCAAAGATACTCATGAGCCGGCTCGCGGGCTGACTCGTACAAGCACTGAAGAACCCGTCACCTTCCAAGCTTGCAATAGATGCTCGATGTAACGGTATGGACTGTGCCATGGCAGCGGATTGCACTACTGGTTTTAGGACTCTGCTTTCGTACCCAAAATCCAAAGATCGGCCAGATTTCGAGCATAGGCACGAATAGGAATATCAATCTGGAGTGAATTAGGTGAGAGACGTGGATGGAACCGGGAATCCGAGAGGAAGGCTGCCTACGACGAAGTGATAAAATGCCATATAACACGAACTCGGCTGCACGTTCAGCGTTGTATCAATCCACACCTGCCTGCCCTTGACAAGAAGACGGTCTCGGTTGATTAAGAAGCAAGTGATCTCGAGACTACCTGACCTAGTGAGTCTATTAACGTATTGGAAGGCGAAGACCATGTCCATAGCGACATCCTTCCCAGTCCAGGTGATTGCTTGCATTCAGCACTATTTGCGGAAGGAGTTTTGGGCAATACACAGTCCTCAATCTCGTCGGAACTATGCAGCAAGATCTAGACATTTGCAGTGGCGACTTGGGCGTCCGAGGAAGTTAAGAGTTAGTTAAGTGCCTATTAGGGCTGCAAGTCCCAAACGTAGATCAATTGGGACCCTGCGAAGGCAACAACTGTCCTTTGCACTCTTTGCAAGGCCGGTAGGGGCACTGTAACGAAAAGAAATGCAATAGAAGGAGCATTTTAAAATATAGATATCATAAGTTCATTATTAAATAGCCGTATGGCCGTATGTATGGCAACTAAAAGGTTCCTAAGGGTATCATATTCCAGAACAGAAAGTAGAATGGGGATCCATCAATCACAGCAAACGGAACTGCAGGTAGAGTCATCAGCTCGCATGCTCAATGCCGAGCTTCGCGTACAGATGCGGCACACTTTGACGCCTCCCAATGCATGGTTAGAGAAGTACATTTAATGACACAGAGATAGGGGTGAAGGCAGAGATGGTGAAGCTTAAAAAATGAACGACATCAGATGGAGTTCGTTGACCGCCGCCAGATCATAAATGCAGCTACAGCCGCACATGTTGTTGCTCCCAGTGCAAGGTACAGGCTTGTCCGGTCCGGTGGTGGCTCATCGCTCTTGGGGAAAGCGGTGCTCGGATTCGTAGCAGCCTCAGCTAGAGCAACGAATAGTTCTGTGATGCTGTTCCACGTGACACTAACATGAACGGGGGTCCCCATCAGAAGACGTAACGTATACTGATCGGGCTGCGGCTCGCATCTTTGAGTTGTCTTGTCTCTATCGGCCTTTAGGGCGGTATAGATGGATGGAAGATCATCCAACTGCGGATATCGCTTTCGAAGTTCAATAATATGCGAGAAAGAATCCGGATCCGAAGAGTCGTAAGTGTAGCAAAGAAGATCGCATGCATCCAGCTTGGCCTGATTCTCCAGGATGGCAGGCTCTAGCTCGCCAAGTTCTTCCAGGATCAGGTAACACTGTTTGCCGCCCGGGAGTTCAACACTATTCACTGCCCTGCGAGGCTTGATGGTAGGGTGATATAGGCCGTCAAATGGCCGATTAAGGAAGGAGTCTAGTAGGGATGATTTACCAGCCCCCGCTGCGCCGACGATATAACACAGCACCACGTTGCGCCCTACCTTTCCGGGGCGCCTCCTTCTCTTGCGTGGCCGCGTCACCTTCAATGCCGATGTGAGCGAATCCCGGGGAGTGGCTGGCTCAAAACCCAGATAGGCGAGATACTCCAACGTCGTCTTGGGCTCGAGGAAGGTGGTCATGCTCCACTGGGCGAGCCACCCTTGCAACGTAATGAAGCCCGCCTCGTTGCGGACGGTCGAGGACGGAAATGACGCCTCAACCCATGACTGGGGAGGTCCGGGAGTGGGGGCGAACAGCGCCTCGAGCTCCTGATCGTTCAACCCACCATCATTGTCTTGGTCGAACAAGAGGAATAGATCCATGAAAAACCGGTATCCCGCGGGGCTCAGCTCGGCGGACGCGTACTCTGGAACATCGAGTTTGGGGTGGATGAAGCTGTCGGCCAAACTCAAGCTGTCGGTGTAGTGATATTTGCGCAAGATAACCCATATGGTTTCGTGGCGCCCCTTTTCGGCATACATTTTGTTCAGCTGAAGGAAGCCCTTCATGCTGACGCCTTTCTCGGTATCGGCACCGGGGACAGTCTTCGAAATGGAGAGCTTGATGTTATCAAGATCCTCGGTGGTCAGAGGCTTATCGAAACACTTGTCCTGGAAGTCCTGGATCTCGGCGTCATTCAGGTAGCCATCCTGGTCCTTGTCGCAGAGATAGAAGACCCTCTCGAGAGCGGAGACACATGCGGGTTTGAGACAGCCCTCTTTGTAGTCGAAGAGCGGCGCTATGGGATGCGTGACGGCCTTCTGGCAGAGGAAGAAGGTTTCGTTGACATTGGCGTGTTCGCGGGCGCTCGCGCGTATGCAGGAGTCGATCTCGCGGAACTCGCTCATGACGGGCAGCATCTCCTCCTCGACAACCTGGGAGGTGGGATTCTCGGTCAGGTCGGACTTGTTGGAACACAGGACGACGGGGACGTTGACGCCGAGGGAGCGGAAGTAGGGCATCCAGAACAGTGCGACGCGCTCATAGCTGTAGTGGTCGGAGTAGACCAGGAGGATGACGTTGGACTTGCGGATCTCCTTGCGAAGGGTGGTCCGATCCTGGGGCACGGCCGAGGTGTCGACGATGGTGGTGGTGACATTCTCGGGGGTTCCGATGCTCGGCGGGATGGTGATCTGGGGCAGCACGGGCTGGATCTTGTTGCTAACAAAGACATCCTTGACCAGCGATGCGATGAGGCTGGACTTGCCGCTGCCCTCGTCGCCGCAGACGCAGATGCGAACTGATGCGGAGGATGGATGGTCAGCTCGATGTCAGCCCGAGGCGGAGACTGGCACAAAGGACCAGGGGCAAGCAAGGGAGCGCACCTGTGGCCATGTTGATGCTGGGCCCTGCTTTACGTCAAGGCCATGCCCAGGGGTCACGGAGACCGGCAACGCAAAGGTGCTGGTGCTGACTGACACGGGTACGAGGCAGAGACGGCGACGATGCGACAACGACGATGACGAAGCCAAGGCAATCAAGAACAGTTGAGAAGCAAGCGAGGGGGCAGCAATTATAATGGTATGCGCAGGATTATGGAGACATGGATGCGAATGGGAATATACCTAGGCGTGAGAGATAAGACAGAATGGATTGGAATGGAGTCTTTCCGATTAGCTGGTCCTGGCCCCTGGTTGGGAATGGGATTGATTGGGGATCTTGCACCTGGACATCCCCGCCAGCCGCACGTCGCAGGGGACTTGGTAGTACCATTATAGGCACCTACCTAGCCCGAGGTCAGGTAAGTTTCTAGGTACTTACCTACTCACTCACCTTTAGTTTTAGTGGCTTTTATCTTTCAACACCTGCATGGAACAGTCCATCCCACCCATCAGATCTCAAGTTCATGCAAGGTCTTTGTTGCATGCCTACCTACGACCCCTTCCGGCTTCGCCTCTGTCAAAGAAATAACAAGATCTCACCGTCTGGCGCACCTGATTCTCGTGTCCATTCATGACATATACTGACCAGGTCGTTTTACAATAAACTGCACCCTTACTTGGCAGATGTAACCAATGCATGTACAGCAAAAACAAATTAAAGAATAACCTACTGTATCGCCCGAAATGATAACAGCGCAGTATGCGGCTTTCGCCTTATGATTGCCGAAGTTGAGCTCCTTAATGATGCAATTACTACTAGGCATGATAGGAGGAAGACGTTCCTATCTGCCCGTGGACCGTAGGAGTTGACCAGTCAACCTAGCGCCGACATGGTTTTGTACGCTGTTCGTGTAGCTGATATCGTAAGATACTCCGTACAGCATGAATCGCATCGGTACTAGCCTACAGAAGAGTCTCTCTCAAGTTGATCGTGTTGTTTCTCCCAAGAGGTCTCGCACTTTCGGGTTCTCCTCTAAACGATACTTCACAGCCGGATGAGAGAACATATACAGCAAGTATCCCGCATCACCTCACTTCATTTCAACTACATCTATAGCGATTTCTCTTCGATTATAGTTGCCTTCGCTGCGGTGCAAATTTGTGCAATCATTCAAGTATATCCATGATATATCGTCATGGCTCTCGTTGGAAAGCTGAGGGGAGCGGGTGTCCTATATAAGTTAGCCTAGACTCTAGAGGAATCAAAACCCCCAGTTCAGCCCTACCGGTAAGGATCCCGGCACGACCCGGATCCGGTTGAACAATGTGGCAGCGGCTACAGGTAGGTATCTTGTATCTTGCCAAGAGTGTTGACCAGGCATCCAGGCACCAGAGTGACGAGCAGCCTCTTATAATAGGATGCTGGAGTTTAGGGGTCTGATATTTGATGGGAGCAGTTTGGCCTCCCTGAACGAGGAGCTCGATGGTAACTCTGATGCATATGAGCGTGGTCGTTTTCTCGGTGTCGACTTAAATGGGGTGTACTGTGATCAAACGACTTAGCAATCTAGAACATTTCGATGTTTTATGATGGTGAATTGTGGGACACATTCCAAAAAGTCTTCGATCACCCCAATATAATGGACCTCTTCTTCAAGTATATTGTGAGGAGTCCCTGGCTCAGTGTGTAGTCCAAACTAGCCCCAGAATCAGTTACCAGTGAGTTTCGCTGTCTTCTTCATGTTTGTTCGACAAATGACCCGGCTCTCATTGCCAGGCGTCGTATAAGCCAGCTACACAAATGCGTCTTACTATTAAGTATATATAGCATGCCGAGTTAAATATGGAACCCTGATACAAGGGGTCGTGACGACAATCGCATCTGCCATTATTCTTTCAATGAATGAATTGATAGTGAAGGACCCCCCCCCCCCCCCCCCCCCCCCCCCCCCCGCGGCGTTCACCTACACACACTTCATCGTTGGAGATGACACGGTCGAATTTGAGGTTCGTGAGCTGCAATATCGTCATCTTTCTAAGGCATTTCTATTTCCCCCTTTCTCAAGCCACGCAGCTGGAGGGAAAATAGAAGCCCCTTGCTAGCTAGCATCATTCCAGGTTTTGTGAAAGCTGGTCTGGCTTGGTAACATTTAATCTTAATCGTGGGCATGTGGTTGGATGACTAGTTCCGAATTCTATGTAGGCATTGGCGAGTCGAGTCCTGCCAATGCTTAAACGCCGAGGCGCTCAAAGTTACAAGTACCGTACCGTAGTAGGACGGGGATCGAAAGAGGTCTGAATTTGACAGGGGCCAAGGTTGTGTCTTTCTATCGACGTTACTCTATTTAATTGAAAATATCTCACATCGTCATTCACACACTATCAGTACCCTTTTCCTTTTCTGAAGAGTACATACAACTTTGGTGGTGATTACTCGTACATGTAGGTAACAGAGAGATCAGGCTTCCCACGTGCCTGCGATTGGATTGGACCGACCTCGCGCTTGAACCTTTCTGGGGCGCTGGCACGACCACCAGAAGCACGTTGTTGATTGGATGTCAGGGCGGCTAGAATCGACAGCAGCGGTGTGATGGCGATTGTGATTGGGTCAATTCTTGCACAGCACCCCCCTGTGCCCTGTGGCTGCCCGCCGAGCGCGCCCGTCCGGCTCCACACCTGGGCGAATCAAACTCGCAATTGCTTGTTCAGGTCTCCCCTCTCCCAACTTTCTTTTCCCCATTCTGCCCTGGTGGCCTGCTACCCCGAAAGTGACCATGCAGCGTAGCTGGACAGCACTGCTCCCGAGTGGTCGGCGGCCGTGGATAACCCCACCACCAACAGCATGCGAGCGCTTAATCGAATGCGCTGCGCCGACAATGGTTATTGTGAGTGACCGTCACCGCCGCCGCCATCGTGCTTCGCTACTCTGTGCGCATGTGCATGTGTGCCATGCTGCATGCAGCAACGAGCCGGGGTGCCAGGCGAGCCAGGGTCGCTCATGGTGGGCTGCTGGCCTGTCTGCCGTTCATGTATATACAAAACTAGGTATACATACTTGCATCTCTGCTACCTGATACCAAGCACCAAGGGAAACTTCTGTCTTCTTGCCACTTTGCCGTACTCCCACCTGGCCGATTGGTGATATAGGCATTGGATCCAATTTCGATAAGCCTGGAAATACTTCCCGTGTGCTCTGTTACGCGTTAGTCGTTGTCATACAAGACTTGGTTGTGTCCCAAGAGTCGGGCCGCTGAGGGCCGTTAATATCAACACAGCAATCCCGTCGCGAAAGCAAGCTGGGAAACACCAGTTCCAGCTGGGACCTGGCCTCCTATTTTTCCTATTTTTCTTGTTCGAGCTAAGGAGAGGAGGGCACGCAATCAAGCATCCAACAAGAAGATGTCATCGAATGCGCCTTCGGGGGGGTTCTCCCTCTTCCCAAGCCCCAGCGTCTCCAAATCACCGCCGAGGAGGACAACACCCAGGCCGCGCGCTGCCACCCCACAGTCGCCGCGAGTACGCGGTCCATCCAGCGAGTTGTCGCCGCCACGCAATGGCCGGCGTACACCGGAAGGCTTGAGAGACTATCTGATCGACGGGGAGGCATCGACGAACAGCGATGCCCCCATGGCGCTGAACAACCCATTCTACCAAACCCAAGCCGGTCCTTCAGTGTACGAACGGGGCTCTCCGCGACCTGACGTCCCACCAAAAGATGTACCGCCGAGGACGGCAACCGCTCTCTCTAACGCGACCACCGTCGTCCGGAATCCCAGCGAACGGTCGCGGAGTTCGATAGCGAAGCGGCCTTGGGAGGACGTGCCAGCAACGGTACCTGAAGGGGAGCCTGCGATACGCTCCATGTTCCCCCAGTACGACCACACTCTGCCATTCGATCAGCAGAACTACTTCCCCACCCAGGCGAGCCCAACACATATCCCAAGGATGGTCATCAGTAGGCAATCCCACGTGCCGCAACAGGTTGAACCGAGGAGCCCACCGATCCGCAGCCCCTTACGGAGTCCGATGAGCGCAGGCACGTCTCAACCTTGGCCGAGGAGGCAGCACGAACAGCCCGAGATCCCTCCCGTGAGCACGACAGAAGAGCTACGCGACTTCTGGAAGGCCGCAAATGGGTGGAAGGCGTCGAGCAGCGAAGGGCGCACGTTCTGCATGAAACTGCTCCCGGAGAAAGACACGCCGGTATATACGTTGACGTCGCGGACGCAACAGCCGCTCTACCACATGCGCATGGACCCTACCTCAGCGTCCGCATATGTGACGCTGAGCCGACACGACCCGAGCAAGCCCTGCAAGGACAAGGACCCGCTTGCCGCTTCGCGGAACTCGCCAGGGCTGCTCAGCGCGATCCGCGACGCCGAGGGCAAGCAAGCCTGGCAAGAGGCGATAGCCACGACACTGGAAGAGCCGTCGCGGCGACTGCGTCCGAACGACGGGCTCGTGGCGCTTCTCTACCCGACGGCTGCGGCGCGGGTGGCCATCGAGAAGCCGCACGACGCGGCGGCCGCGGAGCGCGAGTGCGCGCGCCTGGTCTGGGACGCCGACAGCGCCAACTACTTCCTCGTGCACCCGGCGGTGGCGACGCCGTTCTGCATCACCATCGAGCGGAACCCGGCGTGGAGCCGGACCGAGTACGCCATCGAGCACATCGAGTCGCCGCAGCACCTCGGGCGGCTGACGCGCGACGCCACGGGCGAGGGGTGGATGGAGCTCGACACGCTCGTCGCGGGGCGCGTCGAGAGCTACTACGTTCTGGACGTGGCGGCGGCGGCACTGCTTCTGGTGGCGCACATCGACGAGAAGAACGTACTTGTGGAGCAGTTCGCGCCGCCGCCCGCCGCCCACCTGCGGGACGCCCCCGAGGCTGAGAGCGATGAGAACCAGCGGAGCGGTAGTCGGCTGAGCAGCAAGATCCTCGGGATCGGGGGCAAGGACAAAGAGAAGAAGGAGAAAAAGAAGCGCAGCCCGTTCGAGGTGTTCGAGCTGGATCTGGAAAGCCAAACGAGCAGCCTCGGCGGCAAGAAGGAGTCCAATCGTGACAAGTTGCCCGGTACTACGCGGACTATCATCAAGTTGCTCGGTTTCGCGTTCAAGTGCATCATATGGGCACTCACTCTCGCCTTCAAGGCTATCCTGGCGATTATTGTTGGATTGACGAGGTGCATCACGAGTAAAAAGCTGTAGGCGCACGGCGGGATTATGTGTACATGACTTGATGATTGGAGCGTATTGGGATTTAATATGGGATGCTGGTCCGCGGAATAAGCCACGCCTGGAGCTGAGATTTTGTTCATTAGACATGGGCGTTGCTCGAGGATGGGGGGAATCACCACACTACCTACCTACTAAGTATTTAAGTAGACTTGGGGCAGATGGCGTATATTGATGTTGGCCTCTTTTCATCACTTACCTCAGTTGAATACAACAACTAGCATGTCCGCCTCGGCCATTTTTACAAGGAAGCGATATCTCCATCAACTCAGAGGCCAGTGATATGTTCTTGCACATAACGGACCATTGATTGCATGATTGACTGATCATCTGGAACGTACGTCTTGAGCTAGCTACTGGACATGCAAACCAGACCGGATAGAACTGCCTGGGGTATTATTTGATGGAAATCCTCGAATTCAGCGTGCCGTGTGAAATGTGAAATAGTATCCTTGAACGCCATCGAGCCGCTTGCCTTAAAATACATCATTTTCCTCGTCGCAGAATGCAAGAACGTCGTACATGCTGGCTACGATCTTCGATCTGCCTGCCATCTTCTATCTCCGATTTTTGTTCTCGAGCTTTTTTTTTTTTTTCGGATTTTACTGCCCCGCAATACGCAGCAGCAATGATCATGTGTGTTCTGGAGGGCATCTATCGCTTCCTTTCCCGCACTTTGAACTTCTTCCCAGCCTTCGTAACACCACCCATGGTCGCTGTCTTAGCCATTCTGGCGCGCTGTATCTCAAGTTGCTGTTCTGTCTGTGCAAGGACACGCTGCTTCTTGCGCGCATTGAGTAGACGTCGTTTTAACTTGTCGAGTAATTTCTGCTTCTGATCGGCGCGAAGATTCTCAGGCTTAACACCCTCTGACTTTTCGTCGTCGTCGTCTTGTGGGGTGTCATGCTGTATATTCTCTTCGCGCTCGTCTTCTCCATCCGCGAATTTGATTTTCTTGTTCTTCTGGGTCGTTTTCTTGCTGTCCAACTCATCTCCAAAGTCGAACTCCATGTCCATGTCGTCGGCGTCTTCATTCTCATCGAGCAGGTTGTCGATATCGCCGCCAAGCGCAATGACTCGCTCCTCCAAGGTGCGCACTTCCTTCATGGCTACGTTGCGCACTGATCGAATGTAGCCCATGTCTTGCGTCTTGAGAAGTCGGACGACGTCTATGTCGAGCGACTTGTTGCCGCGGTCGCCGGCTACGGTGCCGTCCCATCTTTTGCTGCCGCTTGAGAGGACCGTCGCAGGCCCCTTGCGCGAAAGCATGCCGAAGTAGAATTCCTGTATGGAGATTGCATCAGCCTGATCCAGGTCGAGGTCGCTCCGCTAGTACATGGACAAGCAAGGGTGTCTCACATCTTCATTGCGATCCTCTGCCTTCTTCTTCAAGCTCTTGAGCTGTGCTTTCTTGCGGTTGTGATCCTGGGCTCGGAGTCGGTAGTCCTTGTGCTTCTCGAGCAGGCTGTACTTGTTCTTGCGATCTTGTACTTGGTCTCGCTCGCGGTGCACGCGCCGATTGACGGCGTTGCGTAGGGACGACATGGTTTCCTGTTGTATGTTGGTCGTCGAGGCAAGGAAAAGAAGCAGCTTGGGGATGCAGGTGGCATGGATGGCATGCATGCCTTGGAGCTGTAGGAATCTGGCTAGCGCGATAAGTACAGCCCCCACCTGTAACCCCCGAGAAACCCCCCCCCCCCCTGGCCAGCAGGTACCTGCCTAGGTATTTTCCTACCAAGGTTAGGTAGGTACAAATATACTTAAGTCCACTCAGTCCCGAAGCTCAGCTTCACGTAGGGCCGACCGACCAACTTGTCCCGTGGCAAAGCAACTTGAGTTACCTCTTAAGTAACTATGTGCGGGGATAGCATCAGTGCGGAGGTATGAAGGTAGGTAGCTGGAGTTCGCAACATCACGTCATACACAACATGGCATTGCTTGGTAAGTAGGTTACGTAGCATTGCTCGGGCGTCGCCCATGAGCCATAGACTTATTCCTTCTCGTACATACACTGTCACAAATGACTCGGGAGTCTGTGATAATTGTACAGATCTCAAAGTCATCCATCATGCCTCTTCCCGATGCCGAATTGCATCCCGTTGCGACTGGTCTCGCGAAGCAGACGGTTGATGTACAGCTTCCCCCAGCCGACCACGCGCATCAACAGCACTAACATCTGTTGTAGAATCACTCAGATGAAAGCCAGTTGAAGCTGTACGCAGGATGGTTCTGCCCTTTTGTACAGCGAGTCTGGCTCACCCTCGAGGAGAAGGGCATCCCACATCAGTATATTGAAAGTCAGCTTCCATAACCCGCCAGCCCATCACTGCTTCCACTCAGTAAGACCATCCTCACGCGTGACCAGTTAATCCCTACCATAAAGGACCCGAACTCATGCGCTCGAACCCGCGGGGTCTGGTGCCGACTCTTGAGGTAGCGCCGGGAAAGTCACTCTACGAAAGCACCGTCATCTGCGAGTATCTGGATGAACACTACGAGGACCACAGCCCAAAGCTACATCCATCCGACGACTACGAGCGCGCACGCTCGCGTATATGGATGGACTACGTCACGAGTCGGGTTATCCCGGCATTCCACCGGCTCTTGCAATTCCAGCCGTCGTCATACGAAGGCGACGGCGCCGCCCGCCTCGACGAACTGCGCGCCGAATTCCGGAAGTGCCTGCTCGAGTTTGCTGCTGAGATGGCTGACGCGAGGCAAGGGCCGTGGTTTGCGGGCAAGGAGATCGGACTCGTCGATATCACGCTGCTGCCGTGGGCAGTACGGTTTTGGGTCTTTGATGAGTTCAAGGGCGGGCTTCGCATACCGGAAAATGGAGCCGGCGGCGAAGACGAGGAGAGGTGGGAGCGCTGGCGTGTCTGGCTTGCTGCTGTCGAGGAGCGGGATAGCGTGAAGAAGACGACTAGTGATAGGGAACATTATCGTCCTATTTACAAACGCTACGCTGATGACGTTGCGCAGTCGGAGTTGGCGAAGGCAACACGGGAGGGGAGAGGCGTGCCTTGAAACTAGTAAAGCACAGTGAAAGCGCATCATCCGAAGTAGATATTACGCATATATATACCTCACTGCCCAGGTTACGTATTCGCTCCCGCTTGGCCAAGTTGATGCGTGGGATATTGTGCAAACGCTTTCTACTATCTCCGTGTTCGCCGACGACGGAATCCATTCTCTAGTGTTGCCAGACTATCAACTGATCTGGAAATTATCACTTCGCTCAACAAGTCAATCGATCACTGCATAAAAATGCCATAGCACATGCGAAAACTCATTATCAGGCCCTCATGCGTAGCAATGAATTTCCATAACAGGTATATAAGAATAACACTACGACCCCTCCCCAACCAAAGTGTAATCAGAGTCAGTGTCAACCATGAGTGGGAGGGGGGCTTGCCACTGCAAAGAAATCGAAGTTGGGGTTGTTGTATCCTCCCCCTTCTTTCCACGTAGCTGCGTGCGAGGCATAGTTGTCCCAATTGGACGAGGTGTTGAGCGCCAGCTCAGCCCAGACAAAGATACCGTCCTCGAGACCGTTGCCCAGGGTTATGTAGTTCGGGAAAGGGTCGAACTTGGCCGTAGCGGCAAAGCCTGTGAACCCATCCCTCAGATTGGCCGTCTTCGGGATACGGTTCGTGTTGTATGGCGCCGTTGCCTCGACAGCGTCGCGAAGGGCCTGATCGAAGAATAGCTGCGAGAGATGCGCCACCCTCCCGCCTGTGTAGGTTCCGTTCGGCAGGGTTTCTGCTCCGACGTGCGCAATCAGGTGCTGATGAGTCGCGCGTCCCTGGTAGTGGCCGGGGAATATCGTGTCGAAAGACACGACACCGTCCGAGTCGGTGGGCTGTACACCGCGTAGGTACGTGGTGGTGAGACCGCCTTCGCCTCTTGCGCTTACGCCGCTGTAAGCGCCGGTGGCATTGCACGACCAGGTGTCAATCAGGAGTTCTGTTGCCGGCTTGCAGGTGTTCACGTCGATAAATTGTATCTCGAGATGCATCGGAATTCCAACCGTGCCCTCGACGATATCTGAGCGGATATGCTCTTGAGACACGAAGTAAGGCCCGTTTGCGTTGTCCGGGGTCAACACACAGCTGGTGTTTGACCCGAAGATCTCCTCGTTCGTCGATTCTTTGGTGAAGTTGAAGGAACCAGTTTTGTCGTGGCTCAAAGCCGCCCATTGTCGTAGCGAGGCGGCGTCTCTTCTGTGAAGCCAATTCGCTGAACGTAGGGTATGGCTTAGCAATGTCCCATCTCTCTCAGGGGGCGCACTTTGACTTACCATCTTCAAGATTCCTCTCTTGGCGCAGCCGCGCAAAGGTTTCAGCGCGGCGAGCAACGGCACGTGCTTTGCGTGCCTTGATCTCTGGGTCGCTTTGGCAAGATTCCAGGGCCCTCGAGTTGATCATGTTGACCACGTGGGCGTTGGCCATCTCATCCTCAACCTGGCGAGCGCTTAAATGCTCCCCCGGGTGCGCGGTGGCTTTGAAAGCCAGCAATAGCACGACGGCTACGCTGGCCGTGAGAGGTGATGCAAACATCATGCTTCAAACTCGTGCCTTTGACAAACGAGATTCGCAGCGGAGGATCGAAACGTAGAGCTCCTGGGCGAGACTGCCACCTCCCCACGGGGCTCGCATCCCCTTTAAGCCAGCATTGGTTCGCCTGATGGTCATGTTTCGACAGTCAGTCAGGCTCGCACTTATTGCATCCACACCGCATCTGGTAGCCAAGACTATACATCACAGATGTATGTCGGCAGACTGTGGTCGATGTGGCAGTGGTGGTCGGCAAGCTGCAGCGGCAGGAACAACAATTCTTCCCTGTGCCGCCATATGACTCGTCAACTAATAGAGGACGCATTCGCTCCGAACCAGGCTTTTGTGTTTATCCGGATGATGTAAAGCCTAGTTCAGTACTGGTGTGATTGATCCTCACATATTGTGTCCAGCTCAGTGGATATGGCAAAAAGAATGGGGATCCTTATGAGGCTAAATCGCCTGTTGGTATGTTCTCTCGCCTGAGAGGTTGACGTGATGCACCCCAGATTTCAATATATATTCACAGCCAAGTTGGCTTTCTTGGCAAAGCCAGTGGTATGCATTTTCGGGATTGCGCACCACGTGCTGTTCAATCATGGCTTAGAATTTATAACGTCAGCCAATAACTAAATGTGGAAATTGGAATCTCGCCCCCATTGTCTCGGTAAGTTCACATCATGCTTTCTATAGCAGTTACATCAGAGATGTCAGCAGAATTATACCTACTCAAGAAGTCGTTGGCCCCAAACCATCAGGATGGCGTGATACAAGTCGTAACTCTGAAGCTAGCTTTGATGAACCAGACGACGAGTTATCAACGATTAGCAAGGCGACCAAGCCTTACTCTAGTCCTAGTACTGTTTGCACCCCGAAAGTCCTACTACAATCCTCAACAGATCTCCCGTTCTCAGAAATCTGCAACTTCGCACTGATCCAGGTAACGATCACAAGCGTATCCCCAGGCCGAACCCAGGCCGATGAACTGGTCGAAGTTCAAAGTGCAAACTTGGGCTCCATTGAGTAGGTAGGTAGCTGGCCACCTCCTGTCACGAAAGATGAGCTACTAAGCAGAGCGTTGAAGAGGTACCATATTGCAACAGGAAACGAGTTTCTCCCAATACACTCGGACTGAGTCAGAGCACTAAACAACACTTAATCACCACACAATACTTATAATATGATTATATAGCTAGATATTAATTATGAGTTGTGCTTATTCGTTCGTCAGATGTTCGGGTGAAACTGCCCGTCGACCCATGAGCCGTAATTATTGGAAGCTTGTTGCAAGCAAGTCTGGCTTTCTGTCCTTAAGGCCGAGTAGCATCTCGCCAAACAGACCATTCGCCCACGAGAACCACTGTCGTGTCCATTGGCTGGCGTTAAAGGTGTCAACAGACTCGTGGATGAGCCCAAGTCCATCTGTCGACGAAACCAACGTTCGCAGCCCGGTCAGGATCTCGTCGTCATCATCCGAGGTCAACAGCTCCGTGATGATGCTCATGGGCCAAGCCTTGCCAGGCCCAACGTGAGGACCTCCGGTGCTAAGTTGTAGTCATTAGCAAACTTGGGCGGGTGCCATATCAATGTTGCGACGGATGCAGACAGACTTACCCGTTGATGACCGGGCCATGCATGTAGTATGGATTCCAAGTACTCAGCACAAATTTACGCGTATTCTGATATGTCGCGTCCGAAACGTCGAGGAAGTTGAGAATGGGTGCACTTAGTAAGCTAGGGACATTCGCATCGTCCATCAAGTTGCTTGAGCCGAAGCCATCGATCTCGAAGGCGAAGATCTCACCAAAGTGAGGGTGGTTCACCTTGCCATACTTGTTGATGCCATCCTTGACCCTCTCCGCGAAACTATCCATTTTTCCGGCAACGTCGGCGTCGTGACTCTTCATGATTTTGGCGCTCCGGCCCAAATAGCTCGAGAACTGCATATTTGCGGGTATGAAGAGCTGGTAGATGGTCGCATCATCAGAGGGGCGGAATGCGCTCCGAACCAGGCCAGTCCCGCTCTTTACCGGATTTCCGATGCCGCCATTGCTGAGCGTTTCGGTTCCAGCAGTGGTCATACGTTGGAACGTGTACTGTGAAGTCGAGAGTCAGCAAGAGCCCGTGATCGGCACGTATAAACAATTTGCAAAACAATACCGGAACAAACTCACAGGCGACTTGTTGACGGACCCATCATCGGCGTAAGTACCAACAAGCAAACCTTCAGCGACATCCAAGATGGTTTGTACAGCTTTCATCCACTTGAATTTCCCGAAGAATTCGGCATCTCCAGTCTTGTCATAGTAATCCCACGACAACTGCAAAAATGCGGAAATCGAATCGAGCTCGTATTTGCACTCAAAAACGAAGTCCTTGGAGTACCCGGGTGAGACGTTATCGGTGTCAGCAGCGCCGTTGTTCACGGGCGGAAGACCGGACTCGGGCGGCGCTTGGAAAGAGTTGCAGTAGGGGTTTTGAATTATATAACGCGCTTGCAGATTGATTGCACCCCGGAACAAACCAGCTAGAGAGTCGGTCGATGCGTTGGCCTTAAGGAGAGATTTATAGCTCCTAAGCTGATTTGCACTGTCTCGCAGCCACATTGCAACAATATCGCCAGTGGTGACGAAGGCCAACTAAGATGCAGCTGCTGTTAGTCACAGCTCTGTTGTCCGGTGTTGCCAAACCACAACTCGGGACATACCTCTTCCTCGTCATCATCGCTCGCAAACCCTTTCCACGTGACTGTTGTGTCCAGCGTGTTTGGAAATGCATTTTCCTATAATACGAAAAAGTTCAGCAATCATGATGCTGCATCTATACCCGGCTTTGAGGGATTCCTTACGAAGAGGCGAAATAGGTCAGGATCTTTGACAACATCCTTCATGTCATCAATGGTCTTTTCGACCTCGGGCAGGACAAACTTTCTGCATGCCGTTTCGGGCCGCATGTAAGACAACATGTACTGTCCCTCAGAAAACGGCTCGTGCTTCTGCGTGGAGTATTGGCTATAATCC
This sequence comes from Astrocystis sublimbata, assembly GCA_022453515.1. Lineage (NCBI taxonomy): Eukaryota > Fungi > Ascomycota > Sordariomycetes > Xylariales > Xylariaceae > Astrocystis > Astrocystis sublimbata. The sequence goes on from JAJNNY010000023.1 coordinate 344,555, forward strand.
GGGCATGCTGCTCTGGCATTGGGTGCCGGCGACGCGGCCGCAATGGAGCTCAACAGCAAAACCCAAAATCGCGTCATGGCTACTGGGTGGTCAAAAGCCTGGTATGCGTATCCGGGAGGAGGAAGATCTTGCACCACAAACAGCAGATTGGATATATGACTGACGCACGACGGACCGACAAAGCAACATTGGCGCTCGGCACGCAATTGGATGCGATGCAACCCTAGTATTTATGTATGTGAAAAAAAAACCCCACGATCAGGCATTCAGGTCTCACCCTTGCCTTGGCTCGGGCTCGCCTCGAGTCGGCCGTTTTTGTTAAGCGCTTTCCTACAGCATGTAAACGCCGAGGAGGAAATGACGTCTCACCGCAGAACCTTGCGGTCAATAGAGCGGAAACGACGTCGTCCGTGCGGGGAATCCTTGAACTGCCGGGCTTACGATATCCGCATCGGGAGAGCTTTGTCAGTACCTACTTAAGTAGGCATCTAGGTAAGACATGCGAGATGGGGTCTCTGTTAGGATTTTGATGTGGTGGAATGTAGAGCACGCATCAAGCCCTAATTGACGTGTGTCTAGACGTGTGCATGTAATCTGCAGCTGTCACCTGAGCCCAGGACTCGGGAAAATGGAGCTGCTATAGAGATAAAATAATGGTATAAAAACCTACAGCTACGTATATAGCTGCCAGTGTTGCGAGGACCCATCTAGGTTCCATGGAGGACGCCGAGAGACGCCTATGTATTCCACGGACGGGATTGAAGCTGACGATGCATACTCGTACGTACGGTTTTTGGGATCTCTAAGCCTTGGGGGGTTGCTGGCTTTGTACGCTACCTTGGCGTGCTTAGGTACCTAAGTAGAGGTAATTAGTGGGCCAGTGCCACTGTAGCCGTCATTTGCGGGGTACTGCTATAGGCATCTACAGAGGTACCTAGAACCTAGCTTGATGAGCTCACCTGGCGGAGGGGGCCCTTTGAATGGATGACCTACCTGCCCAAACGGATGAAAGATCGACAAATGTAGTACGTGATGGAATGAGGCTCATGACATATTCAACATTGAGGGGTAGTATGTGCATCCCATCGTCAATAAAGAAGAGCAACAGAAACACATTACGCATCAACAGGAGGATGACTCTCGAGATTCTTTGGTTCACCTACCTACCTTAGGTACTTTAGGTAAGTACCTACCTAGGGGTACCTTTAGATGGGGTCTATACCTTGACTGCTGGCAGTTTCCTCCATCTTCCGACTCATTGTTACACTTCGTACCTACCTACATCTTCTACCTTATGTAGATTTGGGACACACTTCACAAGTCCCGAATGTCAGCCTGATATTATGCTTTGCGGTGTTAACATAGGAGGTACCTCTAAGTAGGTAGGAGGTGGGTAGAGACCTGACCTGGAATCGCATGCTCAGCTTGCTCGAGTAAGACGGCTCGGGTGTATAGTCGAGCACTGCTTCGCAATATAGCAAACCTGCGGGCCTGCTTACATTCATTCAGCTCAGCTCATATAAAATGCGAGGCTTCGAGGTTGTTTGTTTTGCAAGCAAGATCTCTCTGCCAAGCAGCGACCGACAGTATCTAGTCAGGAACTAAGAGGTCCGCCTGCCCGCTTCAGGGGATCATTTAGGATTCAAGGGGGTCATTCATGGTTTTGACTTCAGCCGGCCATCACAAATTGCCAAGGCTGCGTGCGACCTGCCATACAGGCCCGACGAGCTGTACGTGCACCTTAAGTCTATCCCTGCGTACTACTTACTCTATGTAGATAGATGTCTCTCCCTTCTCAGTTCTGGGTCTCTGCCAAGAAATGCATTTGTTTCGGATGGGCTATGTGGCAAGTTGCTTCTTCGTACCTACAGTACTATTTGTATTTGCAACTTAGCTCAATAGCTTCATCCCGGCGGTGAAGTGAAGCGAAGCGATTCACGAGCAACCTTCGTTGCAGGGTTGAGGACAGAGTATAGGATTGGATCCTCTGCGCTGTCGCCCCGTCGCCATCATGGCAGGTCCTTTATTGACGACGTTTCCCCGACGACGCAGGGTGCTGGCCGTGCCTCTAATCGTCTTGTTGGTGTGGGCGATACTCCCTATTGAGGGCTTCAACCCACCACGACGGTTGCTATTTGGCCTCACTACGACACTGGCGGGCAAGTCTGCCGACGACGTCCTGCGCTTCGTAGACCCTCTTATCGGCACGGTGAATGGGGGTGAGTCTTCTTCTGCAGCCATCGCAGGGCCGGGTCTTGAGCCTAACTAAGCGTTATGAAGGTCATGTCTTTCCCGGCGCCACGCTGCCTTATGGTAGGTACACCCTTCAATGGCATCGTCATGTTCCATGAGAAGTTACCTAACACAACAAAACAGGCATGGCCAAGCCTGTGGCTGACACGAACAACCGCGGAGAAGCTGCGGCAGGATTCGTATCCGATGACTCGCTAATACTCGGGTTTGGTCAACTTCATGATTCCGGTACGCACAGAATCTATGACTGGTATCTCGTTGATGCTTATCTGAACATTTGCTAACTCTCACCAGGAACCGGAGGCGTAAGTATCACGGCTTCAGCCATCACGAGGCCTAGTATATCCTAACATGCTTGTTGTAGAACCCTTCCATGGGCAACTTCCAGCTCTTCCCCCATCCAGGCTGTCCAGAAGATGACTTCTCAAGATGTTTCTTCACAGCTTCCCAGCGAGCCACTGCTCGCATCAACGACTCCGCCACGGCAACTCCCGGGTACTTTGCCATCGGACTCAATAACTCAGTAGACGTAGAGATGACAGCAACAGCGCACACCAGTCTCTTCAGCTTCAATTTCCCTGTCGAAGCCGAGGTGCCGTTCGCATACGGTGCACAAGGGGATGAGCCCGTGCCGAAAACGGTGCCGAACAGCCCCCTGATCCTCATGGACCTGAGCGACCTAGGCAACACTCGCTCGGGTGGCGACGTCCTGGTGAACGCAACCACGGGACGGATGCAGGGAGGCGGCAAATTCAGGCCATCGTTCGGCCATGGGCAATACTCAGCTTACTTCTGCGCCGACTTCCAAGGCGCCGAGATCCGGCGCACAGGGACGTTCATGCAGGCAAAGGTAACAGACAGCGTGCAAGCCTTGGGGGACCAGTACAGCGACACGCGCATTGCTCACGGTTCGGCTGGCTCTTGGGTGCAATTCGACTCGACCCCCAATAACCAGATCCTCGCGCGAGTTGGCGTATCTTTCGTCTCGGCTACCCAGGCATGCCGGAACGCAGAGCGGGAGATCCCCGATTTTCAATTTTCCCCAGTCGTTGCGGCCTCTGAAGACGCATGGCGAGACAAGCTCTCAGTCATCAAAGCTGACCACACCGGCCTCAGCCTCGATTCATTGAAGACATTTTGGTCGGGGTTATACCGCACCATGTTGTCGCCACAGGACTACACGGGCGAGAACCCGCTGTGGAAATCCGACGAGCCTTACTACGACAGCTTCTACTGTATCTGGGACTCCTTCCGCGCGCAGCACCCCTTGCTAACCATCATCGACCCCGAGACGCAAACCGACATGGTGCGTGCGCTCATCGACATTTACAAATTCGAGGGGAAACTGCCAGACTGCCGCATGAGCTTCAGCAAAGGCTACACCCAAGGAGGATCGAACGCGGATGTGGTCTTGGCCGATGCACTCATCAAGAACTTGACAAGAGGCATAGATTGGGCGCTAGGGTACGAGGCCGTGGTGTCCGATGCAGAGGACGAGCCCGCCGACTGGTCGACATCCGGTCGTGGCGGGATCGAGAGCTGGCAGAAGCTGGGGTACATCCCCGTGGACGACGACGACACGAAAGGCTCGGGCCCGCTCACCCGTTCCATCTCCCGCACGGTCGAATACGCGTATGACGACTTCGCCATCGCCCTGATGGCACGCGAGCTCGGGCACAAGGCCGACGAGACGAAGTACCTCGAGCGCAGCCACAACTGGAAGAATCTGTGGCAGCCCGAATTCGAGGACAGCTACGAAGATCCAGCGACGGGGACTGTTGGGGGATCAAAGTGGAAAGGTTTCATGCAACCTCGTCTCCAGAACGGCACGTTCTCGGACCAGACGGCGCGCATGTGTAGTCCCGTATACGAGCAGCACGTCTGCTACTTCGACACGCGCCACTCTACCTACGAGGGCAGCCCCTGGCTTTACAGTTTCTACGTGCCTCAGGACATGGCATCCCTGATAACCTTGATGGACGGACCGGCGAGCTTCGTCGAGAGGCTTGATTACTTCCATTCTTCAGGCATCAATTATATGGGAAACGAGCCGAATTTCCTACCCGCGTTCCAATTCCACTACGCGGGCCGTCCTGGAAGAAGCGCATACTGGGTCCATCAGTACATACCGTCGCTCTTCAACAGTTCCATCGCCGGTATCCCCGGCAACGACGACTGCGCGATGGGGGCCTTTTCCGCCTTTGCTTTTATGGGGTTCTTCCCCGTCGCAGGGCAGGTGAGTAATTCTCTTGGAGGCGCGCATACACCGTTTAGGGACGTGACTGACTCTGAGTGCTAGAACGTTTACCTACTAACTCCGCCCATGTTCCGCGAAGTGAGCATCAAGACGCCGGATGGCAAAGGCTGGGCGACGTTGCGCAATGCCAACTTTGACAGCAAGTATACAGATATCTATATCCAGAGCGCCAAGCTTGATGGGAAAGTGTATACCAAGAATTGGATAACACATGACTTCTTTGTGAAAGGCGGTGTCTTGGAATTTGTTGTTGGGCCGAAGGAAAGTGAGTGGGGAACGCGCAAAGAAGACTTACCGCCAAGTCTATCGACGGGGACAATATGAATAATCCTAGAGCACCACAATTATGTTTGTATATAGTGCGATATGTCTTAACGAAATTGATGCCCTTGGCTAAGATGAGGAGTCTTCGAATGAGTGAGTGTGTATTACTCTCGTAAGTTCTACCAGCACGAAACGCGAGAAGGGGGGATAGAATATACATGTACATTAATAACTTCCTATCCAGATACCTTGTTCGAAAATAGTTGATAGGGACGCATGGGACCGACATGGGGATTGAAATAGAATCAAACGATATGCAAGGCCACGGCAATTGCAAACGCCGCCTTCACCGCCGAACAATAGGTACAATACGAATACAACACATGCGACAACCGACTAGGTTTACAGCTTATTCGCTATTCTCTCCGTCTTCATCGTCTTCATCGTCTTCTTCATCCTCACAAGCTTGATCGTCCACATCTTCTTCGTCAGAATCACTGTCCATATCTGGATCAGGCATGACCACGTTGTTCCTGGGCATGCGAGTCAGCTTGTGCTTCAATTGAGCCGATGTCACTGGTCTCGGTACACTTCAAACGTGGAGTTGGACTCTTGAAGTCGTTCAGACAACAACATGCTTCCGCAGTGACTTACAAGAAAGTAACGAAAGGAACCATGGCCCGGATAACCTCCATGATTTTATCCTGTGCATCACTCCCATGGAGATCTTCTTCGGATATTGTGCGACCAATGGTGTAGTTGCGCAGTTTTAGCAGCTGAATATCGCGGTGATCTGGATTGAAGCCCTATTCAACAAAGATCATTAGCCCTCTCGCAATCCCATCGTTACTCAACGTACAGAATGTGTGAAATGACGTACCTTGGGCTTGGTCTTCAATGCGTTTTCTTGATTCTTGTCGGCGAAAGCCCTGAGCACCTTGTCCTCCTTCTTACCCATGACGTGTGGGAGAAAAGTTCGGACAAACTCGGGGTCAGTCAACACGCGTCGAATGCGATGTGGGCGTTCATCGACGCTGGCACGTAGCTTGGCAAGAGCTGAGCCCTCTAAAATGCACAAAATCAGTTATCATCATGCCAAGGGTGCAATGCAATCCATACCGGGATGCCACAACCCGCCGCCTACAAGACAATTCCCTGGCTCTACATGTACGTAGTAGCACTGAAAACTGAGGATCAGCTATGGTCGTATGATGAGGGTTGGTAAGGGTCTTGCAAATGAGGCAAGTTCGCAACTTGAATTCGCATTCCTAAAAAGGATGGTACACTCTCAACCTCTGGTGCGGAAAAATGACAAGCGACTTAGAGTCCACTTACAGCGTAGGGGCCCTTGCGACCTGTTCGAGACCTAGTGAACCATGAAGCATCAGAAATTCGGCATGAAACACATAAGACTGTACACATTATCTTCATATGTGGGCGACGTATGCAAGACTAATGAGCTGGCTGATTGAAAAGCCCTCAGGCACTTTCTTACCATGCTGCGGAATAATGCGGCTAGAGCCCTCACTCGGTTAGTATCAATTCTTGAGTATGAAGAATATTATCCTTCTCATGCAACCAGTCTGAAGAGGTTCTCTTACTTTATACGGGGTTGGGTCCTTGGAAAACCGTATGTCTCGGTATATGCGAAATATGACGTCTTTAAGCGGTAGCTCTGGTATTGTCTCGTCGGCTTCAATGATCTTATCTGTGAGTGTCTCGACAAATGATTCCCAGTCTTTCAGTGAGCGCCGGTATTCCGGGTCATGCACTGCATGCTGTCAGCTCAGATTCTATGCGCAACCACTTAAGTCTTTCCCAGAAAGCTTCAATCAACCTGGTTGTTTGCAAATCCCACGAGACCGATTCATAGCGACTATGTATAGTGACGCTGGATCACTTATACTACGACATCGCCGTACTTCATAGTGATACGCATAGAAAACATCAACTCACTCTTCAGCCAAGCCCGCTTATTATTCGCCTTGAGATCTCCCAGGAAGAGGAGAGTATTGGGATGTATTGTCGTGTCCTCGTACTCAACACCCTTGGTGTCGCGGAGTTTTGGCAGTGGGATAAAAGTCACCTTGGGTTCATCGCTCTCGTCATCATCCTCGGGTTTGCCATCGTCATTCTCGTCACCATTGCGAGCCCCTTGCCCGCGTCGCTGGGTCTTGGGGGATGCCTGTGCCGCACCTGCAGGTCGTCCCTTCTTTTTCGCGCCAGTGGAAGATTTCGCTTTTGGCGTGCCCTTTTGTGAGCGCGCGCCCGGGTTAGCAGGTGGACGGACGCGTAGACTGGGCTTAGGTGGCGGAGTCTCGGAATCATCTTCATCGTCAGGATCAACAATGTCGCTATCCCCATTATCTTCGTCTTCTAAGTTGTCTTCCTCATATTGGTCATCATCATCGTCTGAAACACGGTTTTGAGATCTCCGTCTGGATTTCGACGGTGCTTGGGCAGCAGCAGTCTTTGTCGTTTTGTGTGGTGGAGACTCCGACTCGTCTTCGTCGTCCTGGTCTTCGAAATAAGAGCTCTTGGTGGAGCTGACTCGAGCCGACCGGCGGCGAGATACAAATTGTGTCTCTTCCAAGTTTCGTTTCTGCGGAGGCATGTTCAGATCCAAGAAAGGGCAGGTAAGTTTATGGTTCGAAACGCGTCAGGTTTGAGGGTAAGAATGAGGGTGAGACGGGAATGGCACGCCTAATCACGTGGTTCCGCTCAAGATCCACCTTAGTGGTTACGTCATCTACCAAAGATGAAGAGCTCGTTTCTTGAGATCAAAGGCCTACAATCGAGGAGCTTGAAGAAAGAAATTAAAGGCACAGTAATGACAGTAACTGGCAATAATGTCTTCCCTCTTGAAATAACACAACTATAACAAAGAACGTTTTGCCTGAGTGCTCAGTTGTCTCCTAGATACTCTTTTAATAGTACTTGGAGGATGAGTTACCAGGACAAGCCAATCAGGGGTACGTGGTATTACCTAAGCGTACCTAGGCAAGCAGCTGATGGAGTCCTGTCCAAATCAAATCTGTGTATGGTTGGGGGGGGTGTCAGTTGTCCAATCTCCGCGATCTACATCACTTACTGAAATTATAAATTGAAGTCGCATTGTTTGAATATATAGTACGATGTCGTAGCATGGTGAGTTAGTCAATTGCATGGCATTTGCGCAAGCCGAGCACCTCATTCTTGACGTAGATATCCAAATTAGATGAATAAATGAATTAATGAAAAAAGCCGCAACACCTCGCTAAGACACCAGACCCAATCCGAAATCGAGAGCGAAGCCTTTGCCAGACTCGTCTAGACCAAACCAAGCCGGGAATTGTTCCCTATCCTGCCTAACGGTGTCCGGCTTCGGGGCTTCTCTAGTAAATCTGCGTACCCCTCAAGGCCGATACCAATAACTTTGACAATATCCAGGATATGCGATCCTTTGAACGTCTCGGCCCATAGTCGTATCACGGCCGCGGCTATTTGAACAAGTTTGTTGCTGTCACTGATTGTCATATCCACATTCGAGGATGGATGACCCGGCCCGTTCCCTGAAAGTGAGGGGTCGATTGGGACTGCGAACTCCGTTTCATCCATCATGTGACATAGCATTTCGAATAGACTTCTTTCATCAGGCGACGGAGGAGCATCGTTTGGCCCAATAGAAGCTAGAGTAAGGAGCCATTTCGAGAGTAGGATAGCACATTCGAGGTTGCACACTAGAAATTGATCAATGTTAGGTTGTTGCATTGAAAGGACATGCGGTGTCAGACTCACGTGAGTGTTGTATGCTCCATTCCGACGACTTTCTCCTTGCTACGTAATTCACACCCAGCTTGACAAGCATCGACAGTGCGTGGATTGCCTGAAGGACAGCCCTGTTCGAGCGTGCGCTGCGCACCAGGTATGGTGCGTCGTGGAATGCCTGAGCTATCTGACCAGCATCCCGAGTCTCGAGAGTCCTGCTAGGACTCAAATCGGTGTACAATCGGATGGAAGCCAGTCGCCATAGTGCGGTTGAGTTGTAGGCAACCGGGCCTCCAGGGAAAGAGTCCGGCGCTCCTTGCGGATGAACTTCTGCAACCCGCGCTTGGTGCTGCTCAAAGCTCATCTGCCAAATACGTAAAGCTTGCAAACACTCATCAACATCGTCTGGCCGTAAGCCACGGGGCACTTCGAAAGCGGATACAGACGTGAAGGAGGTTTGTTTGAGGAGGAAGATGTGCTGTAGTAACGCATGGATCAGGACATAGTTGCCAAGAGATGACATATAGGCGGGTGGCCCTTGCGGAGGCCGGCTGAACAATCGAGCGAAGGCATCCTGGAGCGGAATGTCCATGCTTGGGAACGAATGGCGGGCCTCCTGCCATTGCCATGCAGTTTCCGCTTTCCAAAGTTTGGACGAGTGGGGTAGATACAAGTTGAGCTCTGAAGTCAGCAGGAGAGGGGGCATATTGTAGGCAATACTGCATAAGTTGAAGAAGCAGAAAGCAATGAGCTTGGTGCGGTTTCCGCCCTCGATGCGAATCCAAGCTTCCCAATCGGATGTCTGTGTTGATTCCGATAGAAATCCCTCCTCTCGCACTAACAGCGCAAGGAGACTTTGTAACGACATGGCTTCATGGAGAATAGCCTTTGCACCCCACAGACCAACAGCGAATAGCAACAGAAGTGCTTGGATAGTCTCCGTGCGAGATTGGGGAGTATTCGGAGAACTATTTCAGGTATCAGATATGAAATATAAGATTTGATTTGGGTGTTTAATTCGCTATCCCCAGCGTTGAGCTTACTATGGTTCTCGGTGTGTCTCTTGGGTCATGGGTCGTTCCTGTTGCATAGAGCTGAATGAATGTCTGAACCCATGACTTGGTGACGGTCTCGTAGAATGTGGGCTGTAAGCCGCCGCTGTTGGTAACAAACTGTGAATCTCGTGGCTATGACGGCGGCGGATTTGCTCAAGCGCCACAGCCCTGGATGCGTACCAAAGGGCATTCGACCGGTGGCTTTCGAACCTGTACTGTGCGCCGACCGCTAAAATTGCCAGTAGTAATTCTGGGGCAATTTCGGCAGGCGTAATTGTAGGCAGATGCAGAATGGGGAGATGGTCGTGGAACCCACTAACATAACCTTCGAGAAATCGGGTCAGGGTATGACGTGAGGGGAAGACAAAATCATTCGGAAGAACGCTGGAGAACTCGTCGAGCCTGTTCTTGATGACTGTATGATCCATCGCAGACACCCTCATAGGAGTCGCTTTGCCGCTCTCATCGTGTAACTTATGTGCGCCATCGCTTGGCTCGCGAGGATCGGGCGCGAGTGAAGGAAATCTCGACGGGAACTGCGAAGACGGTTTGGACAAGGCACCACGAGGCCACAAACCAACGCCTTGATCAGCCTCGAATGCTTGGGGGAGAAAGTGAGAAGAGGTCGCAAATTCGTCCATGAAGAGATTGTAATCATCAAAGGCAGAAGAGGGGCCGCTCTGACCAGGCAGGCCTAATGTCATGGGACCAGTTTCTGCTGCACGCTCACGATCACCGTATGGCATAGCCTCATCATAGGACTTGATCCGCGGCATGGGATTCGATGACTGGGGCATTTCCGGCATCATAGGCTGTAACGAGTTCACTTCGTTGGCTGAAGCAAGTTGCGTGGCAGCATCTGATAATAGATCCAAGTTGCATGCGCCAGCTCTCGCAGAAATACGCGGGTCCGGTTGAAGAGTAGGCACAGCCATTGAAGATGCCATGGAATCAGAATGAAAATGCTGAGGATGGGGCCGCGTCATACCCATCATCTCTGAGTCGACATGGTTCTCACTCGACAGCGGCGGCTGGCTAGCGGCACCAGCCGTGGATAGCTTCCTCGGCCGGTTGCCATCTTTGTTGGAGCCTTCATTCAGGTGAACGAGCTTCTCGTGGCGAACTAGGAGATCCCTGATGTCCATATAAGCATTATCACCTTTGACGATGAGGGACGTGACAGTTGAGATACGGTTCAAGGAAAGGGGCGTAAGGCTACGCGTCAACTCCAAATGCCAGATGGAGTCTTGAGGGGAAAGGGGAAAGGGGAAAGCGAGATGGATGTATTGCGGAGCACCGGGGGTCCAGTGGCGTAGGCTAGTTGGGGCTAGCTGAGGAGGAGGAAGTGAGGAGGAATGGAGATTTACACCGCCAGGCAAAAATACTACTGACCTACGACCGAACGTCTTCCCACATCGCGCCCAACCGCAGGAAAATGGTTTTTCTTTAGTATGAGTTCTTTCATGTCGTTGGACATGCTCCACACGCCTAAATAGGGGTTGCCGTGTGAGCTATATTACGAACGGGAGTTGGAGATGGAGGAATGTGCTCATCCTACCTAAAGCGTTTGTCGCAAAACTTGCATGGCAGGGTCTTGGGCTTCTGCTGCTTCCCTTCGACATTCTCGTCGGTAGTGCCAGGGACAATCGTGCCCTCTATGGACGGCCGGGACTGCATTGGACAAATGACGGAGCAGTCAAGATGGGCTCTAGGGGTTGAGGACCCCGTATGCAACTATGGCTGTAATGCAAAAGAGTCACGCAGCACCTAGAAGTGGGGTGAGAAGGGCCGGGTCAACGACCAAGGGCCAAGACGTTATGCCAGAAAGAGAAATGCCTTGCGGGGATGGGCGATTGATGGATGAATTCATGAGTGTGGTGGCAGTGGAGTGAAATAAAAGATGTAGTAGTATCAGGAATTCGGCTGTGACTGTGAGCTTGCTCGGCAACTGACGCCAGAATCCCGTGGCTCACCACATCAACGCATCCGCATCAACCCCCGAGGCTGAGAGCTCCGTTTCGCGACGACAGGGCAGCGATCTTGATGAGCACACACAATGACTTCGCGACGAGGGCAGTGGTGGGCAGACACAGAAAGGGCTGAGGCGTGGATGACAGTCCTCAGCTGCTGCAACGACGAGGCGACGGCGGCAGGAAGCAGTCGACCGAAACACGTTCCGAACGTTGCACAGAGACGACGAATGGTGATTATCCGGTTAGGTGATGTGCGGGTGGGCGGTTCATTGGTGGGTATGAAGGCGGAGGAGCAGACACAGGCAGAGGCAACAGAGGTTGTTCGGGACTTCTGCGCATTAGATCAGAACTGTCACTGCTCCGACTTCTCGGGATGTGCCCGACGCAGATCAAGATAAGGTAGGTCGGCGGACGTGAGGGTAATCTATGTTACAGACGAGGGCGTTCGAGATTTGCATAGCTTGAAAAAAAGAAGATAGTGCGTATGGCTCGCAGAGAGCTAAGAGAGAATCAAGCCGAGCACAGTAGTAGGTATTGTGGAGGAGTGATGAGGGGATGCGGAGGGGCTGGGGGAAGGCCCGGGGTAGAGAATCTGGCGCCCAATCAGGGGGAGGGCTCTCGAGTTGGGGTCCGGGATCTGGGGCTAGTGCAACTAGACAGCATATCCGGGGAATTGAGAAGCACCTGGGCAATCTGTCCACCTACATTAGGTACTTGGAGTAGCACCTAGGCACTATTACCACCCGTGGACCATACTAGGTAGCGCCCCAAGGATCGGTGGCGGAACCTCAGCTTATGCTTATACAGGAGGAAACAGTCCTACCTACATACCACCTACTTACTTAGCTCGTTTAGTCGCAAAGGAAAAGACTAGATATCTACCTACATGTACTAAGTACTTACCCATGTACTTAAGTAGGTACTACTGGGGGAGGTCGTTGTGGAAGTGCCATAGAGACAGATGTTGTTGATACCGCAACCTACTACCTAGGTACCACTGCATGTGAAGTTCATGTAAAGCGTGAAGAGGGGTTGGCGCACCCCGTAACCTTACCTCAATATCCTTCGCCTAACCCCAGGATTTCATCCCCCATTCTGCATCCATCTCCGCATGCCCCGCAACCTGGCGAGGTACACTAGCTTGGTACTCACTACGGCACCATGCGGGGGGGCCAATCAGCTATCGGCCCCATAGCTCTCATGACTTTTTCGGGAATATGAGAAGCACAGATGAAATGCGGCAGCGGGCACAACCTACTTGACGCAGCTGCCAATTTTGATCAGTTTCCAGTCCCGAGGTCTTGCTTGCCACCTGGGCACTTTTGCTGAGCTCAGCTAATACCGTGGACCTAACCTTATAGTATCATATGATTTGCCAATCAGTTGATGTTCGACATTCGAGATTAGGTACATCAAGAGAGAGCGGTTTTTATCAAAGGTCGACACACGAGGTGTTGTATGATGCCATTTCTATACATGTCCCATCTTCGGTCTGTCAGCCAAGGAATCATGCAAGACTTATCTCAGATGCGGGAGTGCGAACTATTGGTGAGAGGAACATCGAGGGTGACCGTGTTGAAGGTATTGCCCGGCGAAGAGCCCAAACAATTCAGCCTTGTTGATATATATAGAGAGGTCTGCAAACATGATTGCTCACAGGTTAGCTACCTCCACAGAAGGATCAGTGTGCCAAATACGTGATGGCAAAATAATCATTCGAGTGAGTGCTGCTGCTCATGAGTAGGGCAGAACTGCCACTTGCAGTAACGATCGTCAATTGGAACGTAGGCGGCCAACTACACACCCAGCAATTATCAGCAGCCCAGTCCCGCCAGTGAGTGAGGTCTTGACACTTTACCTTGGGACTCATTTTTGATTCCACTATATCGTCCACGCGCATAGGTCATTCTAGCAGATTATATATATCTAGAATGATTTGGGTCGAATGATTTCCTTTCCTTCCTAAAAAGACTGAGACGATTGCCATGCTCCATATTAGGTAGTTCGAGATGCTTTTGGAATGACCAGTCGCCAGACCAAGCTTGCTGCAGTTTTTGTAGCATGCTGATGTAACATGTTGGAACCTGTTTAAGGCAAGATTCTAGAGCCTAGTTGGCTAACTTCAGACAGAACAACCTTGAAGAATGCCCGATTGCCGGCTCCAAATCTGTGACGTCGGCACCTTGAATTAGAGGAGCATCATGCAGAGGCTTCCGATACTTGGAATAACCTTCGATATTGAATGCTGCACGGCGCAGAGTAAGATGTACGAGCCAGTCTCATATCCCGTAAGAAGGCTGAACATCTAACCATGATATCAACGTTGGGCTGCATCGCTAATGCTGCGAATAATGACGTGTTGGGGTTCTCAGTCACGTTTCCTGTCTTCAATGCGCGTTGCATGCGTCCTCCTGGCCCGCTTGGCATCTGGAAGCAAGGCAGAACACAGAGCAATCCACGAGGTTATTCAATGACGTACGTCCCTTATATACGTCCAATAGTCGATAGAAATGACGAGCCACGCCTGGCGACAGATTATTGTGTACTGAGCACTGAGCGGTCTGGACTTTGAGCCATGCACCTGGTTGTGTGTCAGCAAGACATCTCCGTACCAACTTGTGACAGGAGTGTTCGCAATAGCGACTTGCTGCACGTGGTAAAGACGCCTAGCAGGACCGAGGGTGCAAGCTGCTATGACCACCTCGGTATTGATCTGAGAAGCTGCACACCTAGTGGAGTTGCTGGTGTTGAAGCATCCGGACACGTGAATTGCGTATGGGGACAGATGGACTCAGCTGTTGCGCGATGGTACTCTACTTGAACCACCAGATCTAGTCGAATCACGATCGACGCTCCAATCAGTTTCCTACAAGGGCACTAGGGGGCCGCATTCTTTGAGTGTGAAATGTCAGATGGCAATGCCGTTTTGGCTGCATCAGCTACTCGGTCTGAGGTTCCGGCATATCGACTTCTGCCCCCCAGCAACGCAGTAGTATGTCGGGACATCGGGCACAGTCAAATGTCTCGTGGACGTTGTTTGGAGTTGTGTGGGTACTCATCGATTCTTGCTGGGAGCCCTGTTGGGTATCGAGGGCCTCGCGGGCCTGTCGAGAGTATGCTAATGACATTGCCACCCACCACCTTGCCTCACCTTGGTCCCTGGAATGGAAGGCGGGGCCTCGCCATGTTCTCTTTCTCTGGTGATCTTCGCCACAGGGCATCGTTCATTCTTGTACGGCATCGCGAGGATCATTTCCCACATGTGATTGCGACCGGGATTAATCCAGATAGCAGAGCATTGCGCATAGCCCCTGGATTGAATGAAAATGTCGCATGAAAAGAGCCTCAGGCTCGTCAGGTCCACTGAAATCCTTCCATTCCTTCCTATCACTCGCATCGTCTCCCGGGGCCCTGGTCAAGATGCGCGGGATGTGGTGGCTCACCACAATGCCAAAATGCGTCCGGTGTCACAACACAGAGATAGATCATGGCATGGAGCGATAAATCGGATGAAACTAAGCAGATCTAGCTCCGTAGCCAATCAATGCCGGCTAGCCAGCCAAGCGTACGTGGCCGGTGCATCGCGGGATCGCGGCTGGTCGGCAAGGCACCTGTTTTCTGACTTGGTACTGGCTGTACTCTATCACACAAGGTCAACGAACTACCTTCCTAGGTAGAACCAAGTTGGATCTTCCTTGGTAAAGGTTGCGATATCCACTGCTACAGTATTCGGAGACTATATCTCAGGACGCTATACGGCACTACCATGAAACATGTTCAAAATCAAGCGTGCCCAATGGGGAAAGTGTTTATTTAATTAAGGGAAACAAGCCTAGCGAGCTTAGCAAACTCGGCAGAGTCCGGGGGTCGCGGGGGATCTGTTCCCAGCGAATCGACGGCTAACAATAGACAACTGGGTCTGCCAGATCAAACGTCCTATTTCCAGCCCCCCATGCTCGCCATGTCCGCCCCCCAGTTGAGCCAGTGGCCCCCTCGCAATCAACTGAACCATCTCGCCACTTTTGAGCTCTGGCGTGTCTGGCGATTGGACAGGACTGGGTAGAGGAACGAGGAGGGGACTGGCCCGACTGGTTTTGACTGGGGAGGGCGCAAACAAATACCGGCCAGGGAACAGGAAGCATTCAGCATTCGGTCACAACCGTAGGTAACACAGGCACAGGCATACAGGCTCGACAGCACCCTCAATCGGGCCGTCCACCCCAGCTGAAGTGCTCAAGGGCCTAGCACCACCCAGATCCGCCGGTACATGTGCCTAGGTAGGTCGAGATGTGTATCACCACCTACCAATACTGGGCTAATGTTCATTGGAGACCACCTGGGCACGATCAGAAGCACCAATCAATACTTTGACCTCGGCAGGCTTGAGGCTTTGTTAATTATTGGGGCCCCTGGATCAGGAACCAGCCCTGAATCTCGCTCGGCAAGTTGATGCAAGTGCAAGCCTAACACTAAAAGTGGCCGATTCGGTAGTGACATACCGCGTCGGGTAGGTGACCTGTCCAGAAGCCCGCATACCTGCACCAGATCGCGTTACTGCGAGACCAGCGCCAGCTAGGCGCTGCCAGGTACCCAGGTACCTCCTACTGCATAGGGCCATGTTCCCTTTCCATGCCTACATCTTCCAAGGTGCCCACGTAGGTAGATCGACCTACCTCCTTCTTAGGCCCTAGCGGGCTCTCCACCCTCTCCCGCCTCTGTCCCTCTGCCTTGAACAAATCTGTTGGCCGACGCAACGTGACGCTTGAAACGGCGATGCATCGTGGTGCAATACATACTAGGCTTTGGGTCAAAGCGAGACACATGTCACCCAACTTGGCCATCCTCGGCCATCCAGCTTCTGCCCAGCTACGCCCCTCCTCCAAAGCAGGCACATTATCAGGCACACTAATGCTGGCCAGCGACAGAACCAACCCGGTATAGGTAGGTAGGCCATCGATGACGCACCCGCACGCGGAAAACCGAGTGAGCACGTTCGCAATATTTGTCTTGTCTTTGGTCTTATGCTTGCGTGCCAGGCATCACGTGTGCGTACACGTACATACATCTACGGTTAAGCTCGGCCCCTGAAGTGGCTAGTGACTATGTTTGCTGAGTGTCTGGCGAGTCTGGGACCATTGACAATTGCTGAAACATCTCTTAGACTAATTGGCCATTGGCGATGTGTTCTGCTGTACTAGGTAGAGTGCCTAGGTAGAGGCGACTGAGGCGACTTCTCGCCAGCCAATCTTGGCGAGGAGATCGGCGCCAACTACACAGGTGCCCGAGGGCATGTTTCCTGTTTTAGCAGGAGGCGTCTATTTCGTCCCGAGAATCCCTGGCTGTCACCTGGTAATTGCAAGCACGCGCGAGGACTGGTGAATAGGGAAGGATGACTAGTGACTTGCTGTAGGCGCACACGCGCCGACCCCATCTGGGCTCCACATCGTCGACAGTTTCATGTTTTGTCTATGTTGGACCTGTGCTGATGCGCGTACCTAGACACTAGCTGACCGGCTCTTGATCTGCCATATGCCGCTTGCGAGCATCGATTCCGGTACCTGCTCGCTTGCGAGGGTCGGCATCTGCCTCCAGGATACACCCTAGCACGACCGCGTGCCGCCCTCGCCGCCATGCTGAAGTCTATGCCATTCAACTAGGGGTTGCCTTGTTCTCGCGGTAGTGACTGAAGGCATCCGACCCATGAACCCTCGGCCGTAGTCGACAAACGTAGTATAGGTAGTGCGCCCATAACGACCAAGAGCCAAGGTGTCGGATCGACACTGATCATTTGGTTCCCGCCCGCGCGCCTACATGGTATATGTGCTCACATCAGGCATTCTTGGACGGGGCTATTCCATTGCTAGTCACCCCACACGCAAACGGGGGCCTGACATCCTCGTCTGTTCACATTCTCTTGGTACTCCCACGGGGTCTTCGGTGATCAACCACTCTCCCTATAAGTAACCTCGCCCCGGCCCTGATGTCTCTCTTTTGGTTCCTCAAGCCAGCTTGTCATTCCTTTCTCGAGCTTCACATTCCAGTATGCGTTTCTCTTCTTTTCTCACGGCTGTAGCCGGTCTCGCCGTAGGTATCAACGCCTACTGGCTCGAGGATGTTCAACACCAAGGTGTGGCACCTTTCGCCGGTGACGGATACAAGGTCTTCCGCAACGTCAAGGACTATGGAGCGAAGGGTGACGGTAGCTCTGACGATACCGCCGCTATTGCGGCCGCAATGAACGATGGCGACAACCGATGCTTGCAGGGTTGTGTAAGTGGCAGTTGACGGAGAACTTGGCGCCGTTGGAGTTGGTTTACTGATTTTGTGTGTAGGCTTCTACCACCACGACGCCAGCCGTTGTTTACTTTCCTTCCGGCACTTACATGATCTCGAAGTCGATCATGCCCCCCTACTTCACCCAATTGATCGGTGACCCGGCTAGCCGCCCCGTTCTGAAGGCTACCCCCAACTTTGAGGGCTTTGGCTTGATCGATGGCAACCCGTACTTTGGAGAGAACTTGAACTGGGTTTCGACCAATGTCTTCTATCGCCAGATGAGGAACTTCGTCATCGATACGACTGCTATTGCGCCCGGTACAGCTGCTACTGGTATCCACTGGCCCACTTCTCAGGCGACCTCGCTCATCAACATCGAATTCAACATGCCCAAGGACGCCAGCACTGTCCATGTCGGTCTCTTCTGCGAGAGCGGTAAGTTTCCTTGTCCGAACATGACAAAATATTCTTCGTGCTGATCCCGAGCAGGCTCTGGCGGCTTCATGAGTGACCTGACATTCAATGGCGGTGCCACCGGTGCTTCGCTGGGCAACCAGCAGTACACCATGCGTAACTTGGTTTTCAACGACTGCCAGACCGGCATTATTCAACTTTGGAACTGGGGCTGGACCTACATGAACTCGAAATTCAACAACTGCGGTACCGGTATTGACATCAGCGCCCCCGGCGAGGACGACACTCTAGCCGTCGGATCAGCTATTATCATGGACAGCTCCTTCAAGGACACGAAAGTCGCTGTCAAGACCGCCCACACCGAGGCTACTACACCCGCTACTGCTGGCAGTCTTATCATGGAGAATGTTGAGCTCAGCAATGTCCCAACCGCGGTCTCGGGTGCAAGTGGCACACTCCTTGAGGGTGGATCAATGACCATTGCAGGCTGGGGTCAAGGTCATCAATATGGCACTGGCGATGAGCGGGTATTCTCCGGTGACGTGACTCCCAACAAGCGCCCCGACTCCCTCCTGGGTGAGAACGGCTTCTACTCCCGCTCCAAGCCCCAGTACGAAGACCTTTCGGCATCTGATTTCGTGAGCGCCCGTGCCTCCGGAGCCAAGGGCGATGGCACCACTGACGACGTAGGTCTATTCCCATCTTAAATGGTTGAATGCCAAACGCTGACATAAACTAGACCGCCGCTCTCCAAAAGGCCATCGACGGCGCCACTAACGGAAAGGTTTTGTTCCTCGACTACGGTCTCTACAAGGTCACTGGAACTCTGAAGATCCCTGCCGGTGCCAAGATCATCGGTGAAGGCTACCCCGTCATCATGGCTTCCGGTGACTTCTTCGGCGACATGAGCGCTCCGAAGCCGCTCCTCCAAGTCGGTGCCAACTCGGGCGACGCTGGCCAAGTTGAACTGACCGACTTTGTCGTCGGCAACTCTGGCCCGGCCCCTGGTGCTAAGCTCATTGAATGGAACCTGGCCTCCGATTTGAAGAACCCCAGTGGCATGTGGGAAGTCCACGTCAGAGTAGGCGGCTTCAGCGGCTCCAAGATGCAGGTTGAGCAGTGCCTCAAGAAGCCCGGCAGCTCCGACATCGACCCCAACTGCATCGGTGCTAACATGATGATGCATGTCACCCCCAAGGCTACTGGTCTGTACATGGAGAACACCTGGCTCTGGGCTGCCGACCACGATATCGAGGACTCCAAGAACACCCAGATCACAATCTTCTCCGGCCGTGGCATCTACGTTGAGAGCACCGAAGGAAACATCTGGATGGTTGGTACCGCATCGGAGCACAACCACCTGTACAACTACCAGTTTGCCAACACCAAGAACATCTTTGTGAGCATGTTCCAGACGGAGACGCCGTACTACATGCCGCTACCCGATGCCATCAAGCCCTTCCCCGTTGTCGAGGCGCTCAACGATCCCGACTTCTCCAAGTCTTGCAGCGGCGTTGAGGGTAACTGTGCTGAGTCTTGGGGTCTACGCGTCATCGACTCGACCGACTTCTTCGTCTACGGCGCAGGCTTCTACTCCTTCTTCAACAACTACGACACCAGTAAGTTTTTATCACTGATTAGAACGCTCAAGATGCGCATGGAATAATAATCTAACACGCAAATAGCCTGCTCCACCGTCGAAGCTGGTGAGAACTGCCAGTCCCGTATCGTCTCGCTCGAGAACGCCAGCAACATCAACATCTACGGCCTCAACACAATCGGCTCCCTGAGCATGCTCGACAAGGATGGCTCGAGCGTGGCAGATTGGAAGGACAACGTCAACGTCTTCCCCGCCAACGTGATGATGTTCCGGAGCGGTTGATTCCCGCCGGCTGTTGGCCAGGGTGCGAGGAAACACCCAATTCCATTTGAGAATTAGGATTTGATACCATCCAACAGGGTTGGGAATAAGGGGCTGTGCGCCCGTTTGTTCGATGTATATATTTCTTTTACGTACATATTCGAGGTCGCGGCTGAGGATCGCTTTCCGAGGAGATACCAATTTGAACACTACATACCGTGCCTTCTTTCTCCATTCCTGACTTGATGGTTTTATCGCTCATACTGCTATTCCCGACCAGATTAGGAGGAGGTATGCAATGTCCAAATGGAGGAAGGAGAAAAGATTGGCTAGTACACGATCAGATGAACGCCCTCGAGAGCCCCTTCGCCACCTCTACATACATAATAAATACATGTATATGGATTGCTGCCCAACAGCTTGAGAATAGGATGATTGGTGATTGGTGCGCCTGTGACCTACTCGTACATAGGCTCGACAGGCTGTACCTGACAGCTGCAGGCAAGGTATAATTCAACCCCACCTCATGGATCCGATACAACTGGAAACCCTATACAATCCCATCAGGATGGAACTAGTACCTGGGAAAGCGGGCCAAAAAGGATCAGATCGCGATCCTTTTGATGCGTGCGCACTCTCGGGGACTAACAGGTATATGTCTAGACCAGATTAGGGAGGAGGTACTGTTCCTGGCCTTGTTTGGTCGGATATGAAATTCCAGCTTCATGACTACTAATATGCTGATCGTCAGTATGACTGCCACATCTCGCAGCTCTGAAATTATCCATGCCTCGTGCCTCGAGCCTCGAGCAACATGCCAAATGCGACGGAGGGTGGTGGGTATCTCCCACCCCATTACCCCTCACTTCTTTGAAACTAAAGAGATCATTTTCTTTTGAACATCGCAGGCAAATGCGCTAGGTTGTACATGGAGAATCCCTGACCTCGGCTCGTATGTATCGAGCAATTCTTGCATCATTGAACTGTGACATCAATCATCACTCAGTCCAGCATTTCGACGCGACGTTCCCTGCTCTTTATACCTATAAGTTGATATTATTCAAATAAAGGTATAATTTCTTCTTGCGCCAACATGACGTCGCTCCGAGCAGCGCTAGCAGAGAACGGCTTCGTGATCCAGCGCCAGATTCTTAGTTCCGCCGAGCTGGAGGCTCTGCGCCGCGCCGCGCGCCGGACTACTGAGCGGGCGCGGTCAGGGCACTGGCCCGACGTGCGCACCGTCGGCAAGCAGTTTCCTCCCTGGAAGCAGCCGCTGCCGGGGGAGCCGCCGAAGGATGGCATCTGGGGTGTTCAGGGTCTCCTGAATCCCCGACTCGGAGCCGACGCTGACGTGTTCGCGGCGTCGTACTTCCACGACACGGTGCTGGATGTCGCGAAGGCGCTGCTGACCTACGAGGCCGACGCCGAGGCGGGCGAGTGCACGGATGATGATCTGGTGCTGGAGTTGTACAACATGCTCGTGCGCCCCGAGTCGGGCTTTGAGCTGGAATGGCATCGCGACGACATCCCGCGCACGGCGACTGCGGACGAGGAGGCGAGGAAGTTGGGTATACTTGATATAGCGTCAGGTGAAAAGAGTAAGGGTGATGGTACCCCGGACTCCGGGACGAGGACGGCAAAGCGGTATTGGAACACGCAGTGGAATCTCGCGCTGTATGCCGACGACTCGCTCATCGTTATTCCCGGCTCCCACGTTCGCGTCCGCACTTCTGCGGAGCGCACTGCGTCGCCTCACGAACCCAGCTTGCCGGGACAGCTAGTCGTGCGACTCGACCCGGGCGATGTCGTCTTCTACGACAACAACATCCTGCATCGCGGCGTCTACGCCTCGGACAAGGAGCGCATGAGCCTGCACGGCTCGGTGGGGCGTGCGGGCGGCGGGCGATTCCGCGCCACGAATGTCCTGCAACATGGCATTGGCGAGTGGGTTGATGAATGCGACTTTAGCGCGCTGTCGAGTGCGCCAGGTGGTGAGAGGATCAGACAAAGAGCTGAGGCCATGCGTGCTCGTCTCGTTCAACTCGGCAGGGAGAGTCAGAATGTAGGCTACTCGCTGACGGGATGATAGGGTGCGTTGTAAGTTCGGAACGATTACATGCTATGCTGTCTGGGCATTCGTCGTCCTAGGTATCTCAATACACGGTAATATCTCCTTCCGATATATACATGTATACCTGGGTAGTTGGGTATAGACTTACATCGACTGCAGTTGTTCCGAGCGCATGTCGTGTTAGTTGCGCCATCAAGCTCGGTCATCCGTCATCCGCCCCACTGTCTACCTATGTACTTGGTACCCAGGTGATCTCATGTACATAGCTGCATGCCGTAACAATTCATTCAGCTTTCAAACAGGCCCCAGAGTCTTTCATCCAAGAGCTATCAGAAACTAGGTAAGTTGTGCCTTTCTCGGGGTTCTTCTTTGTGCAGGCCGAAAACGGAAAATAGAAATATATGCAGTATATGGACAACTAAGTTATCGGCCGACGCTTCAATGAGGCTTGACCAATTCGCAATTCCACCAAATTCCTACTATCTACTGCGATCTATTGCGCAAGTAGTGAGTCTAAACAGTAGCAAAGATGCAGGCACAACCCATGCAGGAGTTTCAATATTTACCACATGCAGTTATCGCGGATGACAGCCGCTGGCACTCCCACTCGTGGAGTTTCCTACACCAGCGCGCCGATCCTAACCCTAACGGAGCATATAACCTCCTTCTCTCCATCGTCAATACTAATGACCAACAACTTCGAGACCATGTCAACGAGGCGTTGGGAAGCCTCTCGGGGATCGGGCCGGATAAGGATCATTCAGGTTATCTTACGCAGCTGAGAGGCAATCCCGCTGCCCAGAGACTCATAAACGATACCGATGCTGTCTTCGAGATATGTCGAACCCTTGTACGGAATTTCGAGGTCCAAGAGCCCTCAACCAGTGGACGCGACGTAAATTGGCTACAGGAGAGATTACGCTGGTTCTTTGGTGCTAGCTGGGCCGACGCTATGGCTGGCAAGGACGCAAGTTTTTTTCCTATCCTGGTTCTGTTGCCATTCTGTCCATACTAGATAATTCCGGGCGCAGGGTTGTTTTTCTCGTGGTCAGGAGTGGTGGATATATCTTGTGCCAGCTCCCGGTCATGAGTCCTGTTCTGATTCGAGAGCCATGCAATAACGCTCAAAAGGAAGAAACTGACGCCGAATACATCCAGTTGTTCCAAAGCGCGTTAGACTTTGCACTATTAGGCTACTATACACGAGTAAGTCTATTTTCGTTAGTGGTTGGGTAGTGCTTAATGTGTCGTGCTTAATCTTGACCATATTTTGTAGTGGCGTAAGTGCATATCTTCTTTACTCCTCCTCCAGCACTCCAGGCTCCTTTACTAACTCTGTTCGCTCGGCTAGGCGTCATGAGTCACTCAAATCATCTCTTGGCTCTCATGAAACAGCCTGTCGACGGGAGCATCCCAGACACGCAGCGAAGAGTGGCTTTTATCAACTCCAGGATACATGGAATTGACTATCTTGCCGATTTCATGCTAGCCCAGATCAGCGATGATAAGTTCCCCAACATGGGCGACGGGTTTATAGATCCCATGAGACTACACGCGTCTGCGCACGGGATCGCTCCAGCTACCACCTCACAAATAAGTATGTTTCTGAGAGCAGATTCACTCCTACGCAAAATACTAATCATCATAATAAAAGAATCCATTGTCGAGGGCGAAGCCCATGACAAAAACATACAAACCCTTTATAGATGGTTTGTAGATTACATGAATCGCTTCGAGCTTTGGCGCGATTGCGCGATTGGCGTGTTAGCCTGGCCAGATCGCGTGAAAATCATAGATGAACGTGTGAAGCGTTTGTATAAATGGGGTGCGTATGCACCAACCTCAAAAACTCCAGGGTGTTGCGCATTGGTATACCCCTAAGAGTCGCATCCTCTAACGCCTTGACTCTGTAGTGGTGCTGGCTTTGAACGCGTGGAATGAGACATTGACTGCATTTCTGACGTTACATCGTGAATACATGGACAGTCCGCCCCCCCACCGGATACGGTTTTTCACTTGGAAGTATAGCCTCCATTCATCAAGCCATTGTTGCTTTTCTTCATTCAGATTACCAATTTACTGAGATCTCATAACCTAGAACCCTAGATTACTGTATTAGGGGAGTGACTGCCCTGGTGTCGAGAAATAGAATGAACGGAATCATTGAGAACAAGTCTAAGGGCATGTAAGAATACTCAGCGAGCCATTTTAACACCTCCCCCTTTCTCAAGAAATACGCCTGCATCAAGCAGTAACTATGTGACATTCGCTGAATATAGTCCAGGTGGGCTGCGGTCACCGGAGTAGACCACATGAAAACTTTCCCCCACTTCCCAGCCACACGCAGATACTTTCCGGGATTGCCCAATCTGTAGGTCTCCATCCTGACTGGTGGCCCTATCGATGTCTCGATACTCGGGAAAAGCGATACTGACCATTTCCAGTTTGCCGACCGACAGAGGAGAACAGAGAGCACGTGGGGCACCGGGCGGCCCCGAAGGCTTAGGCGGCGCAGGTAAGTAATTGAAGAATCCAGTTGCTCTTCGGGCAGTTCACTCATGTGTATGGATCTCCTCGAAATCTCGGGTTTCCAGCATCCCCTGCGATACCCATCATATAGCAGAATTACTGACTGTAACATCATAGGAGGGCCTGGAGGGGAAGGGGGTTAGTCCCCTCAATTTCTTTTGAGACATAATTATATCGTTGACATTTGAACAGGTCTGGGGGGGAATGACGGTCTTCACGGTCTGTCAGTAATCCTCTCAAAGCACAAGTCTCTTCTCAACTTCACGAGCTGACTCTTTTGACCAGTCCTGACTGGCATCGACGCATAGATATCAAGCAGTATGAGTACGTCAAAGCCGGATCCATTTATCCCCCCTTGGCGCAGCACGAACTACCCTATTTCAACCAGCACTCTTGCAATTGAAACACCTGGGAGCTCTCAGATCACGAGCGATTCCTTGACTCTACCTAGAAATTACTGACGCCAGTGGTTGAAGAAATATGTGGAGGGCCGACGAGGCAGTTGGACTTGCGGGTATGTAGTTCGCTGGAGTCATTTGTTCCCATTTCTGGCAAGTCTCAAGAGCATAAGTTACCCTAATTGGTAACTGTACTCCCGAGACATCTGTAAACCCCCGTTTCACGAGCAATTTCTTCATTTTGACAGGCAATTACTGACTTTAGTGGTATAGGTGTACAAGGAATAACGCTGGATATAGTTCCGCTTCTGTTCAGAAATCGGAGAGGGGGAAACGGTCCTCGTGCCATGATGGCCCGGGCAATAACAATGCCTGATGGAAGTCCAATCCAAGAGGACGTCGGGGGGGGTACTCAAACAGACGAATCCTCCGACAAAGGTGACTTCCAAGGAGAAATCGAAGATGGCTTTCGACTAGAAGAACCCTCTGGAGGTATGGAGACAAGCCCGGACTTCGGGGATCGGAGCAGAGCACTGCGGGGAAGCCGCGGCAAGAAGAAGTTCTACGCCAGAAAGGGGAAGAACCTGTATCGGGTGGAACACATCGCCGACTTCCAGAACGCGAACGATGCTACCTTTGTGAAGAAGGCCATGCAACAGGAGATCCAGCATCGAGAGGATTATGCTGCTTTTCGAGAAGCAGCCATACGCGACTGGGATGACGGATGGCTCTCGGATGTCGACGATGGTGAGGACGAGGACAAGTTCTTCCCCGACGATATGCGCATCGACGACGCGAGCGACAGACGCCGCCAGCTTGAGGGGTTCCAGAGCGAGCTCTACTTCAACTGGCAGCGAGCGGAGAAAGCGGCGGATCTTGTGGGTTGTGGTGAGCTGGCTGGCTTTGATGCTGGTATCTTGCCGATGAGCCAGAAGTTTGGCCCTGAGCTCGAGCAATCGACCAGGATACCTGAGTTCGCAGGAAACTCCCTGCGAAATAAGCCTCACGCACAGCAGGTCGAGATGAATCATATACTAGCGCTGGAGGATGCTGATTTCATGTATGATTAGTGCCTTTGAAGGTCGTTGATGGTGGTGGAAAGTTGACGATCGTTTCTATTTGGTCTCCTTGCCTGCCTGCTTCTCGTATTTTATACTGGAATATATTATTATACATAAAGTCTCACGTTCATGGATGATCCATTAGATGCAAACATGCACGAAGTTGCCTCGAGCCTCCATCAGGCTAGTAATATTGGCCGAAGAGCTATGAGTGACTGATCAGTGTCAATCAACGACTCACGCATGACAAATTTTAGAATGTCTAGAAGCGGGCGTGCAAACGACATTGCATCCTCTCTACCTCCCTCATAGCAAGTTTGAAGATGTACCTAGACAATTACCCAGACTTGCGGAAGAGCTGTAGCTCCCTAGGCACTTGACACGACTAACCCCTCAACGAGAAACCAAGCGATCACAGGAAATTTGCAGGATCACAACTCCCCAACCTCGCACTCTTCGTCTTTCCATCGAAGACGAGTTCACTAACGAGCTTGCCCGTCCCCGGCGCGTTCTGTATGCCCCAGCAGGTGTGTCCCGCCGCGACGATGAGGCCCTTCGTGCTGCCGACCTGCCCAATGTAGGGACCGCCCTGCGGCAGATAGCACGCTTGTCGGGCGAGTACCTCGCCATCTTGCCCCAATGCGCTGCTGATCCCCCCAACCTGGGCGATGATGTCTTCGCACCGCGCCGTGTCGACCTCGACCTCTGCGTTGGTCAGCGGGAGCGGGACTACGTCGTCAGTTGGGCCGCAGGCGTAGGCCGTTCCGTCTATATTGTAGCACACTCGGGTCAGCCAATGACAATCGTATACTAACATGTCCTGGATGCTACATGTCAAGATGCCTCAAATGGCAATAGGTACACCAAGAAAACAAAAGGGTTAAGATGGGAGAATCCAGCGGCTCACCTGGTCGCGCACTATAAACACTGGTAGTTAGTCAAGACGAAAGGCCTCATGAGAAGGACTTTTCACTCACTAGATCTCGGGCTCAACAATCTGCTGCCCGCGCAGCACCGTCGCCTCTTTTTCGCCACGGTGCACCCATTGTGGCGGCACGGGTTCGCGGAAGCCGATCGGCAGCTTAATTTCGGTGAAGAGGGCGTACGCAGAGACCGGACGCGGCGTCTTGATGACAACGCTATGTGCGCGAGAGGCCTTGACGGGAACCTCGGGCAGAAGTTTGCGCGTCCACGGGCCGGCGGCGACAACTATAACACCGGTGGAGTCAGTATTCTCAGTTAGGTACCTAGGCTTATACTTGACGTATAGTCTGAATCCACCCCCCTTTTCCGGACCATCGAAACACGTCTAGAAGGGGAACACGAGGGGGTGACCCAGCGTTTTACATACCACACTCCGTGACCGACCGCTTCGTCACCTCACCATCCTTCTCATACGTAACACTCTCCACCGCCTCATCCCCCTCGCCCCTGTCAATCGCGGTGATCCTCGCCCCCGTGACGATACTCACGCCCTCGTCCTCGGCCAGCTGCGCCATGGCCCGCGTGAACAACTCCGGATGCACCTGGGCCGTATTGTCCGGCTGGCCCAAGTTATCGTAGCGCGTCAGCGAGTCGAGCCAGTCCAGGTCCTCGGGCGCCCCGACCTCGCGCAGCTTCTTGGCGTCCTTCTTGTGGTCTTTGTGCAGGCCTTTCGAAGCACCCGATGAGTTTGCGTATGCTTCATTACCAGCAGCGCCATCGCTTACACCTGCACCTAAGCCGGGTGGCAGGCGCGCCTTGCAGTTGACCTGGCTCGCCCAGCAGCGGCGGTACCCCCAGCGCTGCGCGCCGCCGTGCTCGCGCGCCAGCTCGTCGTGCAGCCTGAAGCTCAGCGGGACGATGCTCTCTGGGAAAGCCCACAGCGCCAGCAGCCCGCCCGCCTTGCCGCTCGCGCCCCCCGCGATGCCGTCGTGCGCCGGGTTTCTCTTGGCCGCGGTTCCACTCGGGTCCGCGAGGGTGGCGGGGTCCTGGATGCTGTCTGGTGTGCGCCCGCCCGTGCTCGTCGACGACGCCTCGAGGAGGGTGATGCGGTGCGAGTCGCGCGAGTATGACGGGTGGCGCGTGAGGTAGTATGCTGTGCTGCATCCGATAATACCGCCCCCCACGATGACGATGTCCTTTTTCTGTGTAGCCATGCTGCGGTAGTGCGCAGCCAAAGTGCAGACTTGGCGCGATGAGATTGTGCGAAACCGTGGATTGACAAGAGCTGCAGAGCGTAGGCGCATGTAGAAAAGGGAGCAGTTGTAGCGGGAATCAACCAGTTCAAATCTTTGGTGCTTTGAGTTTCCGAAAAGCTGCTTTGAGCTGCGCTTTAGGTTGTTAACAGCGCTGGTGAGCTGGTGCAGGAGGTGTCGACGTCAGGTCTGTTGGTCGTTATGTCTACTTAGATTGGTGGGGCACAACATCCAAAAAGGAGACGTCATTCGCATGCGCAATCCAGTCCACAAATTGTATTGAAACCCGAACGCATCCAAATTCATCCTCGAGTGCATGTAGATCCCCAAACTCGCCAAATCAATAGACATGGCACCGCGACAAGAGAGAACTCGAGGGTTTAGGGGTATGTCGTGGTTTCGCTGGTAGGGCGAGAGACTACCCAACTATCCAAACCCTGTACGTACCTACCTAGGTAGGTATATATGCCCATAACCATGCCCATGCTCGAGGTGCTCATCTTCATACTCATAACCATCATCATCCAAATCTTGCCTTTGCAATCTCCCTCAGCATATCCACCGTGTGCGCCTCGCGCTCTCTGTACTCCCGGATACGCTCCTCCCTCTCCTCCCTCTTGGCGCGCAAGACTTCCTCCCTCCTGATCTCGCGTTCCGACCTCTTGCGTTCCGCCTCCTGCTTGTGCCTCTTGTACTCCTCTATGCCGCCACCACCGCTGTCGCCTCCCATGAGCTCCGCATCCGGCATCTCGGTAAGGTCGTTGGAAGACTTGGCGGTCGCGAACGAGGCGTTGGCTTCGCGCACCTCGCGCCGCTTCTCCAGCCTGCGCGCCTGCGAGCCCGGGTCCGCGCGTGGCGCGAGCTCCGCCTCTCGCTCTTTCTGCAGCGTGCGGTCGGCCTTGCGCTCGCGGCGGAGCAGCGCGTGTTCTTCGTCGCGGTCGGCCGTTTCGAGCTCGCGGCGCAGGGTTATGTCTGATAGTGTGGGGATGCCGGGGCCGTGCTTGGTCTGTGACAGCGGCGCTTGTGAACTGCTCGTGACATTGGCCGGATCATTCCCTGGGAGTGTAGGCCCGTAGTCATCCTCGTCTTCATCGTCTTCCCCCGTGGTACGTAATTGCAACTCGGCATTCTCTGTTCGGTGGCGCAAACCATGCTGTGCTTCGTCTCGGGATGTATGCGTGGTCTGCATCGGTTCTGGCGAAGAATCACGCCGGCGCTCGTACGAGGTGGACCGCCTGTTTATCGGCTCTTGCCTTCTCTCGTCTCTTGGCCCAGTGTCTGCTTCCTGACTGTCGAACTGCGCGTCCTCGAATGTCTCGGGTCGGTACCACCCCTCGGCCAGTTCGCTGTTATTCCACTTGCTGACGAAGCTTTTCCAACGCCCCCGAATCTCCCTGTCGTCGAGTGTGGCCATGTCGATCTGCTTCTGGACGTCGAGGTAGCGGGCGAAGAGGGGTCGAAAGGCGTCAAAGTCGGCAGACCGCGATAGTGGGCGCGCTTGGCACGGGAGTTCTGGGGCAGGGGGTTCGCGATGGCGATGGCGATGGCGATGGCGAGCAGGCGATCTGGGACGGCCGCCTTCGTCGTGGCGCGAACGTCGCTCATCTGGGCGGCGCCTATGGTGGTGGTGTCGCTCATGATCGCGATGGCCTGCATGTTCTGCGCGGCTCGGAGAATGCGATCTTCTCTTATATCTGCGTTGGTCATCGTCGAGATCGTTGCTGCGTAACCTCATCGGGCGTTCGTCCGCCCCGTCGTGGTGGTCGTATGGCCGCTTGCGCGGGGAGGAGGAAGGGGGGCCTCGGCGAGTAGCGTCGCTCATGGTGTTTGTTGTTTATGGTTGTTGTGCATTGATATCGTATTTATTTCTAGTCCGCGCGTGCACCATGCAGCATATCATACAGTATATGTATATAGGTAGTATGTAGTAGTAGTATTGAAAGATAAAACGCACAAGTGTCTCATTGACGAGTCAATAGATTAGGTAGATCCGTACATGTGTAGGTTTGGTAGCTCGGGTAGGTACCTACTTTAAGGTACCTCCCAAAACCTGGGGCTAGAGGTGCTCAAGGTAGCCTAGGCTCGCTAGGTTAGGGGTTCAAGCTTGAACAGGGGAGATAGATACCCACCAGTATAAGTTACCTACTCGCCTACTCGCCTACCACACCTCTGCACCTAAGGTAAAGACCTGGGGGCCTGGCCCGCCTGGGCCGAACCGTATGCGTGGGCTCGCGTGGGCACTAAGCCATGGAAGCTTCAAGGAGGTTGCTTCCAGGCGCCCGCCGGCCAATCAGCAGGTCCCGGGATCGGGAACTTGACAATCAACTTGCCCTCGACATCGGGCCTGCCTCGAGGCTCCGATGGCTTGGTACCGGCTAATAAGCTCCAGTCCAGACTGTCTGAGCACCAGATGCAGTGTCTGATTGCTGGGAACAAGAGTTACAGCCGTCATTCCTACCGTGACACCACATCGCAGACACAAGGCATCATGCTTGCTTATGTGGGCTGTTGCTATATCCCCTCTCGCCCATGTAACCTTCCATGGGTTGAGCAACGTCCCGTGCGCCCCTGCATTGGTGGCAATTTGGTGCAGGGTCCCGAGGCAGATGGAGGTGCAGTGCAGCCAGCACATGAACAGGCCAAATCTCGTCAACACAGACAGCTTGCCAAGGCAGAATTTCCCCTTTCACATTATATTCTCGCGGTGACGCTCTCTACTCAGAATGACGATTTACCACTCCCCCCTATCTTTAAGATATATTGGGAGCCAAAAGGCAGCTAGCTTGTCCTAATGCGCCCTCGGGCAAGCAGGTCCAGCCTAGGTAGGTGTTGATAGGCAAGTCCTATGTTGCTGGTAGTGCTGAAAGATAAGGTTGAACTATTTGCCTCTCACAGAAACACCCGGGTGCTCTTTCAGCTTCTTGCCATCCCGTTCCGGTTGGCAACAAAGAAGTACCTGCCCTTGTGGACGATAGCACCACTGCCGCCAGACAAAAGACAAGTTGAACTTGGGTATGATATGTGGTATGTGGCATCGAAGCGTAACAGAGTGTGCGCTGTCACCATTTCTGTTGCTGAACCATTTATCAATGCCTTGCCTGAAATCATCACAATCCGTTCTACCCTGACATGCAGTCTTTGGGGTATGTACACTGTACAGTGCGTAACAGAACGCTAAGCGTCAGCTGCAGTTATGAACAAATCTCGACATCCAATAGACGCCTGTCGTAAATCATGATTTCCTGCCATCAGGGTATCGTGTTCTATCCATATAAACATGCTATACCAGTAAATCAACCAGGACGCCTATCCTTCGATGACATGAACCTTCCTCCTTGCGTGCATGCTCGCAGACATTGGCTCATATTCATGTGTCTTGCCGTTCAGCCTATACGCCGTTCAATGGGGGAGTGACTGGAGTTCTGGGTTGTTGACAGTGGATCATGCAACCGACGCACGCGCATTCATCACCACAAGGACATGACTGCGGGCTCCCGGGACAATAAGACACGAACAGGTAATCGCTCATACCCGCTTCACCCGTCTCTGAGGCCGGCGATGGCTCTGCGATGGGGGATGGCAAAATACTAGGTGAAGCCCCGTTGGTCCCATTGGAAATCCCGTTGTTGTCGCCGTTGGAAAGGCTTGGTGACGTGGACTGCTCATCTTGCGTTACGGAAAAAACATATTCCTGCATGGTCGAGTTAAATGGATGTGTTGCACAGCCTACGCACTGGCAGCCTTCTCCGCAGCCGCATTGGTTAGCCGTATATGAATTCGACATAGCTGCAATTGTGTCGAGTCTAGGAGGATGCTGCGCCGGGTAAGGGCTCTGTGGTGGCAGAGGCATACTTTGCACTTGGTTATTGAACCGCTCCCACTGAGCATACTCCAATGGCTCGTAGAAAGACGATCCATATTGTGCCGGATAGTGATAGATAGGACTTTGCTGGGCTTGCTGCATCATAGGCCTAGTGTTCATACCACCATTATAGTTTATTGCTGACATGTCCGAGGTTGTCGTAACGGGGTTCCCATATCTGCGCAAACCTACGGGTGGTTTCTGTTCTTCTAATTGCCTGTGCATCTGCGGCATTGCTGCCGAGCCTTTGCCGCAGCAACTGGTGTTTCCTGCAGGTCCTCCTTTCGCGCAGGACCCTGAATTCGCTGATGTGGGAGTCGGAGTGTGTTGTAATGGGCCTGCGGTGATGTTTGAATGATTGGATATCTTGTTGCCTAGGAGACCGTTCGATGATGGATCTGGAACAGCGTTCTCGAAGAATTTATTCAGGGTGGTTTCATCGAGTCTCTCCAGCATGTTTGGATATTCGAGATGGGGTGCCAAAAATTCCCCGGGGCCAAAGTGTGATTGGAAGTTACTGGGCATAAACCCTGGTGACGGCATTGATCCGGGACGTACGCCACCGTTTGCCCTAATCGAGAGATTATGGCTAGGCATCACATTGAGGGCACTGGGATCCATCTGATCGAGATGAGAAAAATCGTATGACTGTTTACGGGTAGGTGATTTGGGTGTCGTGTGTTTTTGAACTCTAAATGATGAGATTTTGGTAGGCGACGTAGGGGGCAGTTCCGATGCCGAATGCTCCGTCTTGACAATCGCTTTGGTATTGGTGTTGATCGGCTCCAGTGTTCCACATCCGCATTTCCCATTCCGTGGTATCGCAGCTGTTATATTATTACAATTGCAAGGCTTTCCTTTCTGGTGGGGACATGAGCTGAGTGGTCGTCCTGGCTTCCGCACAGGGATCATTACGCGCTCCGATTGATGTGTACATTTTGTTGACCTGTGCCCTCGTATGCATGGTATACTAGGTGGGAGCACAGGAATCGTCAGAAATGCGTTTGACGAAAAGAAGTCAGGGGGGCAAAGAACTGTGACGCAAGATTGCGCTAAGTCTAGCGTGGGTAGATATTGTTGAGAGTAGCATTGGAGTATCGACTCGCCCCTGGCCTAACTTTTGTCTCGAGATAACGATGAAGGAAAATGAGAACTCACCACGCTACCTTGACACCATCTATGACAGGCATATCGAGGGATCACGTTGTACAATGCGGCTAAGTGCAGATGAGGTGAGAGCAACCCTGTAGCCGGCGCAAAGAAGGGTGATGTGGAGGAGGGGCGAGCGAGGTAATTGCGCCGCGAAACAAGTAGGCAGTGCCTAGGTAGCCGACAGGATCTTCAACTTCCGAGCTAGAAACGTCTTGTTCCCTCTGGTGAGAAGCACGGGGATCAATGTTTCAGGGAAAAGAGATTGCCCTAAATGTGCCTGCTATCGTGGAGTGGCAGCAATTGACGCGAAGGCACAAAAGAATGCCGTGCGCAGTACCACAAGTCCTGCCTTATGGCAGTGGGTGACCGAACACGAAGACAGGGCCCAGATAGCCGGAGATATTGGGCTCTTGACGGAAACATGGAAAGGCTGATGGTCGCAGTCGAAAATGAAGTCCCTGGTGGTTTATCGAACCCAGGTCAGGTGCAAGGGGATGAGAATGCCACGGCCTCCTCTCGAAACTTGGTCGTATCTGCGAGCACCAAAAGTAGCACTATGATCTTGTACCCCCAGAACTTGCAGATTTGACGAGTGGGTTTGATGGTCTGACCAAGGTGAGGGGCTTCCGAGGGGGTATACAAGTCGGTGTATGATCGGTTCCGACTGGGTCGCTCTACCCTCGATTATTTAAACTTTGACTGCTCCGGGTAGCCCAGTAGCGAGCGGAAGGAAAGCAGAAATTGATAAGAGTAAATCCGGGAAATCAGCTTCACCAGAGGTGGGATCCAAAACAGATTGATTTGTCCTGCGCAAGACACCCGATGGCAGCTGGGATTGTGGCAGTAGTGGCGAGGCTATCAACACATGTGGCCGCGACCACGGCTGGGTACACTCGTAGGAACGAGCGGTAGGACACGAGTGGTCAGAGTCCACAAGGATCCTGAGAAACGGAAGACAAGCCTCGGTCGCAGGCTGCCAAACATGCAGCGAGCAAGGTCCGATCCGAAGAATAATATATGAGATTTAACCAGGAGGGAAGAGTAAGCGTTAGGGGTGCCGAGAAAGACAAGTGAACGACAGGCAGCAGCGGGGCCGGCTCGGAGCAGAACCTTTCCCTGTCGAACAGATGATGGACTGGACGATTGTCGAGCGAGCAACTGACGACCAGCCAGGCTCGCCAGGTACGCAGGAACCACTACTGCTGTACCGGCCGAGGGCTAGGTTAGACGGTTGGGGCTCTTCAACTTGGTCACTTCAGGTTGGGATCAGCTGATGATATGTTGTTCACTGCGATTCTGGTTGAGCGGATGCGGGCTGTCTGCCATTCATCCAGTATGCAGTATTCAGTAAGTATTCAGCGTGCCGACACATACAGATGCAGATGCAGATGCGGTGACGGTTGCAAAGAGTCGAGCTCGAATATCAACAGGGTGATTGAGACAGGCGACAGGCTCGAGTGGTCGAGCTGGTGACCGCAGACTCTCGAATATACGGTTTACGACTGTGTAGTTTGTCTGAGGTCGTGCCACAGGTGGAGGAGCCCGACTATTTGAGCAAGTTTTGATTGGCCCAGCGGCCCCAAAGGCTCGCAGTCTTTTTGCGTGCACAGGCAAAGGATGGATGCTTTAGGTAACGACAGGGGCCTCTGATTGGCGGCCCTAGCAGCGTTAGCCCCCTCTCGCAGACCCGACCCCATGTTCATACAGCTATAGCTAACTAACTACATGTACCACTTCGAGGCTTACAAACAGCATCTATGGGATGGTAGGTACCTTTCAAGGAACCTTCGTCCTGCGCAAGTAGCTCAAAACGTGCGCAGATTGCCATGCACCTTAGGTACATACCTAGGTACCTAGGGTAGAAATCGAATGTAGGTATCTTAAAGGGATCGCCCCCTGCGCTCGGCTCTAGAGGCGTTCCTCTCCAGAATCTCTGTTCCAGATGTTATTGCACTCACTCCCTGATGCAGATGACCGGCCACTGGCCCAACATGGGGAGAGCAGGGGAAAAGGGAAACAAATGAGAAAGAGGCGAAAGGATTGTACGTTGTACGTCAAAAGATCGGAGATACTACTACCTAGTGATAGCGTAAACATCCTTGAGGCACAGCAACCAACTGGAAGCAAGACAGTTGGCTGTAAGCGCCATCCGTCTCGTTTCGCCCTTCACATTACCTGTCTGCGTACCGTGGGCCAGAAACAACCCCCCAGCGATCGTCATGTTCGCACGTACGAGTACAACATCAAACTGGCCGCACTAGAGCCATGGGAAAACGTGGGGGTGGCGGCTCTGTTCGCTCGCCTGCAGTGTTCTTCGCATGTGCTTTGCAGGTCCAAACGGATACGCAACAAGCCATTGCATCGTTGTTCTTGTTCTTGTTCTTGTTGTCGGGCCCTAGTGAGCCGTTCGCCAAGAGGCCGTCGCTCGGAGGCACCTAGCTTGGGTGTCAGCTCATTACTTAGTACTTATCAAGGATTGATGGGGGTGGTTGACGGCTTTAGTTAGGTATTTGGTGACAGACAGAGCACATGAACCACAACACAGCAGTAACCTACCTACCTGCCTACCTGGGTCAGTTAAACCCAGCCCACTGAGGGGAAATCGACAAACACGTGGCTTGCTTACACGAATGAGATGTCTTAATTAGATGAAAGACCGAATCGAGTCCCACGGTCAACAACAACGATAAAAGTATTGTGTCATTGTGTCAATAGTACGAAGTACTCCGTAGATTCATCAAGGTTCGTTACACCGGGGGGTCGCGAGTGCAGCTCCGCACGCACCCATAGGCAAGCTACATCAACCATCCCTCTATTGGTGCTTGGCCAGATGCACAGATTGCCTTTACAGCAGTAGCGTATGCACCAACTTAATCGGCCATTGTGCCTAGTTCAAGCTAAGTGTAGAGCAACGCCTAAAGGTTGACAGAGGTTTCAAATAACTAACGCAGAGTTGGGTAGTCTAGAGGGATTTGAAGAAGCCACCTGCGATGAGTATATATCAGGAGAACTTCCCCTAACAGTGGGCACCCAAGCATCTACGATAGCATACCTAGCTCGCCTAGTACCCGATGCAACCATGGTATATAACCTCAAGGCTGGGCGTCGACTGAGGACATGGTCGTAGTCTTCGACACCTCATGTATACTCAATACCGCCATGGTTCTTGACAAGCCTCACAAGGACACCGAGGCAGATTTGGGCAGGACCTACTTGGATAAATTTTAATTTTAGACCAGCAACACGGCCGACACAGCTCCTCGCTCAAAGACTTGTTCTATCTAGGTAGTGCGGCTGGGGCCGCTGTCCGTTCACAGTACCACACAATCGGACGC
Organism: Astrocystis sublimbata; assembly: GCA_022453515.1. Classification (NCBI taxonomy): domain Eukaryota; kingdom Fungi; phylum Ascomycota; class Sordariomycetes; order Xylariales; family Xylariaceae; genus Astrocystis; species Astrocystis sublimbata. The sequence goes on from JAJNNY010000023.1 coordinate 381,240, forward strand.
TAGGCAAACGTCCGGTGGAGCCGGAACCGAGACGCTACAGACTGCTAATCGCCGCTGGGCCGGCTGGTCAAATTGAAGCTGGCGACTCGGGCAAGCCGGTAGCTCCAGACCTGACAGAAAAGCCAAAACAGAACGATCGTCCATCATTTGCAGATGGCGGTTTGATCCAGCCCATTCGATGTCGGTCACAGTGCAATTTCCATGCAATGTAAGATCGGGGACACTAGCTGGATGGAAGCCCCCGAGGCAGTGGGGGCAAGGTATCATCACTCTTGCAGCCATCAGGGTCCTCTCCTGTGGATAATTCGATATGTAACAAAGTATCAGGGATGTTACTTGAAAAAGTGATTGGCTCTTATTTAGTCGGAATGGTCGCCGGCAATCGAGACTGGCCAGGACGAGCTGTACGTTGGTAGTTTCAGTTCCGGCAGGTTGAAGAGTACACCAATGAAGTGTTAACTGCATCCTGGACAGCTGGCTGTAAATCATGAGAGTCCTCGGTAGGTAGAAAGAACATAAAGGTTATGTGATCAATGTATGGCTCATGATAGTAGCAAAAGTCAAAATGGGCCGATTACTAGCCATCGAGATGGAGGGAAAGCTGGGGAATTATTTGCCCTCGTCTGAAGCGTCCGAGTCGACAAACATGTCCACTGCTCTCATGCGTCTTCTCGGTTGCTGTGGTTGTTTTGAAGATGATTTACTATCATTCGCCGGTAACGTAGTCTGGTCGACGGCCTTTGATCCATCTGTGCCGGTATCGGCGCTAGGTTCGTGATCCGGTGCTGAAGATTCTTCGTCATCGTCCATGGGCACTCCATCTATATCGCTGTCGAGATCCACGTCCGCGTCCATGTCTTCGTCTATTGCTTCGCCGTCTAGATCATCAAGGTCGCCAGCGTCCCCATCTTTAGTTTCAGTGCCCGAGTTGGCTGACACGGGCAAGAAGCCTTGGTTATCGTTCAGTACGGCTGATCCTGCTTCGACCGTCTTCCACCTCCCGCCCTTCTTTGGGCCTTCTGGTACTTCTTCCTTCTTCGCACTCGGCGGATTCTCGAAAGTTTGGACGAAGAACTGATGGGCATCGTGGGGAAAAGCATCCCAGCCTTCCCAAACACTGAGAATGAGGCTCACGCTACGTTTCCATTTCTCAGCTCGGAGACGGCCCCACTTTAGACGTTCGGCGAGTAGACCTAGGTGCTCGAACACTTTGGCCCGTTTGAGCGAGGTCTCGAAGAGCTGACGATAGCGCCAGGCATGCCTGACGCCGCTTGTGGCAGAAGACGACAGTAGATCGCTTACTACGTAGAGGCCAATCAAGCTGGCGCCACTTGTGTCCTGTGTCTCCGCATTCCTACCCGCGGCATCTTCCGGTAATGGGGTCGAATCCAACGAACCGTTCCCGGGGTTGTCAACCACTGACCTAGTATGTTCCGGGTTCGCGGATGTCAACGCAAATGGGTTCACAATATTTGCGACAATTGTTTCGATGACCTCGTCCGCTCCGCGGCTCGAATGCATGATAGCGAAAGTCGTTATGCGGGCAATATCACCTTTCCGTATCCTGGCCAACGACGTTGGGAGTCGCGCCAGGAAGTGTGTGAGTTTCGCTTTTTCAATAGGGTTGAGATACGCCTTCCCGTTGTCTGCGTTGTCCGCTGGCTTTTGTCCTTCGTCTTCGAAGTCTTCATCATCGGATGAATTATATTCCGAATCCGAAATGAATTCGTCCACGCCAGTGGCATATTCGTAAGCGAGCGGCTTCTCGGGCATTTTCCATGCGTGACTACCTTCGAAGAGCGGCAGATATTTTGCTTGTCGTCCAACATTCTCCTGACCTCCAGTGACGACCTCCCACAGTCGCCAACGATACCAAACACCCCCTTCGCTCCGTGCATCCCAGATCCAAGCCCACCTTTCTTCTTTTTGTACGTCAGGGCGTGACATGAGCAGTGCCTCGAACTCTGGGCCGTGTTCCAAAACAGATTCTACAACTTTATGTATTAATTGAATCTGTTTGATATCGCCGGGCGCTCGAATTGGCACATGCAAGATCGTCCGCGATATGGGACCACCTCCAATGCCGTAGGAGGACGGCGGGGCGAATCCTCGATGAGGACCCCCTGGCTGATAAGCATCCCCATTATTGGCTTGAGGAACTGGTCTGGCCCCGAATGCATGTGATGTTGACGTGGATGTAAGACTTGGAACTGCTGCGGAGGAAACGGCAGAGGATAGATGCCTGTGTAGAGAGAGGTAGAAGCCATAGCCCAGGTAGCTATTCTGCAGTGAGCTGACAGTGGCGTCGATGTCGGCAGCCGGCGTTTCCGTAGATAAAGTGACGATAGCTGCCATAGATTTTCTTTCCGCCCCTCCAACGTTTGTCGAGGGCTGGATCTTGACATTCTCCACAACCAGATTCGCAGGCATCAGAGCCTTCACGACGGCTGGTGATGTCCCGGGTGGCAGATTTGCCAACCGCAATGTCGGTCTTGCTACGGCCTTTTCTTCCGCCAGGTCCCGTGCACGCGCATCAGCCTCGTCGTCGCTCGTATCAAACGCTCGCGTTACACCCTTTGGCCTGGATGCGCTGCCGCCATCGATGCCATCGTCGTGGAAACCTAGCCTGCCTCTTCCTTCTTCGGACCCCTTCTTGTTGAACGCCGGCTGGAAGTGTTCGTGTTTCTTCTTGCCAAATGACGTAGGCACGGGGCCGAGGGACCCGGGTCCGCTCTTCAAGCTTGTTGCGCCAAAATGCCTCCTTCCGATCCCACCTCCAGTGCCAAACTGCGGAGCATTGCCGCCAATACGACCTGGAGGGGCATTGTGTAGATTTCGCCTGCGATCGAGTTCGCCGATATCCGCATCGTCGTCATCGTCATTGTCGAAGCTCTTGACAAAGCTTTCAAAGACGGCAGCTGTCTCGGCGGCCTCCCGCTTGCGTTTCGCTTCTGCTTCTGCCTTTTGTTTCTCGAAAGCAGATTGTTTGGAGGGCTTCTGCAGCTTGGCCTCCAAATTGGGGAAGTCGTCAACTTTGTTGTTGTTGTTGTTGTTGTTGTTGTTGTTGGCCGACATGGCGGATCGAGTCGATGGGTGGGCGCGTGCGAGGGGATCGCGATATTTGGATGTCGCGTCGTTTGGCCGTCGGGTGTTGGGCCTGTCTGGGTGGGCGCAACTCCTTGACGTCGTAGTTACCTACCTAGGTAGATAACCACCAGCTGTTGGCATGCGTTGCTGATTTAATGACATACTAATTACTGCGCGCAGTCTTTGAGGCTCGGTGGAACATAAATGCCGCGAGTGGTTGGAAGCAAGATGGAGGGATTCCACCACCACCAACCGTGCAGGCTGAAATGCGCACGCTTGACTACCTCCATGAAGGTAGGTAGGTACCTACCCAGTACCTATGTATCTCAGGTAGGTGGTGCACCAATTTAGGTACTTTGAGGTAGCAGATGATCAGATCCGACCTTGCGACAAGGTTCCGTTTCGGCCCAGTCTTATCGTTATCGCTATCGCTATCCAGTGCCAAGAACTGTGAGACCGGGAACGATTGGTATCAGGTATCAGGTACTTAGGAGGTATCTAACATTCGACCGCATACTATTAGGCCTTACCTAGTCTACGCTGCCCTCAACCTCGACATTCCATTGCAGTGTATAGCACTTGAGACCAAACCTTAGCCTGAGACCAAAGCCTGCGGGCGTCATCACGGCCCAATCGAAGACAATGAGTTTCTCAGCAGGGATCAACAACCACCGTACCTTACCTTAGGCGGGTATCTATGCATAGCACAAGAGCTTACCTACTCCTACTCGTACACGTTCCTCCCCAGGATCCATGATGGAGGTAATGAGTACCTTACCCACCTAGGTAGGTGCAGGCGATGCCATCTCGGCCAAGGCACCTAGAGAGCCATACAGAAACATTTGACGCCAGAAGAATCCGCTCTAGGTTTATTTTTTAATAGATACCTAACCGAGAACCTACCTCCTACTTACGAGTACATGATCTACGTCTGTCGAGGGCAAGATCGGCGGTGCCTGTCGCGAGACGATGGCATGCATGCTCGCATGGATCACCACGTCCCGTTCCCATCTTTTCTACCCGTCTGTGGCCGATTGTCCGTGACTCTACCATTTCCACGACACCTATTCCAAGCTATGGGGAGATAGAGCAGGACAACTGGGGGGGCAGGGGCTAAGTCAGTAGGTAATGCCGGACAATATCGGCTACTACTTAGCTACTTAGTAGGTACCCTCACTCGTCCTCGCGGCAGCGGGGTCGTGATATGATCTCCAGTGGACGGGCGAGGACGGGCTGCTTCGACAAGTGGGTGGGCAACTTGGATCGCTTCGAACTTCGGCCACTTAGTCTAGCTCGTTAACACCCACAAGGCCGATTTACGGAGGTTACTTTTCATTAGTCTGGTCCCCGTTGCGTACATCGAATATGAATGATCAAATCTGCTGTGTCTTATCATGTAGCTAATCATACTCTAGGTGTTCTTGCCTTCATGTGTCTCAAGCAGAAGCTCGGCTGTGATATGACCCGAATAAGAGGACAGTAACAATCGATGGCTCACCTAGTTTGTCCCATTCCCACCGTCCCTGGAGCCGACAAGGCTCCCGATGTGCCTGAGCTCCCCAGGGATGAGAAAACAGCTTCTGATGGAGGGGTAGGTGGGTATGAGCCGCCCAAGAGGTGAGCATCCCACGCATTGCCCTGCTCAACGTAGTGTAGTGCAGCACGATTACGACGAATGTTCCAAGGATCGTATGGACTGGACAAGCTGACAGCCGTTTTCTTTCTCCCTCGAAGTATTCTGATCGTGGGATCGGGCGTCTTCGGCCTTAGCACAGCCCTATCACTAGCACGCCGCCCCGAGATCCCCACGGAGACGGCTATAACCATCATCGATCGCTCCCCCGACGCCGGCGTCTTCCCCGCCCGTGATGCCGCCTCCATCGACTCGTCGCGGATCATCCGTGCCGACTACTCCGACCCCGTATACACCAAGCTTGCAGGCGAGGCCCAGGCCCACTGGCGCCGCGCCCTCGAGGATCCCAATTCTCTCGGCGGTGACGGACGTTACCACGAGTCCGGGCTTCTCCTCGCGGCTGACTCTGGTGGCGATGGCGCGACAGTGCGCCCCGACGGACACTCTACTGGCCTGGGCTACACGAAGCGCAGCTGGGTGAACGCGCTGGCGCTGGCGCACAGCGAGGGTCGACCTCTGTCATCTGTCCGCCTCCTGCCTACGCCTTGGGCGATAAGCAAGGCCTCGCTCACCGAGGGTGAGTGGGCTGATTGGGGTTATCTGAATGCTGCGGCAGGGTGGGCCGATGCGGAGAGGAGCATGGCGTGGCTGTACAATGAAGTCGTGAAGACGGAGCGAGTGACCTTCGTGAACGGGCTTGTGGAAAGGCTCGAGACCGAAACAGGGGATCCGCCAGCTAAAGAGCAGCGTGTCAAGGGTGCCCGCCTCTCGGATGGTCGAAACTTCTCCGCGGATCTGGTAATTCTGGCAACAGGAGCGGTACGTGACCATTCACCCCTCCTCTTTCTAGCAAGTCGGAGAGGCACGAAAGCGCTGCAGAATCCCGCATGAGGAGCAACTCTATAGAGTCAATGGTAATTACTAACACAAGTTTTCATAGTGGACACCAACGCTCGTGGACCTGGCAGGTCAGGCCGTTGCGACGGGCCAGTGTCTCGCGTACCTCAAATTAACAGACGAGGAGCAGGCGAAGCTGGCAGACATGCCTGTATGCTTAAACCTAACCGACGGGTGCTTCGCGATCCCACCAGTGAACAACGTATTGAAGTTCGCGCGCCATTCGTACGGATACCTGAATCCGCAGCCCGTGGCCCACGCACCACTCATGGTTTCTTCTTTCCCATCAAATCGAGAGGACGAAACTCAAAGCAAGCCCAGCAGCACAAAGACAATCTCGCAGCCATGGACCCACATCACAGACCCGTCTCTCGCCATACCCGCTGAAGGCGTCAACGACCTCCGTCGCGCTCTGCGGCGCATGTTTCCATGGCCCGAGTTGGCCGAGCGCCCCTTCTTCAAGACGCGTCTGTGCTGGTACACCGACACGCCGACGGGGGACTGGATAATAGACTACCACCCTTCTTACAAGAATCTCTTCGTAGCCACTGGCGGCAGCGGCCACGCATTCAAGTTTCTGCCCATCCTTGGTGAGAAGGTGGTAGATTGTCTGAATGGTATGTGTCCCGAGGAATTGCGGGAGAAATGGAGGTGGAAAGGCAGCATTGCGAGCAGTGGGAACGCCGCACCAACAGACGATAAGCAGACGACCAAGCCTGACGAAAAGTTTACTCAAGAGGCAGAAAGCCTCCAAAAGGACCTAGCTGTTGAGCGCGGTGTCGCAACCGAGGATGGGAGTAGAGGGGGGAAGCCCGGTCTGGTTCTACACGATGAAATGGTGAAAAGCGGAAGGGGCTGAGAGTCGTACACCCACTGTTGTACAGAATCGGGCACCATGCCACCATATTGATTAATGAGATACGAAGGCTCCGTGTCCGTGGCCTGCCTAATTCAGGAATACGGAACTGGAGTTGAATGAAGGCTCGAAATTCATAGTGTCGATAAGTCCACAAAAAATGGGCACAAGGTGGAGGGCGGGTGCAAAAGATCAATTACACTTGAATGCAGCCACAGGAGTAATATACTTCCTGACAGTCATTTGTATTCTCTACTCGAAAATATGTTTGATCGTGGGCTAACCCACAAATCAAGTCGAAGGATGCCGGGGCAGTGGTTTGGCTAGGCACCGAAGAGTCCACAAGCTCATACGAATATGTTACTAGGTAGTTACACACCAACCAACATATTCCCCTAGACATCCACGACGCATGCAATGCACGTACCAGAAAACGAATGCCTTTCGGCAATCAGTAGACTGTATGCGGCTATGGAGATTCTCAATGTGCCAGCAAAATATACGATGCGAAGCTTCATCCTCCAGATCTACTGGAAGAAACAGGCATTCTGTCGTCTTTTTTTTTTTCTTCAACGAGCCGAATTAGACAACACAGCGGTACTAGCGCAGTGCTGTCGAAGAATGCATTGTGCAATCTGTCTTGTTCATCTGACCAGACGTTTTCTGCGAAGAGACAACTTCGTTCTGGCCTTGTCCTGTTTAAAAGCCACCCCCTGTATGAACGCCGATGCAATGCTGTGATGGAAAGAGTCAATGTTACAAGTGGCAATATCCGCGGCCATGAGGAATAGGCAGAAGACCTCAAGCATCCACGTTGATGCGACGCCACAAATCGCAGGTAACAGTCATGAAGTCGTCAAATGGTTGGGCACTCGTACAAGAGTGAGTAGGCGGGAGAATTTTGTAGTCGGCGTTCAAGAGAAGAGCACTTGCGACGTGCTTTACTCGACGACCAACCCAAGCCATCTAAACCTTGCGGAAATCTATGGTAATTAGTTGATGTTCGATGGCCCGGATTTGAAGGACGTGGATTCACCTTGAAGCACCGGATATATCATCTCGAATGCTTGATAGATCTCCTCACGCACTTTGGCGCCTGTCAGGACAATTTTGCCACTGACAAAAATCAAGAGTACGATCTTGGGCTTGATCATACGGTAGATCAGACCAGGGAACAGCTCAGGTTCATAAGAGCTGAAGTTGTGGTGACGAGAAGCGAGACCTTCAAGACGAATGGGGAATTTGATGTCGCAACTGCCCACAATGTTCTGGATCTTGAAATCGGTGAACTTCGCGTTGAAACCAAGCTTCTGGATAATGCGAGCATATTTCCTGGATGCAAGCTTGGAATCATCTTCGGACTTGGCGCCGGTGACGACCATCTTGCCGGAAGCGAAGATGAGAGCGGTCGTTTTAGGTTCACGAATACGCATGATGACAGCAGCAAAACGCTGGTTTGGTCAGCCAAAATGACATTCATGAATGTTTTGAGTCCACGCTCTGCCATGGTCGTACCTTTGGATTGTACTCAGCGTTTCTCGCATGCAGCGCGATCGTCTTGAGATCCAGACGGCAATCCAGGTTGACCGTGGCGACGATGTTTCTTGAGCATGCGAGTAAGCTTGAATTCAAATCACACTCTTGGTGCAATGTATACGTACTGCAAAGTAGGAGTTAAACCACTCCCAGCTTGGGTGGCAGCAGGCGTCGCAGCGGGCGTCGCGGGAGTCACCCCGGTCCCATTTGCAGTCTGGCCACCTGGTGTGCCATTTGCAAGGCGCTGGTTGTCGAATGGAGGCGTGAGCTCCGTGGCCGCGGTGGGGAAGGAGAGCGAGCCCGGTGCAGTGAATGCTTTGGCTTGCGCTGCAGTCGAAGGATGCGACTGGAGGGAATCCATTGTGTCCGATACGCCTGCACGTGGAGCCACGTATATCCGCTGCGTGGAAAAACCGGGCTATGGAGATGAGGTCAGACACGCAAAGTCAAATGAAGTTGTGATACAAGCAAGATGTTTAGACTGACACCAGTCATGAGTAGGAACATAAAGAAGAAGCGTGTGGTAGGCGGGATTGGGAACACGGGAGTGCGAGGCCGAGTGTACGACTCTCAAGTTTGTCTGTAAATAACACACTGGCTGGAACAACCATAAACACGGACCCCTCGCTGGTTGATGCCAGTTGCCAGGGCGTCGGGCGTCGGGAAATGATGAGCAGTGAGAGCAAGCCTTACCAGACGAGAGAATTGGTGGAGATAGACAAGTCAATGCCTCCCCAGCAATAATTCTCAGCACTTATTTGGCGATAGAAGACTTCCTATCGAAGCACACACGATGGCACGAGGTTCGAGCTTCACTGCCCTTACTCTAGCCAGGTATCGCACAATCGTGCGGATCTTGGCGAGATACGAAGCGCAAGGGATCAAAGAACCGTCGAAGTCGAGGAATCAATCGGGATTCGAACGACGATGGCCGGATGTAACACGAGGTTCGGAATCTTGTCTATTGCGATCTGTTTCTTCTTCTGACTACACTGCACTATGTCCTGTGCGGCGCGGAGTGCTACCAGTATGACTGGAAGGACGATGGGACGAGAGAGCGGGTGGGTGCGGGGCGGCGGGTCGACCAAGTCCCTCAACAGGATCGACGAACAATGAAACAAAGAGAATGAAGGCGGTTGCAGGTGCAGCCGAGGCCTTCAGGTTCTTTGTTGCGCCTTCCGCTTTGGTTGTTGTCACCTATGTTAGGTAAGGATGGGTGAGCAGGAGCACCGGCAGTGAGGCCAGTAGGTAATGTGGGTATGTGTGGGGGTGGGTCCCAGATGACTGAGGCGCGACGATGACGACGGGGAGTGATGAAAATAGTATTACGGTGCCAGACGTTCTTTGAACAAACAAGACAGCTGGCAGTAGCCGAAATGGGTGATTACGTAAAGTTAGAGTGGGGCGTTGTTGGGAGGGATGATTTATGACGGGACTTTCGGTCCGGGTATCGGCGCAGAACTTTGCAATGGGTGAGGTTGAGGGGATGTCGCGCTTCTTATAATTTTTGGAAGCCAGCCTCCTTCGTGGGCCATCCACTGACTTTCAGGCCGCTACGCCCCCCCCCAGTGTGGCGCCCGTCCCCATATCACTACCCTAAGTTCATGCTTGCCGCATCGGTGGGCCGCTAGCAGCATGACCGCCAATGAAAACACAGATTCGCCCCCTGATCTGTCTGCTTTATCCTGGCTCGCCACAAGCTCTTGGTTCCTCCAAGTCACTTTTATTCCCTTCCCTTTCAACTTCTATTTCACTCCATCCACGGCGAAGAGCGATCTCTCTTCAACCTGCACCCATCCTCGCCATCTGCCATTGCTGCTCTGCACTGCGTGCACCTCACTGCGCAATCACCTTCGTCCCCATTCTCGCTTCATTTGCTGTTTACTCAATCCTCCCATCTGGCTCAACGCTTTTCAGTATCGCAGCCCGTCAGTACCAGCAACGAAGAGTCAAGAGAGCAAGAGCATGACTCGGCTACGGAGTCCCAGTGGCGGCGGCCGCCAAAACACCGCGATTGCGTGTTCATGCTGCCTGGAACTACCTTATCCTCTCCGCACTGTGGTCGATAGGCGACGGATTACAGCCTACGGTTCTGATTGGCCCAGCTTCGATGCGCAGGTGAAGTCTAGATTGGATGGGCGTGTGTCAGGAAGGGTTTTAGACCCCCTAGAACACCGCTAGCCAACCTAGGTAAACTCACACCTACAATCTGCACTCCTTGAAACGCCGCAATCAAGCGATTTTCCACCCTTCACCCCTTTTTCGTTGCTTGTCCCTCGACGCCATCTCGTGTTTTTGCTTTCTCGACGCAGTTTAAGTCCAATAAACGCGTACCATCCAAACCTCAACCGCCATGTCCTCAACACGATTCAACTCTGCTCTTAAGCAAAATACGATCTTTCTCATCACCTTGTTTGCTGCCGCTAATGAGGCAAGATTGATCGAGTCAAGCTGCCTGTGGTGGTATTCATCCAAAGCCAGCACTGACTGTCCTTGTTCGCACCGTGCTATCGCGAGTACCGTCTCCGTCCGTACCTTGTGCGACGTCGTAGCTGACATTGCGGGTCTCTTTTGCCTGCACTGTTCTTTCTTGGTTGCGTCGATCGCTCACTCGTAAGTCGCAATTTTCATATCGGTGGTTTCGGGGGCCGGGATTGTTTGTCACCGTCCAGCCGCGTATTTGCCTCGATGCTACCATTCATCTTACCACATCCTTCGCACCCCGACACCCGACTGCATCATTGTTCATGATATCTTCTTCACCCTTGTGACATCTTTTTGTCGACCGCCAACACTGGTATCCCCACCAAGTCGACCACTTGTGATATCATCGCCCGGCGTGTTCGAGATTGAGGACACGTTGATTGAGAATGGTGGACCAGCGAGTTGCTGCTAGGTCAGTACGTAATTTCCTTTGTTCCCGTGGATACCGGCGTTGATTGGTAGACACGAGGAGAATTCAGTGGGGATTATGGGCTCAAATTGAGACCATTGGTCATAACAGGCTTCCACCCCTTCCCTCATCTCCTATCCCTTCCCTTGGGCGCTTTTTCTCGAGCCACCCCCTTGCTAGCTGCCAACGTAGCCTTGTTCGGACTGATGCTTCTTTTCGTCGAACGTTCCGGCAACTGCTCCCAGCCACCCTGGTCTGCGCTTGGGGTTATGACTCACTCACAGCCTCATGCTTTGCACATTATTTCCTGCACTCTTCTACCATTGAGGTCAACTTCGCCCGACTTGCTTTTCAAATGGTTGTGCCTTTTTTCTCGATATTTTGTGGTTTCGACCTAACCTCTTCCGAGTATGAGTCCATTCCATTTAGAAATGCATTGCGTGTTCATGTACATCTAATACGAGGCAAGCAGTCGCTAGGACACGCTTCTTCACGTGTGTCGGTCGCGACGCGGCAGGCGTAATACAAGCGCTGTTAAGCTCTCTCGGCCAATGCAGGTAAGCCCATGCTGCACAAACCTGTGGCGGGGAGACAATTTCTGAAGCAATCAGAGTTTGCAAGAACCGGAAGTACTCTTAGGTATACAGTTCCGTGCACTGTGACTCACCAAATTGAAAATTTGTTCTGGGGCGCGGCCTTTACCACCTCCAAGATGGGCAGGGCCCACCGACAACACCACAGCCAACCAGATGAGCCAGATTCACTACTACTCCGGGCAGCATCGTCGATTTAACAATGACATAACTTACAATTGAATTGTGACATAAGTTAATCAGAGTCCTGAGGCCTCCCTAGCAGATGGATATATAGTTCGCTCCTACCTAGTATCTTGTCAAGACATATGCGTCAGTGTATTCTATTGAGATGCAGTGGAACCACTCATAGGACTGTGCACTCATTGAATTGCGTCAACAAAGTAAGTTGCCAAGTAAAGGCTCAATAATATATCTATTCCACCTGCACATTGGTAAGTAACTTGTTCATTAAAGGTCGTTATACTACCTACGGTACTATCCATGGGCACAACGAAGCATCGTTGAATTGATATCGATAAAACATTGGCTTAAATCCACTCCGCTCAAAGAAGTTGGCTGTTAGGTGACGTAGTAATAAATTGTAGTTGAATCATCTACCCACAAACTAGGCACAGTCAATACATATTAGCCATAAGCGACTTCAGCATTATTCGTCTCTCAACTTAAGGATAGAGTAGATAGTCGAATACCAACTCAAAAGCTGGGTATCAAAATGACCACAACCTAACTCACTTAGGTCTTGGCACGTGTCTTTATCACTAAAGGTCTGTCTTACATTTAGGAATGTGTCCACGTCCTACGGTACGTGATGCAAGTAATAGTCAACATTCATTCAATGAACCTACCTCGCGTAGCATAGACTCCATGGACAAGATGCATTAAAGCAAAGAATTAAGAAACAACTATACTTTAGAATGGATATATTGACTTTATCAACGGTTTTCGATATCCCTCCTCATTATTACCACAGCTATGTTATCGTGAAACATTACACCTTATCCAGATTTGAGGGAGAGGGGGAATTGGAACATTCAAAAATATTACATGAAGGAAGAAGCCGCTGGAATACAGTCCAACGAAAGCCACGTTAGCAACTGCACGCCGCAGGGTGGAGGAGAGTGCCACCCACCGGGCCGAGGACAACAGCAGACGCCGTTGGACCGGCTACGATGAGAATAAGAATGGGTAAGTACTGCACGGTAGGTATGAGGCCCTTCCAGGATTTTTACCTATTAGCAGCCGAAAAACTCTGGTCGACAATCCAGGTATTCCCTAGTATTACGACGCGAACGCGGGAACGCAGGCCAGGTTCGTAGTGTGACCTCTTCCCAAGCCTCTGGTTACGATAATGATTATCGTCTGCATTGCAGTATAGACATGTGATTGGGAGGGCAGCATGTCCGATAGCGCACCAGAGTCTAGACCGGCTACGGTCGGCGCGATCTGGTTCGCCCAGGACACTGAATGCTACCCCGATGCGGCAAGCTAAGGCGTGGGTGGCCTGCACAGGATGCTGCATGGTACCTGGTCCTGGCCCGGGGCTCCTTGGGGCTCTTCTCCAGCCAACTCGCCAACCCATGCGACATACCGGCACTACTCGGTAGTCTATATGCGTGAATGATGGCACGTATGTATACACCGAACAATATACTTATACTTAGTGTGAATCCCTTCCCCGCGGACATATGGACACTATGGACGCCAGCCGCTCTCCCCGCTGACGGTATTACATTGAATTGGGCCTGGAAGATGGTGAATGCGGTATGTGCACGGCTGCTCGGGGCCAGCTCAAGCTTGGGTCGCCAATATGGCTCCTCCGTGTATAGGGCCGGTCGCCGGCGGTGGGGACCTCTGCCAAGCCTCGATAGGACAATAACGCCATCGCGAGGTTACCGAGGACTGACCGCTCCGTGACGACAGCACGGCCACACTTGCTCGCGCATTGGAAAATAATGGCCTGGGGAATAAGCCGATTGACATTGGTCACTTAGAATGAGGGTTGGTTTACTATATGTACCTAGGATTAGATTGTACCTAGTCGCCCACTTAAGGTAGGCAGCAAGACACTCTCTACTTAGCACCTTAGGTAAAGTACTAAGGTAGAAGGTAGAGAGGTAGGTGGCTTAACAGTAGCGGCATGTAGGTTACCGGGGAAAAGAAATGGGGACCCTGAACGTGGTGCGCTCATCGTGGCTCTGCAAACGTGGGCGGCACCTTCCAGAAACTTGCATCAATGGGAGCATGACGGAGTCTGTACGACTGCTGTACGGGAAATCCTGATTCCTACGTAAACTTTGAACCGGCCTCTGCTACACTGCATATCCCATATCCCACGAAGTGCCTACTTACCTAGGTACTACCTCCTTCCTTGCAGAGCATCCGCTGCATCTAGAGTCTCCAGAGCTTGCGCCGACACTCGCACTTATCTATCTATCTGCCTCTTCTCTCTTTGGCAAACCCTGCTCTTGGAGTCTGGTCACCCCCGAAATTCCCAAGTCATCGCGGCTGGTGGAAGTCGCTACCCCTTCCCTTCCCTTCCAAAAGACAATTTGAGAATAGCTGCCCTGCACCTCGTGCAAAGACCCATCCGTTTGTGGGGGTTATATTGAACCTTGAAGCCATCGGATTGCAAGGATGACTGTGATCGATATCAACAAGGACCTTTCGGCACTCTTTTCGAGCCAGGTCAAAGCCACCCCAGACCTCGTGGCCTTGGAGGATGGCTCCACAAGCTTGACTTATGCCGAGCTCGATGCTCGTGTGCACAGACTCGCCAGTCGCCTCCAGCAGAAAGGCGTCGGCCGTGACAGTCTGGTTGGCATTCTGATGGGCCGGAGTGCTGACTATGTGATATCGTGTCTTGCAGCCCTTAGAGCCGGAGGGGCCTTCCTTGTTCTTGAACTTGCATATCCCCCAGGCCTCTTAGCCGACGTCCTGGAAGATGCCCAGCCGGTCATCGCCATCACCCAAACGACTTACGCCGGCCAGATTACGGGCCGTGTTCCGTTGATCATCCTAGACGATGAGGAATCAGCAAGAGTTGATAGCAACTCTCTCGATGAATCCATGAATGGATTGCAAGCTGCGCCTGTCGATGATCTTGAACGGCTCGCCTTTGTGTCGTATTCCTCGGGCACCACGGGGCGTCCCAAGGGAATCGCCAACCCTCATCGTGCCGCTGTCCGCTCATACGATCTGCGCTTCGGCCTGAGCGACCTCAAGCCTGGGGATCGTGTGGCATGCAACGTTTTTTTCATTTGGGAGATTCTACGACCTCTCCTTCGGGGAGCCACGGTAGTGCCAGTGCCAGATGAGAAGAGCTACGACCCTGTGGCGCTTGTCGAGTTCTTACAGTCGGAACGAATAACTGAAACGCTTATGACACCTACTCTGCTTGCAACAATTCTGGCAAGGCACGCAAACTTCGGGACTCGTCTGAAGGACTTGCGAACTGTATGGCTCAATGGAGAAGTAGTCACTACTGATCTGGCACGAAGGGGCCTTCGTGCTCTTCCCAACGCACGTTTGCTTAACGTTTACAGCGCTAGTGAGACGCATGAGATAGCATGTGGTGATATCAGGGAGATGTTCGACGACGAAGCTCAGGTTGTTCCAGTAGGGGCCCCCTTCGACCTCGAGCACACCTATATCGTGGACGAAGAAGGCAACAGAGTGGAGAATGGTGTCAGTGGAGAGCTGGTAATTGGAGGCAGCCTCCTAGCACGAGGGTACCTCAATTTGCCCGAAACTACGGCAAAGGCGTTTCTTCGGGATCCGTTTGACTCAACACCCGACGCTCGTATGTACAGGACGGGCGACACTGCCAGAATGCTCGCGTCGGGCCATTTGGAGATTACAGGACGTGTTGGATCTATGATCAAGATCCGAGGCTATAGTGTGCAACCGGGAGCCGTTGAGCACGCCATTACGACAAATCTTGCTTTCAGCCAATGTGCTGTTGTTGCCCATGGCGATGGCCTGGACAGGCAATTGGTAGCATATGTTGTGGCGGATGCTGAAGTGACGGAAGACCGTCCAGCCGTATCCATTGACGATGCCGGTTTCAGCCCAGAAGCAAGACGAATCTTATCAGGACACTTGGCACACTACATGATACCAACGATCTGGGTTCAAATGGATGTTCTCCCTACTCATGAGGTATCTGGAAAGGTAGACACGAAGCGCCTCCCATCCCCGACGCGTGCTCGAGATCCACAAGCCAACGGAAAGAAGGAAGAGACCGACCAGAAGATTACACTCAACGATATCGCTAAAATCTGGGCTTCAGTCTTGAATATGCCACACGCGACCATCATGCAACAAGAGCATGGCTTCTTCGACCTCGGAGGACACAGTCTAGCATTAGTTGAGCTCATCACGAGACTGACAGGTACTTATGGCTTCCCGGTAGCCCTCGCTCGCCTTGCCGGAAACCCAACACTTCAGGGGCATTTAGAAGTTGTGCGAGATGCGCGCGACGGCCACACAGCAGCCGTGCAGGCCGATCTGCCTCGTATACTACAGGCGGACTCTGTTCTCAATGATGACATTCAGCCCAAATCAACGAAGATGCAGCGTCTTAGCGAAGTGGACACTGTCTTATTGACCGGAACAACCGGTTACCTCGGAGGTTTCCTACTCCATACGCTAATCGAAACGACCACTGCGAACATAATCTGTCTTGTTCGTTTCACTGATCTCAACGGAGACAGGAACCAGGCGGGTGGTATGGCCCGGGTTCGCGGCAATCTGCTAGATTTAGGACTATGGAATGACTCCATGCTTGAACGCATTGAGATCCTCCCAGCAAACCTGTCTAGGACACGGCTTGGTCTCTCACCGGACGCTTTCAACGAATTGGCGTCCCGCGTGCAAGTCATCATCCACTCTGCTGCGACAGTCAACCTTGTGTACCCTTACGCAGCTATGCGTGGTGCCAACGTGACTGGTACCAGGGAGATCCTGCGGCTTGCTTGCAAGGCCGGGGCAACTGTTCATCACGTCTCGACGAACGGTGTCCTCCCCAACTCTACCGAGGGTTGGTCTGAGGATGCGATGGTCGATATTGACGCCGTCCCGGAAAAGCTGCTGGACGGATATGGGCAGACGAAATGGGTGGCTGAACAACTTGTACTTGCCGCTGCGGATCGGGGTCTTCCAGCGAGGATTTATCGCCCTGGGACGATCAGCGGCCATAGTACCTCAGGCTCGTCGAATACCTACGACCTTCTTAACGCGTTGGTCGTTGAATCACTTCAACTTGGCCATGCCCCAAACGTCGACGGGTGGTACGCGGAGATGACGCCGGCAGATTTTGTCAGCAAGGCGATTCTCTCGATTGCCGATGTCGCTGACACGGAGCAACGCGTTTTCCACCTGGGCGACCCGAACCCACTTCCTACGAAGGAGCTGTTTGGCATACTGGGGGAGCTAGGGTATGCTACGACGCCCCTCGACTGGGTGGATTGGGTTGCGCGATGGAACGAGCAGAGAGGCTCTCGACCGGGAGATAACATCTTCACAGTCGACATCCTCCGCCGCGGCATGCCCACGATTGAGGGTCTGAAGTGGATTACCGTATTGAAAGACCCGGCAACCGGTCCGCTACTGGCCAAGGCTGGCCTTGAACGGCCGAAGATCGACAGCAAGCTTTTCGCAACTTATACTCGCCATTTCTGCGCAAGAGGCTGGCTGCACAGCCCACCACGCCGACAAGGTTCCAGCCAGTCTGCCTCGGCCACGAAAAAAGGGCCCTTGGCCGGCCGCGTCGCTGTTGTCACGGGTGCATCCTCAGGCATCGGTGCAGCAGTGGCTTCGGCCTTAGCTCAAGAGGGCGCGCATGTTGCAATCGCAGCACGTCGAACTGATGCTTTAGACGTCCTCAAGGCAAAGTTATCTACTTCTGGAGTCAAGGTCCTCGTCCACAAGACCGACGTAACAGACAAATCGCAAGTGGAAGCTCTCATGCGTGAGACAGCGGAGCAACTCGGTCCCATTGACATTCTGGTGTCATGCGCCGGGGTCATGTACTTCACCATGATGGCCAATGTGCAGACAGACGAATGGGAGCGCACGGTCGATGTCAATTGCAAAGGTCTCCTGCACTGCCTATCCTCCACCGTTCCGGGTATGTTGACTCGCGGTGCCGGACACATTGTCGCCATCTCTTCGGATGCCGGTCGAAAGGTGTTCCCTGGCTTGGGCGTCTACTCGGCGAGCAAGTTCTTCGTTGAGGCTACGTTGCAGAGCTTACGTCTCGAGACGGCTGGCACTGGCCTGCGTGTTACGGCTGTGCAACCTGGCAATGTGGCCACGGATCTGCTGGGCATGTCCACGGATCAAGAGGCGCTGAAGAAGTACGGCGAGCCAACTGGTGCGAAGGTCCTCAGCCCCCACGAGGTTGCTGGCGCGATTGTGTTCGCTCTCTGCCAGCCTGAGCATGTTTCGGTTAACGAGGTGCTAATTGAGCCCCGGGATGAACCAATTTGAACACTTTGGGCAGCAGATAGAAGTCTTGGATATGTGATAAAACGGGAAAATTTGGAATTAAATTGGCAACGCACTGGTAGATGTAAAGGTGGGGAGATCTTGGTCGACTCTGCCCCTTTTTATTCTCTTCTCCTTTATTGATACTTGCCATGACCAATACGAGACTATACACACCATGCACCAGGATTACGACGAGCACAAAAAATTTGTTCGGGTTTCCATTGTGGCGGAAAGCAGCCGATTTTTATATAGGATTCGATGTCGAAGACTAGCTAAGACCAGCTACCCCAAATATCATACAACCCATACGAATTTCCCTGGTTTCCATCCCATGTTGCCTGTATCCTATCCCACCTTCTAGAACCCCGTTAACCATCCATCCATCCATCCAACCAACCCAAGTCCCGGCCGTAAAGTAACCCGTGAAGATCCATGGTCTCTGAAATGACCGATCTAGAAACCAAAACATTGAGACAGACGGTCGTGCGCAATCGACCCTAGAGAGCTTCGTGCGATTCGCCTAGGCATCGTTGTGTGAAGCCCCGTAGGGTGGAGCAAGCGGATGCCTCTAGTAGAGAGCGCTGCGCTTGTGGACCTTGGCGGCAGCCGAAGCAGCGGGGGGAGGAGGGGGAGCCTCGCCGTCAGCGGGAGGTGGGGGAGGAGCCTCACCCGCAGGAGGAGGAGGAGGGGCCTCACCATCAGCGGGAGGTGGGGGGGGAGCCTCACCCGCAGGAGGAGGAGGGGGAGCTTCGCCGTCGGCAGGAGGAGGAGGGGCCTCGCCGTCAGCAGGGGGGGCGGGGGCGTCCTCGAGAATCAGAGCAGCCAGGGAAGGAGCAGGCAGGCCCGAGGCAGCTCCGGAGGGAGGGAGAGGAAGTCCCGAAGCAGCTCCGGAGGGAGGTGGTGGGGGAGCAGCAGTCTCAGCAGGAGGCAGAGGGGCACCAGAGGCAGCTCCCGAAGGAGGAGGCGGCGGGGGAGCCGCAGTCTCGGCCGGGGGGAGGGGTGCACCCGAGATGGCTCCCTCAGGGGGCGGCGGGGGAGCAGTTCCCGAAGGCGGGGGAGGAGGTCCAGAGACAGCTCCCGAGGGAGGCGGTGGGGGAGCTCCCGATGGAGGCGGCGGCGGGGGGGCCGCAGTCTCAGCAGGAGGCAGTGGCAGCCCAGAGGCGGCCCCCGAAGGAGGAGGCGGCGGGGGAGCCGCAGTCTCGGCCGGGGGAAGGGGTGCACCCGAGATGGCTCCCTCAGGGGGCGGCGGGGGAGCAGTTCCCGAAGGCGGGGGAGGAAGTCCCGAAAGAGCTCCCGAGGGCGGGAGAGGGAGTCCTGACGCAGCTCCAGAGGGAGGAGGAGGAAGACCCGAGTCAGCTCCAGCAGGCGGCGGTGGGGGGGCCGCAGTCTCAAGAGGAGCCGCAGTCTCAGTCTCGGCAGCCTTGCCCTTGCCCTTGCCCTTAGGGCCCCTACCGGCACCGGGACCGGCTAAGTCACCGAGCAGCTTCTTGAGAGGACCCTCCTTGTCATCGGCGGCGGCAGCATCTTTGTCGGCAGCCTTGCCGCGGCCACCACCGAGGATGCCGAGGAGACCGGCAAGCGGGCCGGCTCGGGCACCTTCGTCCTGAGCAGCCTCTTCACGGGCTACGACAGCATGTTTAGCGTTGGAAGCTGGCAGGGCAGCACCAAGCGAGGCGGAAGCCGCCAGAACGGTCAGGATGGTTCCAGTCTTCATTTTGAAGAAACAAAAAGGTAAATCAGAAAAAACTAGTCAATAGTGATCACAGGGAGAATGTCCAGCTCGCAGAGCTGATGGTCCGTGAGAAGAATAGAAAGATCTGAGCACAGCTGATGATGGGTTAGCAGATGACCAGCTGGAGAAAGTGGGTTTGATCTGACCTCGAGACTAATGGAAGAATAAGGGAGAAGCGAAGCTGTTATTGTTCAATCCCTGGATAGTCTGGCTGATGATGGATGGAGAAAATGGAGATAGATTGGGCACGGGAGGCACGATTATTTATGGACGATTGACATAGTATAACCATTTACCAGGTTTGCATAACGACATCCTTGGTTAAGGTTTACCAACTGTAGAAGTCGAAGACAATCGCCACAAAGAACCATGCTGAACATCCTGTAGCATGGCAAGGGGTAGAGCTCCAGAGTGGAAAAGGGGTGACGTAGCCAGAACGCAGTATACGTAGCCTGAGACTGAGGCAATAGCAGAAATACGAAACATACTATACGTGAGTTTCACGATCACACCATTCTTCATCACCACCATAGCGCAAAGCGATCTTAGCATCGGTTGAGTATCAGAGGATCTCCGTATAGTTGATCACAGATCTCCAGGTGGTAGATCACACCAAGTTCGATGGGATTGGCAACCCCTCGCGACCGACCTGGCGCTGCGCATTCTAGAATGATCCTGGCGATAACAGAGCGATTGACGATGTGCCAAGGTGACTTTCCTTTTGTTGATGTTTTGTGATTGGCGCTGTAGAGAGTCTCACAGGGAGTAGATCAAACGAGTCCCAAACGACGCCAACCGTAACAAGGTCTTGGGGTCACGTGATGGGGGCCGAGAAAGACGAATACCCACGATAGACATCCCTACTTCGGTATAGACAATCAATGCAGAGTTTATGATCTTCGCAAGGGTCCTGCCCCGGCACGATTATTTACCATGGACCAGGTAGCGAGCTCGACCGGGCTTGGCCGATGTGCTCGCTCACTGCTAAAAGCCTCAAGTGCTGGCGACGAGATCTGCAGTCCGCCTGTAACATCGACGACGGACACAGCCACCCGGGACATTGACTTTCATCCCATAAACGGATGGGGGTGGTCGGGCTGGACTTGAGGCTAGGGTATCCCGATCATCGCATTGCGATCCGAACCAGTCCAGGGCGCTCAAGCGCACAGATTACCACCCGCGTTTGCGGTAGATTGACAATGTGTGCTTGGTATGCTTAGTCGCCTGTGTCAAACGCTAGTGTCCGTTGCTTAGAGCCTTCTCAGTGGCCGTCTAGGCTGTCATACTCGAACGTAAACAGAGCCGGTCGCGAAATTTTCTTGATTTACTGTAGAGAGAATCGGAGCAGTCGCTCTGTTCGTATGCCACAATGCTATCAGGAGAACGGGCCAAGACATTCGCAAGGCCGTTTACGAACCAGCCGCGCGAATTTCTGCACAGGGGTCCGGATGTTGCACACGGCGATGTGTGTCACAAGGGGGCCGATAGCTTCTGAGAGATCTATCGAACCAATATTTCAAGCCCGTCAAAGATTCATTGCAAAGCGCGCTCACCGAGGTATGTGACCGCTCGTCTTATGGTCTTATTAGACACATTTCGTCTCATGTCTGTCTGTCTGTCTGCATTGGACATCTCAGAGTCTCAGACTATGGCTTCGCTAGACATGCATGGAAATGGACAAGTGCGAACCTTTCCAAGTTGCCTTATGCATACGTATGCAATTGTTAGTTCGGGTCTAGTAGCGAAGCAAAAGGCTTGGATCGGACGAATTGCGGGATTAGTGGTGGAGGAAGGACGGATTACCTGGTGGTTTGTCATCACCAAGTTCGCCATCGAAGTGCTTGTGGCGATCAATATATAGATAGTCAAGATACGCCGGTTTAGAGGTTTGTGATAATGTTTTCTCATTTTTTCTTTTCTTCCCATCAGTCGATCGCTGTTCTGGTCGGAGCGGTGGATGTACGAAGGGAGGGCGCATGTTGGTGATGAATGGCAACCTGGGACTGTTATAGAGTGTCTACCTACCTCCTAGTGGGTAACGAACGGTTGGTGCTATTCATTCTGTAGATCGTGGCCCCCGGGGACGCATCCTCCTACATGATGATGAACTTTCGGCTCATGGTAATCACCAAACCATATGATGACATGCTGGAGTTAACATAGAAGATGGTACCATGGGATGAAATGCTTGGTACTGTGGGTGGGTAGGCAGATCTTGGTAGATCAGAGCAGACGAAGTCGATATGCCAATGTTGAGTTGCCGAGAGTGAAGGTGAGGTGAGGTGAGCTCCACACAACCAACCTTCAACCTTGCACCTACCGACATGTTACCAGGTGGTGTGCTTGTGTAGGCACATACCTACATGTAGGTGCGTGTGCGTGTGCGAGTACTCGTACACTGTACAGTGCAGTGACTGCATACATGTACCACTTAAGATCCATACTATGTAGGTAATTGTCGAGCTCTGATTGGCCCGGTCCGCCACTGCTACGAGCGGCTTTCGACGGAGGGGATTTTTCATGTGGTACCTACCTCAATGGCTCGGGTGCTCGCCGCTCGGGTCCTGACAGATGGAATGAGGGACGCATCTGAGCAATGTCATCATAGCCCGTTGTCGGCAGAAACCTCCAGTCAGTCACAACTTGCACCATGCCTTGACTCGACACGACAAGCCCGTCTCTCCCTCTCCGCCTCTCCGCCTCTCTCTTCCTCATTTTGAACTGCGGGTGGTGCAAGACGCATATATATAAGTACCTACAGCTGCCACTATGTCAACCTCGACTCCTCTGCAGGCGTTTGCGCGTCGCGGCGCTCTCCTCGCCGGCCGTGCACGAGTCCCCCAGCACGCATGCCCAAGGACCGTCCGCTCTTCGTCTTCGCCAATTGCACTGCGCTCGCGAACAATATGCCTTGCCACCCCCGCCGCCCCCGCCGCCTCGATACCCCGGACCTCCGCCCACACCCGCGCCCGCGCCTTCACCACCACCCCACCACGGCCTTTTGCCAGCGTCGACGAGAGCTTCGACCCCAAATCGATCGAACGAGAGAGCGACGAGGTCGATGTGTGCATAATAGGCGGAGGTACATGATCTCCATCCCCCCACGAGCGCCTCCGCGGCCTGCAGGGCCCGCAAACGACAAGGAGCTCGATGCTAATGTTCCCTGGCTTGCTATAGGGCCTGCCGGCTTGAGTGCGGCTATCCGTCTGAAGCAGTTGGCAAACGAGAGCGGCAACGACGAGTTCAGAGTCATCTTGCTTGAGAAGGCTGGCGAGATAGGCGCACATATCCTCTCCGGGGCCGTCATACAGCCCTCTGCCGTGGCCGAGCTCTTCCCCGACTGGCTCGACGAGGACAACGAGAACCGCTTCCAACATGCCACCCCCGCCGCCGGGGACAAGATGAGGTTTCTGACCCAGTCTTCGGCCATACCCATACCCACTCCTCCCCAGATGAACAACCACGGCAACTACATCGTCAGCCTGAACGAGTTCACCAAATGGCTGGGCGAGCGCGCCGAGGAAGTCGGAGTCGAGGTGTACCCAGGCTTTGCAGCTGCCGAGGTCCTCTACGACTCGGATGGCTCGGTCAAGGGCGTGGCGACCAACGACCTGGGCCTCGCCCGAGACGGACAGCCGAAAGACAACTTCGAACGAGGCATGGAGTTCCACGCACGCGTCACCATGTTTGGCGAGGGCTGCCATGGCAGCTTGACGAAGCAGGTCATTGGCAAGTTTGACTTGAGGAGGGACAGCCAGCCGCAGACCTACGGTTTGGGTCTGAAAGAAGTCTGGGAGATTGACCCCGCCAAGTTCAACAAGGGCCAGATCGTGCACTCCATGGGCTACCCACTGCCTTCCGACACATATGGCGGTGCTTGGATGTATCATTTCGGGGACAACCTGGTGAGCATTGGACTAGTCGTCGCTCTGGACTACCCGAATCCTTGGCTATCTCCGTACGGCGAGTTCCAGAAGCTGAAGCAGCACCCGCTTTACAAGTCGGTGCTTGAGGGTGGCAAGTGTCTATCTTATGGCGCGAGAGCTCTGAACGAGGGTGGATTCCAGTCCATTCCCAAGGTCGCCTTCCCCGGCGGCGCATTGATTGGCGACTCTGCCGGCTTCGTCAACGTTCCCAAGGTCAAAGGTACACACAACGCCATGAAATCCGGCATGCTAGCTGCCGAATCCGCCTGGACCGCCTTGTCTGGCGGGGACTCTAGCTCCGTCTTCCTCTACAGCTACGAGGATTCGCTGCGCAAATCGGCAATTTGGAAAGAATTGAAAGAGGTTAGGAACATGCGCCCTTCCTTCCAGACCCCTCTTGGCGTGTTCGGTGGTGTGATGTACTCCGGTCTGGAGGCCTACGTGCTCAAAGGACGAGTGCCCTGGACATTGAGTCACAAACATGCCGACCATGCCGCCACAAAACATGCCGACCAATGTAGCAAGATCGAATACCCAAAGCCGGATGGCAAGATCTCGTTCGACATCCTAACCAGTGTTTCTCGAACGGGGACGAACCACGAAGAGGATCAGCCTGTCCACCTCCAAGTCAAAGACTGGGACGCTCACGCCAAGGAGACGTGGCCTGCATACAAAGGCCTAGAAAATCGGTTTTGTCCCGCTGGTGTCTATGAGTACGTGGAAGATGACTCGAAACCGCTCGGTGTCCGATTCCAAATCAACGCGCAGAAGTGAGTACTTGAGTAGTTTCTTGGCCTCTCCAACTACAGCCCGTGCTGACTGGACACTAGCTGCATTCACTGCAAGACGTGCGATATCAAGGCTCCTCATCAGGACATCAATTGGGCTGTTCCTCAAGGCGGCGAAGGTCCAAAGTATTACAAGACCTAAGGTTGTTGTTATTGTTGTTGCATGATGGTGTGAAGGATAACGCTTTGGAAAGTTGTGATTTCGGAGCAATCTACTAATTATACCCACGAGGATCTATTAAGAAAGCATTTACAGGACGATCGATCAACATCGGGCGCAAGGACTTCATTGTAGATTATGATATACACGAGACATTCAAACGCAAATCAATGGCATATGAGTCGCTCCCGAAAATCCAAATCGTCGCGCATATGGGCCTACAATGTGACGTCTATGCCAGGAATTGAGCTTCATTGTGTGGTCATCAGCTCCGCTGTTCATTCATGATGCTTATGCCAAATAACGTGCTATTCTCGACGCATGCACGGTAGCGCAAATATGAGGTAAGACTTTGGCTGGCGTTGGCGAAGTCTCTATCTTCTGCCACACTTGGCTTATCACAAAACCCCAATGGAGGCCGCAATCGCCTCTGGCCGACTCCACTACGGTTGCCGAAAGACGTGAGCCGCATCGCCATTTACAACCTTATCAAGAGCATACAAACGAGTCTCAATTGAGTATGATAGGCCATCATATGCACGGTTACATATGTTGCGCCTCATTTCTGAAGTTGCTACGCAATATTAGAAAACTTTCAAGTCGTTCACATAGTTATAAATGTGATAGTTGGAAGCAATGCTACGCTCGTTGCTTGCCTCCGAATCACAGCGCGCATTCGCCTTTCGACCCTATGCATCTCGGGCGAGGCGAGGACGAGTCTGGTTGGCTCTCGAAAGAACACCCGATGTGCCAATGGCTCAATCCTGCAGTTTGTGCTACCCTCGCGGTCGCAATGTTTCCCCAGATGGCTAGAATGCTACGCTGAGCGGCCTTTTTGGAGTCGTGCGTTTCCCCAGAAAGGCGAATTTTGCACTGGGCCGCCCTGTCTGTCCAAGCTGGAGGCGGCTGGCTTGTGCTACTTTGCTCTGCTGTATGATCTGTCAAAAGCTGTGTCGAGCCAAGGAATGTGTGCTTTCGTTCCATATGAATGATCTCATGCTCGGAATGCGACCGTTCAGCCATGGCTATCACTTGCCTTAGATCTGTAATCTGTGTCCGTAATGACCTGCTACGCTGGGATCATGGCCGCATCGACTTGACCTATGTACTACTAGAGTGTCTGAAGATTCGATAATAGCTGGATAGTTCAAGATACATAAGGCCTGTCCGCTGCACCCCTGCTCCTGGTATTTACACATCCTATCCTACCTAGTCTACATTACCGTAAAATGGCAATGATTCTGACTTGGCCGGTTCTGGCAATATGCTTGCCTCTTATCATACTCGTTGCACTGAAACCACTCAAACATGGCTTCGTGTCCCAGAGGTTCAGATTTACTGGGAGCCCAACCCGCCCTTCTACTCCGGAGCTCGAGAAGCAGCGACCGTCGAAGTCTCTAGCCTCTACCACCTCCGACCTCCCGAAGACATTCGCACTCACACCAAGAGACCAGCTGAAGGACTTGGCGCGAACCTTGCAACCAGCGCAGCAGAAAGCACTGGGCAGCCTCAACTTTCACCAGGACGTATTCGAGCGCTCGCTGCTGGGTCTGGCTGAGAACTATCGCGATGCTGACGACTCGAGATACATCTGCTCTGGGCTTTCTGTCCGGGAAGTCAAGGCGCTGGGCGACTTTCCGGACCACGCGACCCTATCGGGTGTTCCCATGCCAAACCCCTATCCAGAGTTCGACATCGACACCGCGAAGCCACGTCCATACAGGCCCTTGAGGTGGCCGCATCACCAGACCATGGGTAGGAGCCAAGCCCGCTTTCTCCAACTATCTTACCTGCTACCCTACCCACCCTATTCAACTGTTCACCTGCTAAGAGATACATACTATAAACACAGCCGTAGCAAAACTCGAGCCCGACTTCTGGATTGAGCTCGAATCCACATACAAGGAGCGTCTCGCGCAGCGCCATCGATTATACGAAAAGCATGGCGCCGACGTCGTGCACTGGCTGCCCGGGTCCGAGCTTGCGTGCAAGGAGCTCATGGAAATGGTCTTGCAGTTCGTGTGCGCGCGGTATCCACAGTACTTCGTGCTATCGGATGACCATTTTTGGCTCGAGAACAAGATCCTGGAGGTCCGCGCGAACATTCGGGCGAAGCACCCGCTCCTTGTCCTATTCGACCACGTACCGGAAGACTTTGCGATCATGCAGCGCGACGCAGAGACAGGGTACTACGTCTTCCGCGCGGGCGCGATCTGCTCTGCCATCGGGTTCAATGTCGGGACGAAGATCGGGAAAAAACTACACGAGATCCACGTGCCGGTGCCCGACTACAAGGAGAAACTGCAGTTTAGTATGGACCGGTGAGCTTTCCCCTTGGCCTCCTTACTCATTGCCCCACAGGTGGCAATAATAATGACAATGACAACATCTGACGACTTCCCCCGCAGGTTCTTCTCCAAGATGCCGACAAACAAGCCCTACCAGAGGGGAACGTGGGACCTCGAGCTAGACCAACCCCTTTACCGAGCGCCAGGAGAGGTGCCAGACCGCACCTTTGAGGAGAACGATGTCGCGCGGTTGTGCTACCGCGTGGACTGGCAGACGTTGCGGCGCATGCCGCTGTCGGGCGCCGTCGTGTTCAACTTCAAGGCGCTGTTCACGCCAATCGAGGAGGTCAGGGACGAGCCCTACGTGCCGAGCCTCATCCTCGCGTTCTTGCGAAACGGCAAGGCGAACATTAAGAACTACAAGAGCGTCGGGGGTGTCAAACATATCTTCACTCCGACGCTGGAAGGATACGAACGAGAGCAGAAGGAAACTGGGCTGATAGACAAAGATTGGGAACCCTCGACTTTGGAAGAGGGTCCCTTTTTTCAAGGCTGGGAGAAGAAATGGCACGCACAGCAAGGGTTTTGAATATAACATTGTGAGGACGTAGGCGCGCATTCGGGTTAGGGAGTTCAAAAGGCCACTTTGCTTGTGCCATCGTCATACTTGTTCTCAATCCGATTCGATTTATACTCGTTCGGTTTTGTTGAGATATTGGCATGCTCCCTAGGTGTTTGCGTAGTATCAAGGCTTCTGTGATCTAGATACATGTATTTCTGCCTCCGCATCCCTGATTACAGTCGGGTCTCGACGTGTAGCGTTCACTGCAACTCAAGTCAGCCCACGCGGAGAACAAGGTCTTGGAAGTTTTGGATACTGTACTCACGGATACATATCATGAGAATCCCTAATTCATCAGCGTCTTCAAGCCAGAGCTCGACTCTGGGGTTCATGGCCAAGCCCTTTTCAACTAGAAAGAATTCCGCCTGGATCATTTCCCTGCCATTCCATTGGGCTAAGAAACGCCCATATAGACTCAGCCACGTCTTCTCGTCTCTGGCTTGCCAGAGCCACTTTGGGCCCGGGGCGAGCACGCGCCCAAGCTCCATGCAGTTGAAGTGCGTTAACCTATGGTATGCGCTATACGCCCAATGCACGAAGAATATGGTCACGAGGGTGCGACGCTTGGCTTCGACGTGAGCCCACATGCGCCAGGGTGGACATTCGTGTGACTAAGAAGCTGCTGAGTTAGACTGTATTCATCTCAGGTGCGAGGCGTAACTTAGTAAGTACCAAAGTGACCCCAAACACCAATTAATTATTTGATTTTAGAGTGAGGGGGGGAATGAAACCAAAAAGACCCTTACAGCTTCTTCGTGAAGTAACATCCCTGTCGACAGCACATGATTGGCCATTTCGTGTATGGCTGAGAATATGCAGCCCGGCACGACTGACATTGTGCCCTGGCGATTCGAAGGAAATAAGAGGATAATGAGAAGAACCAAGAGGCTTTGCATGGCGGCTAAGAGAGTCGGGGCGTCGTATGTGCGATACTGGACACATCGTATCAATGAGCTGGTCTCTTCACATATTCGATACATGCGATCACTCGAAGAATACGCACCTTTCCCAGTATACTCTCAATCTCTCCTCTGACAGCACGTTGGACGATCTGCTCCGAGTCCTCAGCCTGCCCTACCCACATCTTGCAGAGCGTAACGCATCTTGAGATGTGCTTTGGCATCCCTGAGGCACCACTCGCAGGGTCCTTTCCATCGCACAAAAACTGGAAGCAGTGAATTACGGGTGGAAGCTGTATGCCTTTGGCCAGCATGCGCGGCCAAGAACGGAGGACACGGATAATTGTTTGCACTGCGACGAAAGAACCACGACTGTCAGCAGATTGATGTCGGTAAAGTTCCATCACACAGGAAGTCGCATACCGCTGTGGTCAACAAGCTCTGGCGGATCAATCTGTTCTGTCGTCCTCGCCGCCAGGGCCATAATCCACTCATCGATCTCTCGCGCGTGTGGCGCCGACGCCGACTCGGCCGTCGATTCGGGCGTTGATCCAGTTGTGGCGAATGACCCTACCCCGTTTGAAAGCAGTCGCGTCTCATCTACGAGGTGCTCTTGCAGTACCGTTGGCTCAGTACTGCAATCTAGATCGAGCTGGACATTGAGACTTTCGACGCCGAAAGAGCTATCGCCATGGCGGCTGTTGCAAGGGGCTGTATGTGTACCAGCCGTACTAGCAGACGTCGAATAGGTGGATGCAAAACCTGATCCGGAGCTCGGCGTAGTATCCGAGACGTCGGCCGAGTCGGCCGGTACAAAGAAGCCCGCCAAATCGGGGCCGCAGTGCAGGTAGGCATCTTCGTCTGATACTGCGAGGGTCTCCGCTCCCACCGCTCCCGCGTTAATGCTCGGGGAAGGGGCGACAAGCTCAGAGTTGGACGTCGGGGGGGAGTTGGTGAGAGAATGTCTTGGTGGGCGAGAGTACACGCAAGCAACGCCGCGGTCTTCACACCGTGAGCATACCGGCCTTTTCAGATCACATCGAGCCTTGGCCTTGACACAGTGACTATACTCGCACCACCCTACAATTAGCCTCTGCATATCTTGTCGAGCTGTCAAATAATAGCATCTGGCAACTGACTGGCACGACTTTTGGCGTAAACTCGGCGTCGGCGTGAGGGTGCATCTCTTCGAGTGACGCACCAGGGACGACTCTGTACATTTCTTAATCCGTCAGCGAAATCTACAAATACTTCGATTCCTAAGGAGATATGGTATGAATCCGAGACGGACGGACGTACTTTGCTTGAACGCCTTCTTACACTGGCCACACCGGTATTCCGCTGCGGGATTGTTCATCCCGGTTCAACACAACAACAAAGAAGCACAGCGCCAATTCAATTCCGGAGTGTGAGGTAGGTACGCAACGCGTTTTCTTGCGAATTCACGCGTTCCTGGTTCTTGGTAGCCATTGTCGCATTTGTATAGTTGAGAGTTGATGCTGAGTAAACTCAACCCGGAATTCCGGGCCATGATGTGATGTCCGTCTCCACAAAGTACTAAGTAGAGTCCGGAGATAGAAGTTGGCGAGGTTGGTGATTCAGGGTCTATCGACTCGAGTGCGGTTAGAAGGCACGTACTGTAATTAGGTACTGTACTCGTAGCCACTCCCGCGAATCATCTCTACCTGGGGTACCGAAGTCCACTAGATCTAGTACCTAAGTGTAAGTACCTAGGTACTAAGTAGGTAGGCTAGGTAAACAGGGCGCGTGAGGGTTCGTAACAATTCATTCCGAAGCAGCTTGTTGGGTCGAATTGAACAATGCATACGTTCTTTGATCGAGGAGAGGCGAGGAAAGGATTGGCCATAGAAAGGTTGAGTTTCGGAGAGATTCTGCAGGTGATTTTCGGGATGCTGGATGGATTCAAGGTTGACTCGAAAAGTGCAGGTGGACAGGCGCTAGTTTCAGGGGATCAGATCTGACCTCGGGAGGGGAGTCAGGGAGTGAGTTAGTTCCCTGTAGGGCTCTAGGTACCCTGCCAGGGGACCAGACGGGTATAGACGAGAGGTATCATGCTCGAGTGCTCTACCAACCAAAAGCAATAAATTAAAGACATCCATTGGGGAACACCACGTCAAGAGCCCATTAGTATCATCATCCTTCATCCAGCGGAAGGGTTCGTTACGCACGTGTGTAAGTGCCCAATATATATCATTTGACAATACTAGGTATGCTCATTGCTTTACCTCAATTATCAATGTCTGTCTTGGGAACTTCGATATTTCTTACACAGGTACGTATTTAGCTACTCGCTGTGAATAATTCAGTGTGATGAAATATGGACATAGCAGTACTAAGCATCTCGGCGAGAGGCAGATGGTGCCAAAACACTGCATGGGAGCTAGATCTTGCATAACACCCTCAAACTTGCTCAAAACCAGGTCTATTCAGCCGATCCCGTTACCCAGCACACCAATCTTTACATGCAAGGGCTCTGCAGCCCGCCGCATCTCCAACCTTATTCTTACCGTTTGGACAGGATACATCACGGCCGGCACCGTATTCAAGACCGTTGTCACCGTTTGATACCATGTACCCCATATGTGATAGTACATTCTACCGAGTCTCCACGATCTTCCGCGGCGTCTATTACTGCCAAGGGGTATGAGACAAAGTCATTTTGCGTCGAGGGAAGTTCCGATGATTCTAGGTACTAGGTACTGTTCCGAATTCTCGCAGTATTGCCTGACGACATAATGTAACATACAAATGTTACATAAAGAGCTGAGTCATGACCCCTTTGCATTTTATCGAGTTTCTTCGAAGTCTTATAACAGGGTCATTGGTACAGGAACTGCATATAACAGCAAGTGTTCAACTTACAAACCAAGATGATAGCTTCCGTCTCTATCATTGGTGCCGGCAATTGCGGATGCGCGTTTGCTGCCGACCTCGAGAATCGCGGCATCCGGGTCCTCTTGTATGCCCACCCCGATCATAGTAGGAATGTCGATACTATACGCGGGAATGGATACTTGGACTCGATAGGCAAGGTGGAGGGCCGTTTCTACCCAACAGGTATGTCTCTCGCTCGAGACTGTTTTCTGCAATTTCTTTCGAGTATACCTTGAAGACACACATTCGACCAAAGGCATATCATGCTCGGATGTTCTGTTGTTGTTCATGCAGGCCTCTGTATACTGGTCGACTATTACCTCGAACAAGGGGGTAGGGCTAACTCGAGGAATTAATAGTCAGCACCGACATGGAGGAGACCCTCCAATTTTCAAACGTGGTCATCATTGCCGTTCCATCATACGGCCAGGAGAACATTCTGTCGGAGCTCGAGAAGTTTGATGTTAGCAAGCACATCATCATCGCTGCGAGCGGCAATTTCTTCACACTTGTAGCACACAAGCGAATACGAGCCCGTTACCTCCTGGAAACAAGTGCTTCCCCTTACGGATCGCGCATGGTCGGTGGGCAGCAGCACGAACAGCAGCATCTAGCTGAGTCGTGGTACGGCATCAATGTCTTCGGCTTCAAAACGGTAATGCCAATTGGTGCACTGCCAACCGACATAGGCGCACATCTCCGCGCAGAAATAGGCACCATCTTCCCTGGTTCACTCCAGTGGTGCAGCAATGTTGTCGAAGCTGCATTATATAACTTTGTGAGTCATCATCTGTTGCCTGATAGTAGTCGTGCTTGGACCCAGAAGAAGTTCCTATCTGCTTGTCTTACGTTTCAGGGCCGGGCTTCGTGTTTCTACTTGATAACATCTCTCTCCCGCCATCACGATCAGTACCAAGAACTAATATTGTGTAACAGAATGGCGTGCTGCATCCCATCACAGCGATCATGAACGCCGGGTGGATTGAACATACAAAGGGCGATTTTTTCTTCTACCAAGAGGGCATGAGTCTTTCTGTGACGAAAATTATGCAGGAAGTAGACAACGAAAGAGTGGCAATTGGAAATGCATACGGGTCCCAGCTGTCTTCCTGCCTAGAGCAAATGAACACTTACTACGGACTGAACCACAAATCATTGAACGAGTTTGCCAAAGGGTCCTCGCTGCATAGTACGATGAAGCTATGCCCGACCAGTATGGAACATCGATATCTACTCGAGGACCTGCCCTACGTCTTAGTGCCTTGGTACGAACTTGGCCTGAAGGCTGGGAGGCAGTCCCCCTTCATCCAATCCCTCATCCTCTGGTCCTCGATGATAAACAACACGGACTATTTGAGAACTGGGCGAAATCTGAAGTCGCTAGGCTTCGCGGACTGGTCGCGGGATGAGATCGTTGACATGATTTCAATGACGACATCCGATGCGCCGGCATCTGAGTTGCTGCAATACACTGAGCTGCGCGCAAACAGGAAATCAACTGCGATGCAATACATGTCTCAATACGACCTTGGAATCGATCTTCCAAAGCTGTAGGCTAAAATCCATCAAGAACTTTCACAGTATGACAGTATCGGTATTAAAAAGTGACTTTCTGGAATATATCAATTGGCAATATACTTCATTTGTCAAGTACTTATCTATACGAGGGCATCTACATTGACACAGGAGGCCTGTAACTCCATTGCGGGTATAGTGCAAGTCGCGCCGGAATTGCATCGGATGGTGTGTGTGGGTGAAGTGCGTGAAAAAGTGAAAGAGGGCTGCGTACCCTGGTGAGCTAGGTACCCAAGTATGTACATTAGCTATGTAGACAGAGAGCTGTGCTGCATCTGCACTAATCATTTGTGACGAGCTGCCTCGGGTAGTAGTAGATGATACCAAAATCTATATTGGCATGACTTCCTTCTCTCCTGTCCCGGTATCAGCAGGACGTAATGATGCCAGAGCAGCACTGATCGCGTCGTCCATCCCATCGTCCAGTTTTTCCTGCGGCTTCGCATCCTCATCCTCTGAAGGTATCCAGTTTACCTTCCGTGCACAAACAAGCATGAGATCAGCAAAAAGATCGGTGACAGTATTGGTCAGAATGCCAAGAATAACAGTCAACACGGCGAAAACCACGGTGTTGCTGAGCAAGTCTGTATTGTACCGCTCACGGGCCACAAGTAGAGGGATGGCAAGCACCAATATTGCGGGAACTTGGCCTGCTGTGAGAATGGAAAAACCGTTGATCATGTCTCTTGTTGAATGGTACGGCGACAGAGCCCTCTCGCCTTGTCTCAGTAAGACGAAGACACCAGCGGCGGCGACTGTGAGCACGAGATAATAGTCATAGTAGTAGGCTACCGCGTTGAGGATAATAATGCCCAATGTCAAGAAGAAGAGGAAGAGCCGAGGACTTCTGGGGTAGCGCGGTCTCGATCTTAGTGCCCTGAGTGCAGGCGGCGAGCACTCCAACAGAATATCCTCCAGCTTCTGCAGATCACCTTTGCAAAGCGCAACTTGAGTCGTCATATGCCGGCCCAGATCGGCCTGTTTGGCGAGCGCATGGAATGCGTCGACGTTCTTTTTGAGTGTCGCATAATGAGTCCCTGCCAGATACTGTAACTCAAACGGAAGCGGAAGCGCGCGTCTCCTCCATAGCTGTTCCCATGCTAGCCAGATGTTCATGATGAATGCCTGGCCCAATTGCCCCAGAACATTCGCGATGCCGACGGTAATCTGGAACCATAGTTTCTCGGGCAAGTGCTTGTATGCCGGATTCCATGCAACGAAGGAGTAGGCAACCGTGTTCGCTATCGGCAGAGCCAACCGCTCAACTGCGAAAGTCCAGGCCAGCCTCAAGCTTGCCTGTGGAAAGCTGAGCATGGACAGAATTTGAACACCGGTGCGACTCTGCGCGGGCAATGTTCGCGCATTGAAGGCGCGCTCGTTGATGGTGAACGCGATAACGTCAGGCAGCACAGTCACGGCTATGATGAAGAAGCCGAGAAGAATCGTGACGCCGATCCGCATAACCGGGACCGACGGCGACTCTGATGTCCGGCATTGCTCGAAAGCGCTCAAGAACCAGCCGCGTTTTTGGAGCGTTTCAAATTGTTTTAACGAGGCGTTGATGTAGACAAGCAATGGCCTCCGGACACTGCCTGGCACCTCTGGGCGGCGTGCAAAGCTTCGCAGTGACGCTATCTCCTCGCGTAGATCTGCAATTGCTGTAGACTCGCGCACACAGACCACGAACTGGTCATCTGAGGCGCGAGTCACATCCCGATAGAAAGTCGTCCACCGAAGGCTCTTCCACCCGTCACGAGCCATTGCGTTGTCTGTTCTGCTTGAGGATTATTCGAGTCGCACGTTTCGTGCGAGGTCAAACAACAATTGTTTCTCTTTTCAGACTGATCGAAACCTAGGTGGTCATGTGAGTCGACCCAGACGAAAGGAGCACGACCGCTTTTGAGTCGTGCAGAGCAGCGAGTCCCTTGACATTGTGTCGAAACGGTTCATCAACAGATGGCAGCGAAGAGTTGTAGACCGTATAACACGGACTTGCGCTGCGTGATGCACGATGCACGATGCCCGATGCCGCGAAAATGCAACATGCCGACTGCACTCCTACCTAGCAGGGGCCAGGATTGCCTCTTTCGGTATTGCCTCTAATTTGCTCGTCTATAGTTCTACAGAGGCTATATATATTTGAGCTACACCACATGAAGAGCTAGTTGTCATAGGTCACGAACCGTGCGTTTCTTGACAGCGTTTCTCGACAGCACCTCTTGAATTCGACGCGATATTGATTCACAGGACCATTGACCACCTGAGAGGCACCGCGTTCCAATTACTGCATATACGCAACTACCTACCTAGCACCCTAGGTGCTTAAACCAGGGAAGACTGGCCCGGATTAGATAATGGCACCCCTCTGTCGTGATCATTGCAAGTCATCTTCCCAATTTGCTGGTCATAATCACTACTTGACTTACAGTACCTAGGTAACCGAGTAACCAAGCTCAGGTAAAGCACCGTACTATTTCTGCCGCTTCCATGTAAGTCGTCCGGGTAATGCGACGAGGTGGATCCATTTTTGGGCCATGGCACCGACTGGCTCATATTTGAGCAAATTTCCGCGTGTCACCACCGTCGATTCTCGCCTCACTCGTCTTCCGTAATTACCACCTCGCACGAGTTTCTATAGACGCTGTGACAATACCAAGACCATAGGGTCATAAATAATGCCCCAGAAACATGCTCACATTATAGCCGATACAGTAGGGGCTCTCGGCACCTGAAGGCCATCTAGCGGCGAACTTCCGAAGGTCCTGGGGCAGGGCTTTACGCACAGATGATTTTTGGGCCATACACATTTCGAGCCGTGAGTCAATTACATTGCCAGAAGAAATTACATACTCAAATTGCTGCTCATGAACGACTTCAGAACATCGCCTATTCCTTGTTCGGTGTCAGAGTTTTGACAAATGATCTAGCTGCATTGTTATGAGTACCACCCCAGACGCGGACCCCTTATGTAACAGAAAACAATTCCCATCTGTCTCTTTTGAGCCACCAACATCTATTCGCTCCGACCTACATCGATCTTCTCGGCCAACTCGTTTCTCTATCCTAGGAGGCAATTGAACTTCACAAAGCGGCCTGTATGTGTGACAAATGGCTAGCCTCTTATCATCATTGAGTAAGCGATGCATAGAGGGAGCATCGAACTCACGGTTTGCTAGTCGAGCCTCCCTATCACCTAGTCGGCACCGTCCTCGCTCTCAATCAGAAGCATCACTTGCTTGATTGTTCTCGCCTTCGGTCTCAGACGAGCTTTGGTTGATCGCCGCATTTCTCTGAGGCTCAGCGTGCTCTTCTTCATACATCTGAGATAACCGCTGCCAAAGCTCTCCAGTGTTTGCCATCCTATTGTCGTCCTGATGCGCGGTTGCAGCTCGGTGACGCTGTTCTTAAGCCTGAGTTCTAGGGTGCAACATCCGAAGGCTATTGGGCATCGCCGAAAAGCTGGCATCTGGCATACATAGAAACATGGCAATCTGGCTCGGTTCTTGAACCTGAAGTCTGGTGAGCAACCTGCCCCGGAGACTCGTGTATCAGGTAATAAATTGGAAATTGCGGCAGTGGCAGCGTGACTGGGTTGCACGGTCGCAATCATCGGGCGCGAGGTCGGGTGCCCGCCATCATTGTACTGTCCCGTGACAGTATTGGGGACCAAATGATACTTCAAATCAATCAAGAGCAGATGGGATTGATATTGTTAATGCAAAATCAGAAAGATTCTTCAGTTCAGTGATACTATGCTATTGAAATAAAAGAAAAGCCTGCCAACGGGCTTAAGATAACCGTATGCTATCTAATCTCAATGAGTGTGGGTTAACCAACCTTAAATCAAATCAAACGAGTTCCCTAGCCCAGAACATAAATTCTATGTTGCAGATGAAGCGAAGTTAGACGACATAGAAGGTAAAATGAAGACAGTTGTTCTTGCTGGCGATATCAGGAACTCCAGTGCCCCCTTTGATATAAGCCTTTCCGTGACCCAATTGCTTGTAACACCAATCAATCGTTGCCTGGTTGCCAGGTCCCTTCCAATTGCCTTCGGTGCTAGCAAGGACCTTCTCACCATTCGGCTTCTTGTCGAGAGCTGCTGCTGGCGCGCCTCTCACGATGTCTTTAGTGAATCCATTGTGAACATTAGTACCATCAGTTGAAGCCACAGTCGCAGCACCGTCGCAGCCTTGCTCCAGGGAAATATCGCCATGAGAACGTCCGTCGTTTGATGCTTTGACCTGGAACTCTCCCCATGTAGAGGGGATTTGATCACCACGCTGGACCCGTCCCTTGAAGGAGAGGCTCAATGGGACAAAGACCGTCTTATTGGAACCAACCTCCACGTGTTTCAAGGGTCGATCAAAGTTCGCAGCGTTGTTGATGTTGTTATAGAAATAGTAAGTGTGCTTCTTAGCCGACCTATTGGTCAAAAGGATACCAGGACCGAAAACCTTAGGGGCCGCTGCCATGGCCATTGTAGATTGCAATGAAAAGTCCACCTCCTGCGTCTGCTCCCCATTGTCACTTTCGTGGACACCAGGTGTATCTTCAACAACAGGCTCAACTAGATCTCCGGCGACTTGCTTGAGTGCCTCGTCACTAGTAGCTGTGCCTACCTCATTATCGCCTGAGGCTGAGAGAGCAGCTAAGCTAAACGCAGACGCAGTAATTGATTGACCAGTATACTTTTTCGACGGGTCGGGTGCAGCATTACCATCCTGCAGAACAAATTAATAAAGGACATCTGGGATGTTTGGCTTTAGATAGACCGATGACTTACGCTGTAAACGATGAGTATATCCTTGCTACCTTTGCCAGCCTTGCTCTGTTTGTTATCCTCAGGGTTGCCTTTGTTGCCACCCCTGAAAAGAATTAGTGTATACTCGGATGTATGAACACAACGAACTCAACTTACCAAGCACCAACACCAATATAGGTACGACCGTTAGCGAAGGTTCTTACGAACTGCTCCAAGGGCTGAAAGTCTTTTGGAGGGCCGATGCGCTTCACATGTCCCTTTCCATCAAGGAATACATGGCCCTTAAGCTGATCTTTCTTTGCCTGGGAAAGTTTGTGGTACTTGTCGTTACAAGCCTGCATGAAAGTCTCATGGCCCTTGAATTTTCCTGGGGCATCTCCAACTTGCTGGCAGGTCATATTGCCACCAGCACCGACGATGTTACTGATGTCGATAACGTCGTTACCCTGGAATCCAGACTTAGTGATCTCGCATTGTTCGCCAATTACGCCTTCGTGGACGGCTATGATCGCGCCGGAGGTTCCATCGGGAGCTTCAATATTAGCTTGACTATTTGCCTTGATTGTGAGGTCCTTGTTGGCATTATAGCCATGACACTGGAAGGTTTGAGAGTGGTTGGAACGGTTCTTGATACGAAGAAAATGCATCTTGTATTGAATGTAAACTTGCGAGATGCAGATATTTTGGGAAATAGTATGGTAAAAGATTTGTCTATGCCGATGTGTTGCGTGCGTGCAATGTGACGAGCATAAGATAACTAGAAGAGGACTCCATGGCATTTTATATTCCCAGAATTGCAAACTCCCAGGAAACAATGTCATTGATCAGGCGGCTCTACAATGAGCCAGGTTGTTCATTGCCACACAGCCTTTGCTCATGAGGCAAAATCGTCAAAGGGGGCCAAAGAGCCATAGTGGCATCGGTGCGATTGTTTGCGCTTAATCTGCCGCGATCCGATTAGCTGAGGACACCAAATATCTTGGCCAACAACAGACCGAAATATTGAGCGGCACAATCATCATGAGCCTCTGAAATGCGGCGTGGACTCCAGAACTCTGAAGACTCCGCCGCAACTAAATAAATACTTAGGGGTGAGGTAAGACATTAGACTAACCAATCATGACAAGGCCCAGTGATGCGGCTCACGTATTCCATTAGCGGTGAACCACTGACACGCAAAGCCTCGTCCCAGAATAGTAACTCATGTTGGTTCTATGTAATTAGCAGGCAGCTGCTGTGCGATAAATATTATCACAAGCAAAATCTGCATTGCTACTTGTCAGAAATACGCCATCATGGATTAAGGCGGCGACATC
Source organism: Astrocystis sublimbata (assembly GCA_022453515.1). Lineage (NCBI taxonomy): Eukaryota > Fungi > Ascomycota > Sordariomycetes > Xylariales > Xylariaceae > Astrocystis > Astrocystis sublimbata. The sequence goes on from JAJNNY010000023.1 coordinate 420,193, forward strand.
ATCTGCTCCCTTCATGTGATCATAGTTCCTAAAAAAAGCAGTATTATCGCTTTTCCGAGTTCAAACTTGAGCAAACATTCTTGTCCGAGTGACGCACTTTGCCACGTTTACCGTTTTGTGACGCTCCTTCTCGTGGTCTAGATTCGTGTTCCTTCTCGCATCGCTGATATAAAGCTCTGTCATTGCACCAGACGAAGTGGTAGAGTTTTTCCAGTGCATCAAGTCCTTTCAATAACATCATATTCATTCGCAGGTTTTTTTTCCAAACAAATCAAAAAATGGTTATCAAGAAGCGGCAAATTCTCTGGGATTGGACGAATACGTCGGATATCCCTGACAAGATAAGCCAGGTTCCTTTTGGTGGTAACAGCCCAGTCGCCTCCGTTGTCAACTGGAATGCCTGGGTCCCCCCTGAGCTGAAGGGTCGAGCACCTTTCCGGCCTATGGTTCGTGTCCTTGACAGCACCAAAGGTAACGACTGGGCTACGATTCAGAACTCCAGCTATCCTATTATACTGTTTTTCAACGAACCCGAACGTGCTGGAATTTCACCAGAGCAGGCAAGGGATATTTGGTACCATCAAATGTTGCCTCTACGAAAGAACAAAGGGAAGAAACTAGGGTCTCCTGCTGTCGCCTCGGTATATAGATCCCTTGCATACCTATCCATAGGATCATGCTTTTTCAAAAGCGCTGACAGATCTACTAGGATGAGAATGGGCGGAAGTGGATTGAAAAGTTCATGTCGCTTGTGTCGAAGGACTTACCTGACTTTCTCTGCTTGCACTACTACTCGAAGAGTGCAGATGATGCCATCAAGTACATTGAGAGCATGCATAACAAGTGGCCAAAGCTGAAGGTTGTAAGTTATCACACTCATATCAAGTCTGAGATTTCCACCCACTGATTGCTCCATTAGATGGTAACGGAAATTGCATGCATCGACCGCAACTATCAGAATGTCTTGGGTTTCACGGTCAAAATCTGCAACTGGATGGATACTAAAGACTGGGTATTCGAGTAGTATGTATCCTCAAAACATATGCTTCTTCAATCTAGCAACTCCATGGCACTGGCAGCATTTTGTTTTTCTGTGGAAAAGAAAAAGTGCCAAGAGAATATGCAATGACTGACTGGTGATGTCCCAGTGGTCTGTTCGACTTCCAACGCAAAGTCGCCGACAGCTTTGTTAGCCCAGCCGCCCAACTCATGGACAGCAAAGGCAACTTTACAGAGCTTGGTAAAATGTACGTTCATGACCAGCCCTTGAAGCAGCCAGGCAAAAAAGCGTTGGTGGCTGCTGTGCCGGAAAGCAACGATTTCGCTATAGCCGAGCTCGACATTACCGCTGTTCTCGGCCAGGACCAGCAGAAGGCCTTGAATGCCCACAACGAGAAACGAAAGGCAAAGGGCCTTAAACCTCTTGCTTGGGACAGCAAGCTTGCGCAAAACGCCGAAGCATATGCAAAGCACTTGGCTCAAATCGGCAAACTAGAGCACTCAAGTGGAGACCAACGACCAAATCAGGGCGAAAATCTTGCATGGTAAGTCTATTCTCTGTCTTAATAGGGACTGTTGTGCCCTTGAAATGGATTGAAGTTTGACTAATGCGACACTTTGCAGGGCTTCAGGTTCTAGCACGCCCCTCATTATGGCTGCAAACATGTGGCTAGCGGAAGAGAAGAACTACCACGGCGAACCAATCGGGCAGGGTAACTTTGGTTCGTACGGCCATTACAGTAAGTGATTTACTAGTCAACTTTTATGTTTGCGATGACTGACGAACGACCCTTACCAGCTCAATGCATGTGGAGATCTACCACAAAGCTGGGCATGGGCTGGGCTAAAGATGCTAAGGGAGGCGTGTACATTGTTGGACGATACTCTCCTCCCGGTAACGTCACCGGCCAAAAGCCGTATTGAGTTTCAAGCCTTCATTTCGTTAGAATCTTCACGGCTTTTGATTTTCCATGCGATCGGTTATGGGTTACATAGACGGCTGTTTCAATCAGCTATACACATTCCTTTATTACAGTCATTCTAGAAACTATCTTTAAGAAATAAAACCAATTTGGAGTAGAACCATATCAGTCCAAGTGTGGTATGGGAATGGCATCTGTCGATGTATTCAAGGACCTGGGGCCATATGAGAGTTGTATCGGAGCGATCCCCTTTTTATATCTTAGCAGATTGAATTCCTACCAGGTAGCAGCGGTAGTTTGGAGGGTCGTAGCCATCGTACCCGATGAAGATTTCATTTGTGGCATTTGTGCGGGCGACGAGGCGGTGGGTTTTGTCACCGTTTCCTTTGGCTCTTCTTTCACAGGAGACGAGAGGCCAAGTGGCAACCTCACACCTGCCCTTTGAAGTGTAGCATCCACGTGGCGAGGCAATCAGCCTTGGCCCTTGGCTGCCTCGTGAACCTCACAAGCAGGCCAACGTGGCAGATCTGGGCGGCACGTTGTGTAGAATACAAAGCAGTCGGAGTCCCTGAATTGATCAGGTCCGTCGCAAATATTGGTTGAATTGCATATTGGGTGATCACAAGTCGCCGCACGTTCTCGGGATCTTGGGCCCAGATCCATCAAGCTTCTGCAGCTGTCTGTGTCGTGGTCTGCGCACTTGTTACTTGAATGTAGACTTAGTAATTGCAGTTACCATGAGCGCAGCCACGTTTACATCAAATACCCTATTAGGTGCAAAGAGTGCACAAACCATTCTATTGTTAGGATCCAACACTCAAGAGTCAAGACCAACCATGTATTATTATTACCTTGGATAGTTCTGATTTCCTGTTACCTCGTCACTCCCGCAATAGTACCAATTAAAGTCCATAACGGGGCAATCAACGCCCCAAGATAACCGTGGCCATATTCCCAAAATTCATATTCACTCTCGGGTCCAGCAGTACCTACCTAGGCTGGTTGGCTTAACACTAAGCAGGTAACATAGCTAAATTCTCTTCTCCATGCAACCCCCGCCTACGAGACTCTTTCGCACCAGGCATCTAACACATCAACAACAGCAACAACAGCGAGACTAGCGAGACCAGTGAGTATTTGATCAGATAGCCGATTTATATTTCGCAGCCACATATTTTTGCTGGGGTTTATCTTTGGGCAACTCTGCGAGCGCACGCCTTCTGTCAATGCTTAAGTGCCTTGTCCTGGCCCGTCCGCAACACTTTCCACAGATCGCGACATCTTTCTACAGAACCGTTATCTCGACGATAGAGCCTCACTGACTATTGCATCAATCAGACACATACACATCCAAAGATTTGGCATCATGCCGCCGCCGCCGATCGAGGTGGAACTCACCTTGGCCATGGTCAAACACAGACGCCAGTGTGTGCTCTGGGCCATGATGCATCTTCCGGGGCTAGAAATCCCCCTTGATGACAACGAATATAACAAGACCAAAAACTCACTGAATGAGACGATTGAAGGGTACTATGAAGTCTACTTCAAGTTTCAATACCTTACAAGACCAGATGACCAGATGTCGCAAGACTGGCTTTCTTTCAAGAGCGAAAGCTCTGCCTGGAAAATAATCTTGACTCTGTGGGAACTTAGCATCGAAGACCATCCATTCGAATTCGGGGCTCCCTTAGACGTTAAGGACGGCGCAGCCGCATGTGTCGAGTATACTGAATATCGAGAAGAGCGCCTAGACCGGGATCGGGTTGTCCAGCACAATGCCGATGGGATGGATGTCGACACGGTATCCCAGACGACGGCCGCCGAGCCTGCTTGTATCATGGTACCCGAGCACCAAGAGCCTGAACAGAGGAAGCCCGAGAGCACTGTCCGACCACATTCGACTGAGATGGCCAAGAGCATCAGGTCTACATCAACCACTGCCGTCGAAGAGGCCACGCAATCCATGACCGACCCCCAGCCTTCGCCCCCGACTTTAACTGTGGCCCCTCCGCAGAAAAGAAACGACCGCAATGCCGGCGGGCTAGAGAATGACGCACGACTTAAGCAGCGGTCGAAAGAATCCACTGCTGATATCGTGTCCGATGAAGTTGAGGTTGAGCCTAAGCTCAGCGACGACAACATTAACAATAGCGCCGGTGTTGATACCGCCCAAGGAATTGCCAACAGCGAAGAAGTCATTGAGATCAAAACAACTTGGGAAGATGTTTCTGCGAAAGGCACGAACTGGGAAACAATCTCTACGAACAGCCCTAGTATATTGATCAGGCTCCCGGGCAAAAATGTACATATCTCATCGGAGACTTACAAGAAAACATGCCCCGGACCTTCCAAGTATTATGGAGAGAATTGGACCAAGCCAAGACGTGTGAAGCAGCATGGGGGCTCGCGCAAAGGGCGCTCAGCTAGACGATCCATGCAGCTCCTGAAGATTTTCAACGATCAACCACGGGACGGAAGGGTCGTCGTATTTCAACTGGACCCGTTCGAGATCATGATCTGGGATGCAAAGAAGATCATTGGCACAAAAGGGAGAATCATCAACACTGCCGTTGATATTGCTGGTGATGGGCTTATAGAACTATCGATGCGACCAGGAACGGGGGATAGTTGGTGCACCGACTACGTCCTCGCACTGGAGTTGTCAGAGAAAGGGAAGAGCACCCTTGGCATCGACTCACGGGATCACAAAGTAATCAGTGCCATCCAAAAGACCTCGTGGATGATGCTTTGTTACATGCGAGACTGCATTGCCATGTTGGCAAAAGGCAAGGTCAATTATCCTCATCTGGATAAAAGTTTCAAGGAATCAGCTACAGTGTGGGATGCCATCGAGGAACAGCCAAATGATCGTGCTACCATCCAGATACAAAAGACGGTGTACCGAGAAGCGATGGATTTGTTCACGAAGATTCGAAGGAACAAATTTGTCCAAGATGACAAAAATAACGCCTTGAAAGAGACAAAACAGTTTCTTGTAGACGACCTCAAAAATGACACCGGCGGATATGAGCAAACCTTGGCGAGACCCAAAGACCATTACGATGATCTTGTTGAAGCCAATCCCGAGCTTTGGACCAGAGAGGAATTCATTGCATCTTCCCTTCTCGGAAACGGTATAAATGACAGATACCTTCACGATGGATTCGTAAGAAGCGCGCCCCTTGAAGGCATGAAGACTAAGAGACCGGGCCTGGGCGAGCCCATCGGCGAATCCATGGCTACTGCGGAACCCGCTACAGCCGGGAGCTCCAGGTTCAAGCGACGACGGCTGAATTAGATGTTGGTGATTGGTCAGCCATTGCGCAATAGCCGAAAAACAAGCCTATATAGATCTGGAAGCTGCAAAAGGCCGGAGAGTGACCTATGGCACTGTTCAACAACCGAACGCTGTTAACCTGAGCAACCCGACAAATGACAGCTCACATATGTATGGCCTATAGGTCGGGGCTGTGGCAAAGGACACTGCCGAAGTCACAGACACGTGTCTTACCTGCACGAGCATAACGAAAGACAAGGGAGCAGAACTGTCATCTTCGATGTAACACTATGGGAGTTGTTAAAATAGAATACAGTGCCATGGTCATGGCTAACTATTTGAGTTTTTTTTCACTTGCGACCTTGACATGCGTGGAGTAGTCAAAGCATAGATGTCAGCTTTCGTTAGCAATGGGGGCTGTCGAACAATACACTACTATACCTACGACCTGGCGATAGGTACCCTCACCTAGGCGCCCGGAGAGTCGTTAGTCAGCAACACAACATCTACCTGATCTATCTGACACAGACTCATGGAATAGATTTCGGCGTTGTGTGTGCTCGTCTGTCGAGCAAGCACATGATTTACTGTTCTGTAGCTCTACAAGTGTGCCTGCATTTTCAGTGAGGGAGGAGCGACTTTACTAGAACTGAACGACAGGCACCTGAGATCATATTGGGCTTTTCAATGTGCTCACTATAAATGAATGACATCGCTCTCTTAGATATCAAAATTAAGTACTATATACAGCAGGAAGATATTCATACATCATCTGAGAAGACCCTACAAGTGAGAGTTGGGGTGAGCGGCCACCTCGGCCTGGAGGCCACCCTGGATCACGTCGAATAGACGATGTCCAGTAGCATTGAATCCGGGGACGTAAGCAGTACCGAAGTCCTGGATGAATGTGTTGTAGGTGGACTCGGGCTTGGTGGCAGCGAACCAGGTGAAGGTGGCGTTGGTGCCCCTGAAGAGGAGGTCGTTGGGGAACTCGGCGAGGATGCTGTCGTAGTCCTCATCTTTGATCAGGGGCGATCGGGGGCCAGGGAACTCGAAACCAACACTCTTAATCATCCATTGCGTCTGGATGCTCTTGAAGTCGGGGATGTCGGAGATGGCCTGAAGAGCGATGGCGTCGTAGACCCATTGCTCGCGCAGCTCGTGCCATTCGCTCTTGGCGCAAGGGTGGCTTCGGATGAATTTCAGGGCACCAGCACCGCCGTCGACCTCGAAACGGTGCTGCTTCGTGACCCAAGGAGAGTCGGGGCGCACTAGTTAGAGCGATGTGTTAGCAGCGGGCTTCACAGACTTGACTTCTTGATATTTGCGTGGGGAGGTGCGTACTGTCCCAACCCAAATCGTGGAGGAGCGTGCCAACAGCATGTGCCTCCAAGTCAATCTGAGCCTTGAGTGTGGCGTTGTTGTTGAAGGCGGCAGCTCCGAACAGCCATGAACGCATCACGTGGCTGTACAGGTAAGGCTGCAGGGGAATGAACTTCTTGACTTCGGCAATGGCATCGCGTACAAGCTGTGTGTCGACGACCTCGATGTTGGCGATCTTGGTAGTCGGCAGCTTCTTGCCAATGTGGCTGTGGCTAGGAGCAGCAACGGCAGCGCCAGCGAGGGTCAGGGCGGAGGCAATGATGGAGAACTTCATGATGAGATGCTTAAGACTTTGCGAAGGAGTGATAGGAATAAGACTTATTAAAATGAAGTAAGAGGCTGGTGTAAGAGGGAATGCCGAGGTGGAATGGAGTGAGCGCCGATGAGAGTTTACATGGCTCACGAAGGTGCGAGGATGCCTTCATATATCCCCAGATTCCTCGCCCTGAACATCATACTACCTTGCAGCTGAGACCGTCCTGTTTTCTTGCGGAAGTACTGTGGCGCGACGGTAAAATTTGCGGTCGGATCCTATTGCCAAATACATGGCATTGGGTACTAGTTGTCGGAATTAGCTCAGCATAGAAGTAGATGGTAGCATTGGCCTTATACGAGTTTACTGTAGCTGTAGCGTACACTACGACGTAGATGATGATGAGGTGCAAGCTATCTCGCTTACATGGGTTGGGGTATTTGGAAGAGAGATCAAAAGCTACCAGTCGCCAGCTACCTAACCTTGGACCCCAGACAACCAGCAAGCCACTCATGGTCGGTTCTGACGAGTTAGACTCAGTTAGTTACTCTCAATGGCGTTGCACCGTCTAAGATTAGTATCAAAACCCCATGCCGGTTCGAAACCTACGAAATCTAAGGCCGAGATGGGGGGGCTAGTCTATGGGGTTGTAGTATGTTGCAGCTTTGCACAAGAACCATGTGGAGGTTGAATACTCGCATTACCACTTAACCTAAGGTGCTTCCAAGTTGTTTGATGTGGTATTTCGCCAAGTGTGATGCGCATGTACCTCAGGTAGGTAGCTCCCACATTGCAATTATGCATGCGCTGGGTAAGTGAAGCGAAAGTAAAGATGAGGCAAGGCGCCTCTCAGATTGGTAGGTGTCTAAGTAGTATGCTAGTAGTAAGCGTCTGGCTGCGACCTGCGAATTCAAGGTTGTGATGAGAACAGGAAATATGCATCATAAACGTTTGCTTGATGGAGAGAGAGTAAGTACAACCACGGTATCCTGACCGAAAAGCATGTTGAGCACTGGTGCGGATGGATGAGGTACAACCGCAGGCTTCTCTTTTGGTTTCCTTTTTTAGAAGTCGTTTGACTATCACGTTATTGGTGTATTGTGATGCAGATCCGAGGTCGTGAAGGTGCAAATCTACCTACATACAGGAACACCGCCCGGTCCAATTGGGAGCGCGTTAATTGGCGAGTTGCTAAGTTCTTTATGCGTACCTAGGTACCGAGGCCGGAATTACAATTTGCTTTCCTCTGCATCGCCGCGTGTTTGCACCTAATCTATGGCCTCCCTAGGTACTGAGGGGGTGAAGTGGGAGGTACATACCTAGGTAGGTGCCCAGGTAGGTAGCCCTAAATCGAAAGGGTCCGTCCGCTATGCTTCTTCAGCACAAGCGGAATCGAGTCCGCTTGGACAATCTCCTTTCCCCAACACACGCCATCCAACCAAGATGTCCATACGACCAAGATTCCCCCCCCTCGCGGCAGGATTATACGTATTGAGACCAAACGATACTGGTAGCAAATTATGAACAAAAGTCCTTTTGAGGCGCCAGACAGCCTAGAGCATGATGCTGACACACGGTCGTGAATCTCATTGGACTAGCTTCAAGAAAGTCATTGCAACAGTATCATCGGTCGGAAAGAGGAACAGTAATCTGTCTGCTGCTTGAACGTCCTATGACAAAAGATCTCGTCAGTCAAAACGCGTGCGTGGTCGCGATACATGATACCCTTAACACTGCCAATAGAAGACAACATCCTTGCAACTTCAGCATCGGTGATGCGATTGAGTACCTACATGTAGGTAGGGTGTCCATGTCCAGAATGTAGACTTGAGTTTAAACACTATGCCAAAGACCGGATCCCCCACCCGATTCGATAAAGTCCAGCAAAACCCGTGCCAGCACCGACAGCGACGCTCTTTACCTTGCTCTTCCCTTCCACATTGATACTTCTCCTTTCGAAGTCCTGATATGTTGGTGCTCACAATAGGCATCATCAAATTCTCGTCGCGTTATCCCAGATATCCACAGACAACATTCGTTGCACGAGCCGAATGGACCAAACTGCTCTCTTCCCAAGCAAAAAAAGGTAATCACGTCAAAAGGCCAAACCCTTGTTATCTATCAACTTCCATTGCAATGACTCTTTGATCAAATTCGGCAGTTTTACCTAAGACAAAATCGACCTTCGCCACTGGCCGGCGGGACATGCAGATAAGCCCGCCACTAGGGTCGCGTAACTCGAATCTGACTGACGCCTGCTACAGAGTGACTTAGAAACGGCGCGACCCTTACGTTCGCGACAAGCGCCCAGATATTATGCCGACTCCGAACACCACCACTGTGATACCAGAGCGTTGAATGCTCACAGCTGCGCTGTGCTCGCCAAATACGGCATGGTGCCCCTTTTGGCAGGTGTTACTTGCGGCACAGCTCTCGCTCTACCCCAACAGGAATGAGATCAGACTGAAGGATCTCGCCGAATCTTCTTGAACAGCACTTTGATTGTTGGGTCAGCAAGAACGTTGACTTCAAACATGATGTTCTTCGGCCGTCCAATCACGCCATTCTCGAAGTTGAACTCGTAGTTGAGCAATATGTAAGCCAAGATGATCTTGATCTGATTACTGGCGAAGAACCGGCCGGGGCAGGCATCGTTGCCGAAGCCGAACTGCATACTGTCATAAGATGTGCTCGCAAACTGAAATTTGTTTGTGTCTTCAGGCTTGCTGCGTAACTTGTAGAACCTGAAACCGTCAAACGCATTGGCGTCACCCCATTCAGCTGGGGTCTCATCAAGTATGTTGGTATTGCATTGAACTATTGTGCCGGCTGGAATGTGGAAGCCATTTGACAGGTCAATGGGAACCATTGCCTTGCGCTGGAAAGTTGCTGTGGCACACAATCAATCAGTACTTGCACGGTTTTTGACGCGATGAATGCAGGTTAAAGGTCCACTCACCAATGGAGGGAGGGTTATGCCTCTGCGATTCCTTCATGAAGCTGTCTAACTTTCTCATCTGCGTGAGGTGTTGCTTCTTTAGCGCCTCGCTGCCCTTGGTGACTTCGAGTATCTCTTCTCTGAGCGGCTCGATATACTCACGTCGTGCTGCTAGGTCGTAGAGGCAATGGATGATGGCCAGGCGCGTCGTATGGATTGCTGCCGTGGCCGTAAGCATCTGGAGATTTGCCAGCTCCTTGCTGTCAAACGATCTGTCTCCGATTTTACCGGCTCGCTGTTGCATCCACTCTATCATGTCATTGTAAGCATGCGAATGCGTTTTGCTTGACTCCTTGGACCGCTTGTTGACTTCAGGCAGTAGGAGTTCTAGTGCTCGCCGGTGGTCTCCGCGGATGCGTGTCATCTCCGGCACAAAGTACTGGGCTAGTGGACGCAGCCAGGGCTTCCATTGCTTGAGCTTCTCGGCGCCTAGCATGACATCCAATGAAAAGGTTGTGCTGCAATTCAGCCAGTCCTCATCCCGGCACATGGGGTATCCTACGAAGATGCGCGCCGAAGCTTGTGCCACAACACGGAGTAGCTTCTCATGCAGATCCAATGGCGTCCAATCTAACACCACGGTCAGCACACAAAGGAACGGATGCGATATCAGGGAATCGGCTGACCTTCGCACTTCGGAAACTGGGTCTCGAAGCAGTGTGCGACCTCGTGCTCCACGTCACCAACAAAGTTGCCCAGATTGCGATTCAGGTCGATTTTGATCGCACCTAACATGACATCGCTTTCGTGATCGATGGTAGTGTAGTGACCGATATGTCGCTGTACTCTTTTTTAGCAGGGCGGCCCATGATCTCGGACTTCCATTTGCACAAACATCGGCTAGGGCCTTCATCCCGCTTGCTTCGTGTCTATTGAGGGGCTTCAGATCATGCGCCAGCAGCCTTGGGAGGAACAGTCGCGGCCCGTCCGGCGTTAGCACTTGAAAGATGCCGTTTCCAAACTATGAGAGTGATGAGCAAATTGGCAGCACTTCGGGATTGCTACCAGGAGCTTGCCTTTTCGTAACCTTCACGAAGCAAGACATCAGCTTCGTGCACAAACCGTCGCTTGAGCGTGTTGACATCTTTGGTAACCTCTCCGACCGTGGGAACGGTAAAAGTTGGGAGCCGCTGGGCATTGAAAGCAACGACGCTTCCGATCAAAAGTATCAAGACCGTGGCTACCAACACCCACAACTCTGACATGTCAAAGGCACTCATACTGATTGTGATGAAATATCGCTAGGTCGTCTAAGAGTGGCAAGAAGGAAGTCTCGTCTAAGATGGACGCTCATCCCCTCTCTTACTTGGCCAGGTCAGTAGAGTCAGCAATGCCGCCTCGCTGTTGAGGCGCAAGCCAGCCAGCGTGGCCACTCAAGCCACTCCAGGTGACAAGGCTGGTAGGTAGATCATTGATCAAATCTGCCAGGGTTTAGGCCCGAGTTTATGTAACATGGTCTGTCATCGCAACATCAACACAGATTCCTTCAGCCTGCCCCCGGTGCCTGAGACAGACAGGTCTTTGCAGGGCAAATAAATCAAACTCGCCCAGCTGGAGCATGCGTTCCTCGCGCAGTGCAAAAGTAAGACTCAAATAACCAACCACCCCCGTTCGATTGCCAACGTTCTTGCGCTTCAAGCAGGTGTCCAATGGAGCCGTCCCTCGACAAGTGAGCGACACATGACACGTATCTTGCATACCTGCTGTGCCACGCTTGGCGAGTTGGGGGCTGAAAACAGAAAGTAAGTAAGGTTACAACAATTCTCCCGAACACCAATCGCCTGTTTTCAATTCGCTCATTATGTGCTATACATCATAATTACAGACTCACCTTTCTGCAAGGCGTCCATGCACTAGCCCAAGTTCTTACCTGATAAAAATGTACTTGTCGTGACGACCCTCCCTGGCATGCCTGGATCTCACACCGTGGCGCGCCCGCCGTGACCAAGCTTCTTGTATCGGCCCGCAGTGATATATACGCCTTGATCACGAGGAAACGCCACTCTTATAGCCTATCACAAATGGTTCGTCTTGGCATCTGCATGAATCACTGATTTAGGAGTGACGACATATATTCACCTTACAGCCTCATCTTTCGGATCCGACCGTAACATCCAAAAGCTGTCGGCAAGATTCTGCTTTTTCTCGTCAGCAAAATATCGATACACCTGATGTCCCAACATGCCTCCTTCAGCAGATAACGTCAGCGCATCACCTAAACCAAATGTCACCTCCGCTGCCAAGGTCACTGTCCCACCAGGCTTGACGCTGATTGATCCCAATAAGCTCGATCTGCGAACCGACGAAGAAATTGCTACGTGGATTCAGGAGCCGCACCCTGTCACCTCTGATAAGAATGTCTGGTGCGTATGAAACAATTGACTGTTCCTATTTTCAAGTTGATCCAGCGATCACTACGACGTGGAATGCCAATGCAAAGACTTCAACTGATGTAATTGTATACACACAGGGCATTCTGGGACAAAGGCTTTGTTCAGATGCCGCCCTGGGTTCAAAGAAATGTCATAAATTGGGTTCGACGCCTCGGCTCGGGCTGGACCGTTCACCTTCTCGATAAGGTACCAGGGTCCCTAACGAATGTCGCAAACTACATCGAGAGCTCATACTTCCCTGACGCCTACAACAATGGCACTATTGATGGTCCATATGCTGGCACACATTCTGGTGATCTCGTCCGACTGCCACTCCTATGGGAATATGGCGGTGTGTGGATGGACGTAGGCACATTTCTTTTTCGCAATCTTGACGACATCTGCTGGAAGCAGATCGAGGACCCAGCAACCCCGTACGAAATGTCGGGCTTTGCGACGGAGGTGCGACCAGGCGTGCAATGCATGCTCAATGGCTTCATTGCTGCAAGGCGGGGAAACCCGTTTATTCAGCGGTGGATGGTCACATACAAGTCACTGTGGGCTGGCAAAACAAACTGCACGGATTTCCATAAGCACCCACTTCTGCGCCATCTCCCAGTGCTACGCCCTCCTTTTGATGATATGAACTGCCCAGGCCTCAATATAACGATGGAATCTTTTAGTGATTATCTGGCTGCGTTTATGTGTTTCGAACGCGTGCGCAAGCTCATAGACCCGAGTGATGGATTCTCGGGTCCAGAGTATTACGCCCAAAACATGCTGCTTTATGATGCGCTTCAGGAAACGTACTTTTTCCAACAACAGACAAATGTATGTAAAATGTTGGAGTTTCTTAGCCCCCCCCCCCCCCCCCCCCCCATCTACCCCTTCCTGGGGCAAATCTTGGGGGCACGATTTGTTCAGACGGGCCTTATATCCCTGAGACACCTACAAGCCTCCAAAGCATGAGTTGTGTTTCTGATCAAATCTATGTAACTAACACCAACAATCGATAGTGGTCTGGGACTCATCAGTTTGACCTACTTGCAGCCAAGCGAACAGGCGAAGAGGTAGTAAGGGATGAAAAGTGGCAGGAAGCAGAAAGCTTCGTCACCAATGCACTTGCCAACACATCGACTATGAAGCTATCTCATGGACCAGTAGGCGCCTTGGATTCCTTCCTAGCAGACCTATGGGACTCTCCAGAGCACCAGGACAAGGACAGTGCCGAAAACACATTTGCGGCGTACTTAAGGTATGGCAGTGTGCATTTTGATCAAGTGCGCGAGTTAGTACCGATGAAGATGGGCTGGCCGACCGAGGAGGTGTTAACTTGTGGCGTGCTGGAACCTAAGGATGTCGAAATCTGAGGGGTTTGATGAAAGAGCACAACGGTGTTGTATCTGCGAAATGCTAGCAACCATAGCGATATATAAGAAGTCTTCAAAACAAGCATATGCCGAGAGTCTTGTCAGAGCATGTGTTGTCACAGAGGGACACGACCGGAACTTGGCATTCGAAGGTATCTCATCGTACCAACATATGCCAGATCTTTCACGTGGTCAAGAGAGATCTTTTCACGTGGAGCGGATACCAGATACATTCTCATAGTGCCTGCAGCCAACGCACTAGTCTGGCTCGTCCAGTAACCGATTGGGCATCGTGGAAGGAGCATTAAGCGTGATGGTTCGCGCGGGATCGGTTTTTGGAGCTAAAGAACAAGGATGGACCTTGACGTGTTGTGTTTCTTGTAAGTTTTTATTTCCGCGCTTTCTTAACGACAGTCTCGATGAATGAAAATATAGAAACATGGCCAATTGCCAGATGTTCACAATCTCGGCCCAGGTTTATCACAATACGAGCTGCAGATATGTGAGGAAATTAAGATGAATCATGCGCTTGGTACGCTCAGGTAGGAAGGTGGACGTAGAGTATTAAAAAAAAAAAAAAATTAATAAAAAAAAAAAAAAGAGGCTAGACAAAAATTGACAGCACTGTTTGTATCAGTGTACATTCCCATCCAAAATATCAACCAACACATCTTCGTTGCAAACTTCGAAGCATATTAAGTGAGAGCCGCATACGAGAGGTCAATCAATAACTCCCTCCTCTCGTTCAATTGGCTCAACTTGAAGTAGCGCTCGCATGAGTAGCTGTGGAGGTTAGTATCATCGAAATAGATGAAGATGATGGCGGCAGCACACTTACCTCCAATGAGCAGTGCCGGTAGCAAGTCGCTGACAGCCTCGGATATACTCCCGAATGTCTGCGTTGAGTTTCTCGTCTGTCGCACTCCAGGGTAATCTTTTCTCCGCGGCCTCACAGATGGCGTAGTGGTCGCGGATAAGGTCAAGCACCTTACCCACAGCATCGTGCAGAGACATACTGTATGTGTTCATAAAAAGGAGAACTATGTTCTCGAGTTGAGAGACACGCTGGTTCAAGTTAGCCCCCTTCTTATGTGATCTGACTTTTGTCTCAGCTGATACCGGAGGACTTACGAATTCTTTTTGCAGAGACAACACGTCGTTCAGCAAGATGACTATCTTGGTGCACTCCTGCACGATCATCTCCATGGCAGGGTGTTCTCGAATGTGGTCTGGGAGCTCGAACTCCATTGCATACTCGTTTTGCGTGATGCTGGGGATGACGCCCACGTCGTTGCACCGGATCAGGAAGTGGTACCATGGGTTCGGCAGATAGTCGGCCCTCCGGACACACTGTTGTAAGTTAACACCATTGACGTAGTCATGAAGCTCTCGACGTAGACGCTCGGTCGCAACGGGACCCAAGCCGGAACGCAAGTCCCTCAATATGGGATAGAACATCTCCACGGTCCCTCTTGAACCGGCTGGAGGCGTGTAGTTTGGGTTTGGTCCGAGGCACTCATCAATACATTGGTTTGTCTCTTCGCAGCATCGACGGGTGCCCTCATCGTCCTCGGTAAGCTCACCGCCTGTGTCGATTTCTACCCAATTATCAGTATCAGTAGTTGGACTTCGGCTGAGAAAAAAGACCAGTGACTTACCATCATCCCAGAAGAAGATCCAGTACAGAAATTGCGTGAGGGCAAGCATCTTGTCTTTCTTGCAGTGTGGGTAGTACATGGCTGTCAGCAGCGTATAATTGCCTCGAACTCTATGTTTGACCTTCTTCTCCTCTGCGACATTGACACTGCCCCCTCAATGTTTGTGTAAGTATGCTTTCTAAAACGTTGACTACATTGGCACCGAAGACTTACGTTGAAAGCCATGTGTCAATCTCCTTGTTGACTTCATCAACATCAGGTTGGAGCTCACAGGGCCACGCTGGCATGAGTGATAGAATATCTGGCACCAGGATTTTCTGGTTCAAGACTCCTTTGATCAGCGTCTGGCGCTCATCTTCAGGTTCGAACTGTGTAATTGACTGAAGGGTGGGAACCCTATCAAAGATTATGGTCATGATGGATGCTAGTGCTGGACAAATGTAGGCACTTGGGAGTCAGATGCTAATGGTATGTTCATTATCACATGGCTAGAAACTGGACAGGAGGGCCAACGTCTGCTTTTAAATTCAGAAAGATGGAGGGCGATATTCTTAGTTAGCACAGCATTGCTGGGATAGTCGTACCAAAGATGTCTCGGTTCTCTCACTCCAGATCCCAATAACTGTTGGTCGAGGCAGCAACATTCACTCTGGTTACATTGCATTGTGGACCTCGTTCATGAACCATCGAAGCAATATGTTATACGACTGAAACTACGAAGTCTGAGTGAGCGGTCAGGACCGAATTCAGTTACAGCCAATTACATTGTCAGGACACTCTGGAATGTCTTTGCTTATTCAAGTATCGATCCCAACCCCCCCAAGGATCTGGCCGTACATAGGCTTGTGGAATGTCGGGTATCACATACGACTCACCAGTGCCGATTATGCTAGCGGCAATCTAATCCTTCGTTCGTATTACTAGAGCGTCGTGTGACACAATTGGGTTGTGGGGATAGGATATCCTCATCATTCAGCCTCATCCTTGGCACACGCATGGGACCTAATCGCGTCATGTACCCATATAGCCTTCATGGATGACAAGAGCCATGAAGGCTATCTGGTCACAATATAAAGAACATGGCTCTGCTTGACAAGGGCGAATCATGTGACCAGGCTCTTATGTGACTCGATTAACCAAGAACACAACGGCCCTGTCACCTCGGGAATTTGCGAAAGGGCGGATCTGGTCCAGACCAGAATGAGTTTCCACGCAATTTGTGGAACATGGACAGGTGTATTAAACGTAGAAGTCTGGGAGAAGTGGGTTTATCGACCGCCACAAGTTCAGTGAGCGCGGCCCCTGTCATCTTTTCTTCTCTAAATAGGTCCAGACGGTGGTTGCTGCGGAAGGAGCAGGTACAGACACAACAGTTTTCCGGTCCCGGATTCCTGTATCAGCTGACTGGCAATTGCAGCGACGGGAAGTACCAAGGTTGTAGATTCTTGAGCCGTCTATCTTCTCGGTTGACTTCGAATAGGGATTCATTACTAGAGGCAAAGTCACTGATAGGCCGGCACACGTGATACTCAGCCATGAGGCTGATGTCAGATTATCAGGATCTTCACGACGAACATATGATGGGATACGTGAATAGTCTCGTCACATACACCTTGGTTTCCCGTCCCAATTAAAAACTGCCAGGTATTGGACTAAGACTTGTCAGATCGAGACTTGAGTCCACAAGGCTACGCCGCATTGCATTGATTACCTAGCATATTGTTGAGGCCCGGTTTGGCAATCTTACGCATACGGTCGCACAGCCAACTCAGAAGGCGTTGTCTCGAGTCGCAAAGCGCGCTTGTCGCGTAAATAATGATACGGCGTATCGAATCTTGGGTGCCGACGGAGTGAAGAGCCTAGCCAGACGCATGTCTCGCCTGTCCCATGTTGAGTGGCATGCCGAGGGGCGTCAGCTCCTCGTCACAAATAGAGAGATCCGAGAAGAAATATGTCGCTCCGGGTTGCATGAACCAGTTCCACCTTCCAACCATCATGGCGTAAGCACGTGCAGGTGATATCAGCGCCGAGGGTGTCGTAGAAGATCCCTCCGGATATCATCCTTCCAGCCCTACGAGGTCCGGATGGAAGCCGAAGTACCTGGCTAGACCGCTACCTCGCGAGCTGACGGATGGCGGGCGACTGGGGTACATAGAACATGACTACAGGCAGTGACGTACAGTTGCTCGTCTTCACCGAAGGTCGAGAGGCACGGGATTGGCCTGCGAGTGGGAGCTGGTCAGCGCCAACAGTTCCACTTTTCCGGAATATGGCGCTTTGGTGCGAGGCAATGTCGGCCCGGCAGTAGTCGGGTTCGAGGGATGGCCGTGACACACCGCCTGTGTCAAGGTCGGGTGGTATCGTGGTGTCGTGGTATCGTGGTATCGTGGTATCGTGATATCGTGGTATCGTGATATCGTGGTACCGTGGTATCGTGGATGCGTTATGTACATGTATGTTGCAGATAGTGGCAAATGCTCCCAGATCCGGACATGCTGCATGGAACGCGCTCATTGAAGTTGGCATCGTCACAACTAGTGTCAAGCATTATCTTGGCGCGGCACCGTGGACCATTGTAAAACCGGTAGCGCCGTGGACAATAGCCCAATGCATTTGTCTAGCTGGCGGGGGGCGGGGGTCTGGACTGTGAAGGCAGTGAGATGTGCTCGTACTGGATGGAACGCGCCGCATCGGGAGTCGGGACCGATAGCTGCCGCTGCCTGCCCAGGTGTGGAAAAGTGCCTCATCTCACCGCAGTGTCTGATTGGTGCGAAGTCTGTAGGTATAATCCTACACTAGGTACCTACCTAGGTAGAGTACCTCAGCCGCAACTGCCATTAGGATTTACCTACACGTACCTACATAGTACTCAATGCATCAACATGTGACCGGTTCTGGTAAGACAGCCACACCGAGCGACAAGTTCACACACCTAGACTGCGACTAGACCCTAGGTGGCATCCTAGCACCCTAGAGGGCCTAGCACCTGGCTCGCCCGAGTAGTACCTAACGGCTTCAGCCGCCTGACATACGGACCGAAGGTAACCTAGCTCGCCTAGCTCGCCTAGCAAGGTAAAACCCCCTCTTATCAGTTGCCCATCGCAAGCCCACTCTGCCAATAAACGAAGTAAGTCATGGACCAAACATAGTTGCAGTTGCTATGAATCAAAAGGTCTCAAACTTCTGTCCATCGCGTTATCACGAAAAATGGTGTTACTGCATGATTGTTTGTCCTATCGAATTGTCACCTTGATATCGAGCCTGCGTACCTTATGCAGGCTACCTTACTGCCTCATACTGGCTTAAGTAAAAGTCCCAGTCGGCTGTATGCACCCCTGAAATCATCTCATCCCAATCCTCACAATCAAGCCAGACCTCCGTCCTCGACCACTTTCTCGGTCACCTTTCCGTCAGCTTGTACGACCACCTTGACAACGTTCTTTGAAGCCTTGACCGGGCTCGGCTGATTATAGACCCATTCCAGCTCCTCAAGCGTGCGACCCTGTGATTCCACACTTTAGGAAGGCTGTTAGCATTGTTCACATGGGGAATGCGAGAATAAAGTACTAGGTAAGTAGCTAATACAGAACCAGGAGATAGATATCTTACCCCAAGATGTACCATGCGGCTGTCTCAATCACATCCCAACCCACGAAAACAAAAATGTACTTGTACCCGATGTTCTGCAGAGCAATGGGGCCGGCGAACTGATTGATAAAGCCTACGAGGTTCACGAAGACGGCAGACGCTGCCAGGCCCTTTGCTCGCATGGTTGTCTCTAACGCCTCAGTGGGTATCACCCCCTGTAACGGGGTGTAGCTGAATGAGAAGACGATGTTGAACAGAAAATATCTGCGTGCCATGGTTAGTTAGTACGTGTGCCGTGGCGTTTGCTGCAAAGTCTTAGGCGGACTCACGACGCCAGCGCACCCTTGGCATAGGAGCCCTGAATATTATCCCCTTGGGAGTCTAGTGCGCTGCTGAGACCTGCATTCAGCGCAAGAGAAACAGCACATGCTTTTTTCCGCGCAAAGGTTAGTAAATTCAATATCCATGCTGGAGACGGGGACTTACCGAATGTGCCATAGATCAACACCGGACGACGATGCATCTTATCTGTAAGCAAGGTCCCTGTAATCGCCCCAACCGCACTCAGGAAAGAGTTCAATAAGTTGTAGCCGAGCTGTTGCGAAACTGTTTTAGCTCCAATGTTCTCAAAAATGGTCGCATTGAAGTAGCCGAGTCCGTTTCCAGAGAACTGCCCGAAGACGGAGATCACTGCAACCGCTGGAGTCAGTAATTGCCTTCTACACTAAGAGAATTATGTCCATGAAACAGTGGACTGCAGGTGTCTCGGGAGTAAAGATATCTGTTGGGGCAATTCATCCTCCCGAGACTTGCCAAAAGGGTGGAATGGATGACTCCAAGAATTGCATACTGATGACCTGCGCGAACCGCCAACGGCCGTTATGCGTCAGGAAGAACGGACGATCTAGCGTAGTACTTTAGCGGCCCAATAGTTTGATCCAGAGATAACTTCAGACTGGTACTGACAATCCCACGGTGTCTTATCGATGCCATCAATTCTAATATTTTCTCTCCACTCCTCGATTTCCAGACGCACTAAGCGGGAGTTCGGGTCGCCATTGCCGTGATACTTCACGAGAAATTCGAGAGCCGCGTCGGTCTTCCCGTTGGCCATGAGAAACCGAGGGCTCTCGGGGATGAACCAAACAGTTAACATCACGATCAAACTAGCGAAAGCTTGAAGCAGCAGAGGTATCCTCCAAGCCCAATTACTTGGGATGTATTCAGTTCCGAACACAATCGCAGCAGCGGGGATAGATCCGCCAAACCACCCACAATTATAAAAGCCTCAAACTTCCAAGTCAGCGAGCTGCGGCAAGAAAAAAGAAAGAAATTCATATCACTTACCGGTAGCACGGCCGCGCCAGTGAGGAGGGGAGATCTCCATAGCATAGGCTGGGGCACTCACTGTCACAATTGCAATCTATAGCACCTTCGAGTTAGTGCTTCCGATTACATGAAATACATCTTGACTCATGATCCGTAACCTTGATATTCCAAGAACGTCATGTACTGACGAAAACAGTCCATGTTTGTGAAGCATGCCAAAAGGAGCAGTAGGAACACCAGCAGGTACGTACGGCAACGCCGAGAACAAACCGTCCTACAACGAATTGAGGAATAGTCGAGCTACTCGCAATAATAGCAGTGCCGATTATAATGATGAAACATCCGATGAACATTGCCTTACGACGCCCGAGTTTATCGGACAAGACAGCTGCGAAAGGTGCACCGACGATTGAGCCCCTGTAAGAAAACAACACAGATCAGCGTTGTATGTTGTTGTTGCCTCAATGAGGTCAAACTTACACCGTATATAGAGAGAACAGCAATGAGACTGTTGGCCCAGTTTTGCCGCTATGGAACACGTCCTGGAACTGTTGCATAGCAACAATACCGGTGAGCAGGGAGCCTAAAGAAGCCCGCATTAGGTAAGTATATTTGTCATGATCGGGAACAGGCAGAGGCTGGAAACCTCACTATCGTAGCCGTTGGCGCACGCGCAGAGAAATGCAGTGAAAATAGCCACTATGTGAGTTATTAGCCATCTCAAAACCCCCGGGGTTGGTAATGGCGTTGTAGTTACAGTATATAGTTCGTGATTCTTTACTCCAGGGTTTAATCCGGGACTCTTGCAGTGCGGCAAACAATTCTGCGTTGTGAACTTCCTTGGATGTTGCACCCGCATTATTGGCAGTCTTGCCAGTGCCTTCGCTCACGACAACCTGAGTTTCGGGTTCAATTGACGATCTGTCCGTCGCACCGGTACCATGTTCGTTGGGCTTTGAGCCTCTCATTGTACCTGCCTGCACTTAAGACTGGCTACAAGCTAGATATTCAAGGGCGGGACGAAGAACCGGCTTGAGAATAATTACTGAATATTATAGATTACCCAGTATTCTGATTTACATTTTGATGTCATCTTTGCCATTTTTCAAAGTGGTCGTATGAAGATTTTATATCAGTACACCTCACCCCCCTACACCTTCCCCAGATTCCCCCTCCAACACATTCCCGGAATGGGAGCGCGGATCAATCGTCTCCATGACCGAATAAGGAAATGGCTGTGGCGCACAAAGCCAATCATCTCCAGAGTCACAAGGTCGTCAGCATGTCCATGTCCTGGTCACTGCCCACCCTATGACCTAATGTACAGCAGAGGCCCAATCCATTACATAGTATTGCCGGAGTGGTCGCGTACCTGTACGCGCTTTCATAAAGCCTTCTTAGAGTGCCAATCGTAATACTGAAGCACATTTCGAAGCTGATACGAATAGGCTACTATAACAGTCAGATCAACGAGCTGTACTGTCAGAAGTGCTGCTGCCAAGTGGGAGTCCATGTAAGCTAGCTTAGGTAGCTAGCATTTGATTTGATTTCATCATGTGATCGATGACGGCCGCTGGCCAGACTTAAAGATGCAGCTGCGGTAAAACCCGGTGTAAGAGCGCGACGACAAGAGCTCATCGTCATGGAACAAAGCAGGTATCATTATAAATCTTGTACTAGTCTTTCCTTTTTGCCTTCTATTATCGGAGCTAGAGAGCTAGGTGTCCGTCGTTTCAGGAATGGCGAAACCACCACGTCTGCTTCTAAGCTCACGATTGAAGCATGGCGAGCCTCTATGACTTTGGGCGCTATACTTAGATATCCTTTTGATGATATTTGATTTTTCACAGCAGCATGTCTTCGTACATCATACGTAGCATCTTTGACTTGAGCCCGCAATCCCTCCTCATCTCCCGCCATGGTTGCATTAGCAAGTGTATAGGCCTTCAGGCCAGTCACCTTGTTGAGTGCGACATGTTTCTGGAGCACTAGAACAAAGCCATGGCCACTTGGGTTTCTGTACTCTAGCACACAAGGCTTTTGGGGCTCGGTTGCCGACGTAAAACTCGAGATCACAGACGACAGGGATCCTGTTGGATTGTTTTGCCATTCCATGTCGGAATTGGTCTGCATGAGGTTGAATTCGGACATAGGAAAGCCAAGCGGCTGGATTAGTACAGGCCTATCAGTCTGGTAGATTGACGCGACAGGGGAACGCTCAGTCTTATTTTGCATCTGTATGAGAAGGTCGGTATGCGTCGCCTTGTCCATCGACTCTCGAGTTGGAATCAGCGCAATGCCAGACTGGTAGTTGACTCGAATATATGATCCGGACTCCGAGTCCTGTTCAATGTATAAGCCGACTCGGAGATCGTTGTCATCAGATGGCTGGCAATTCAGCACCGCAATGTTCCCCGACGACGCTGTCGACAGCATGACGCTTGGAACTGTGACATTGTTGCCTCTCCGAGACGAAGGCACCAGCATAGAACTCGTTGATTCGGACCTCAGAAGTGGTAGCGATATTTGCAATCCCTTGTTAGTCGCTGCGTATGGGCCGTACACGGGGCGATTGCGTGACTTGACTATGTGACCCGAGTCCGCAAACAATGCCGGTGATGAAGCGAGAAGGCCGCCGCTCAGGTTAGGGCTTGCACTTGAGAACCAGGCGAACAGGGTTTGGTCATCCGATTGTTTCATGATTTCGTGCTGAAGCCGCAGAAAGGCTTGTTCACCTTCTCCGTACAGAAGTGGCATGTTGACATCGAACAGACCAAGCAGACAGTATGCTTGATCCTCGATCCTCGTTGTCTCTCGTTGCGAGGCCCAAGACATTCGTTGGGCGATGCTAAAGTCAGCAAAGTTCCCCGTCTCGAGAGATTGTATGTTTATTTGGGTGGTTTGTGATATTAGCTCTGCGAGGTCGCGACGCGTGCCAATACGAGCCCAATCCCGGGAATAAAAGACCACAACTGAGGGGGCCAAGAGCTCTTGCAGTGTCCAGCCTCGAGTAAACCAACGACTGAGCCTTATGCCATCGGTCTCGCTGCTGACATCTTCAAGGTATGCGTAGCAGATGGCAGCATCCTGGTACCACTTGAACATGGAATTGATGGCCTCGGACAATTCTGCCGAGCTACGCTTGTCTATGCAACAGGTGTCGATCCACTGTGCCCGACACATTAGGACACTGGAAGGTCTGGGATGGATGAATAGAGAGGGCTTCGCACAACCAGGTCCAGGCCATCAGACTCGGCTTGCCTGCAACAATCCCTTATCTTCGGGTAGCCTTGCATGGACGCGCGCCCTTCTTTGTCGTCGAAGTCCACGAAATTGACTTCACCCGCTCCCCATGTGTGAGACTGCGCATATCAATCAGGATGACGCGTCGAAAATGACACCGAGATGTTCAAAACATGCGCCGGGGAGTGTGTGCAGTCGTCGCATCGCATCTCGCACGCACACTTTCTTGCTTACGCACGGCTGTTGGCGTCACTTACCAGTATCGCATAGGGTGGAACCTCTTCCCCCTGATATTCACGCAGAAGCATTGTGGGTATATGTATCAGACGCATTTTGGCCGATGTCTGTCGTAACACTTGTAAAGGCTAACCACCACGCAATCACTGTAGATGCCTACTCGTGCCTAGGTTACCTAAACTTCAAGTAGGCTTTCGGCATAGCCGCTAGGAAACCGAGGAAACATTTGGGAGTGGCTGAAGGATCACATACCCCGCTTCTTTTTTTGCCCCCTTCGTCTACTTGGTCGGCGGTCCATGTACACGCTAACGTCAGATTCGGGAATTGGGTTCGTCTAATCCTACCTATTTACACAACGTCCGAGACGCCCGAGACGCCCAGCTTTCCCATGATTCTCTCAATCACGGCGAGCACGGCGAGACGGTAGGCGTAGATATGACCAAGTTCCAAAAGAATTTCCCACTATTCCCAGTTATGCCACTGTTGCACGTCTATCTCTCGTGCGTGTCCAACAGTCTCATTCATGGATGCTGTCATGAATAGCGAATGTGACCTAGTCACGCTTGGTCACAGCATCCGCTCAACCTTCGCTAACAGTAGACGCACAGTGCCATCAACATTGCTATCATTAGATACCTAAACATAGGTACCTACGTAAGCTGCACCCAATCTCGGCGAATTGAATAACCAACTTTCGATCACCAGCAATGGGTATCAACTATATTCGCTCGACTTGTGAGGCAAGGACTGTAACTGCCTATAGAGACAATACAAGTCAAGAAGCTGTGAATGCCTCAGGTTGAAGCTTTAGACCCGGCAAGCTAAGTAATCATGGTTAATCGCTAGAGTCGGTCTTTTATCAGTCTTAATTCACTCACACAACCAATCAACAATGATACTTATGTAGATTCTGAGTATGCATTGACTACCCATATGAGGAGAATATCAATTTAAATGTTTCGATCTCTGCCTCAGCAATGCAGAAGCTTCACCTACGCATTTGGTCGTCAATTATATGTACCTATCTTGTCCTGATCTAACTAAGTAGAGCAGGAAACAAGTGATAATGTTTATAGTATAGGATGTTTTTAAAAAAACACGAGCACTTACCTAGGGACCCAAAGAGCTCAATTGTGTCCTACTAATACTGATGTTCTTTATTTTTAAACCTAAGAGTGAATAAAAAAAAGCAGTAAAACACATAGTATCGGAAGAGGCTACTGTAACGCGGGCTTGCATGTCAACACCCGTATCAAAACCGATCTCATCCAAGCTTAAACTCAATATTCGCGACGTACACGTCGTCAGTCATGCCGGTTCAAACTCAATACAATCGGTACAGGGTAAGTCAGATTGCCGTCCCTGACTGTCTATTGCATTTCCCTGTCTCTACCTGATGGGACGTGCATTGTCTAGACCGTGGACTTCACGTGCAAACAAGTTCACGATAGAGTCTTCGGATGGGAAAGATCTAGCGCCGTCCGGTGCTCACCGAGAGTTCCTCAATATCCATTTTGTTTTAAGAAGTTCGGAACTCCTCCATCAATGTTTCCTAGTAGGTAGGCTTACTCACACCGTTCCTCTCCGTATCAGTCTTTCGCTTCAGAATTTGCTATCCAGAATCCTCATCCAATATCGCCGCGATGTTCCGATTTGCACTTAGCGGACTGCTGTCCTTGGTCGCCCTAGCTCAGGGAATATCAGCAGTGAACCTCGTCGTCAACAACAAATGCCACTTCGACGCATGGTGTGGCTCGGCAGCAAACGATGGCACGTTCACGCCTGCCGTGTTAGTGAAGTCATGGGGCTCATATCTCTCTCCGCAACCGGCGCATCCGGGAGTTCATGGTGTCGTGGTGAAATGCGGGCTGGATAGCAGCTTGCACGAGCCGTACCAGCTGGAAGTGACCCAGGACAAGGACATGAGGACCTGGTTCGACCTTTCCAACTTGAATGGGAGCCCGTTTCACCGGTGGAATCGGCATGCCGAAATGCCCGGAGTAAGTTGTTTCGTCCCCGAGGGTGAAAAGATAAGGGGCTGACGAGTGCTTCTAAATCAGACGAAATGCGTTCTCGACTGCAAACCAGGCCAGACTGACTGCGAATGGCCTTACCAGCTCGATTGTTACACTTCGCAAGATGTGATTTTGACATTATGCTAGGAGTCTTAGGCACTAGCTTGCGGTCGCCGAGGACTATTGTTTAGTATCCTCTCGGCCGGGATAAGCTTTTGTCGCGGTCCAGGGAAGAAAATATCAGGACATGGCGACATTCCATTGTTTCCTTCAAGCAGACATGCTTCTATAGATATTATCATTTTTAATCGGGAGCCTCAAGTACCGGCCTGGATGCGAGGAGGATAGAGGAGGCTAGCCCACATGCTAATAGCATTGCTTAATTAGAAGGTCCATTGGTGATATATCTCGACGGGGGCATTCGGCCATATAATTAGTTTTATTTATCAATCCATTCAAATCAATTAAATCGCTCGATCATTAGCAGATATTTAGCCCATTAGATATGTTCCCGCGAAACCTGACTAGTCAGTCAGTCTACTGGTGGTGGATGCGCCAACCTTGCTAAAGCTTAAAAGTCACCGAGATGCAGGAGACTTTCGGGCACTTATCAAATGGGCGAGGTTTGACGGAATGTTACCGACAATCTCTATAAAGCCCAGCAAGTGGTAAACTTTTTGATGGTATCTACTTATCTCTACTTGTAGCTCCATGTATTATCAGAAACCTTTCGCTAGCATAAAATTTGACATGGAGCAATTTTCTTCGCATTCGTTGCTTGCATTGTAACCCCCCACCATTTCTTGTTACCATCACGCGACGACACAATCACCACAAGATGGCGTCTAAGAACCCCGAATCGAACAGCAACAAAGCCCACTTCTCTCGCGGCGCCATGTACGAGAAGCTCGCGGGTGAAACGAGCACGCGCCTATCGGCCACAGCTCTTTCTTACCTGCCATTGTCATCCTACACGTCCACAAGCCGGATCCTCGACTCTGCGTGCGGACCCGGGATAGTGAGCAAACTGCTCTTATCACCCTCTCCAGAGTATGTATCGGTGTCAAATCTACCAATCAATCCGCCGCCTCAGGTGACGGGCATCGACCTCTCGGAACCCATGATCGAGCAGTACAACATCAACAAAGATGCGCTGGGCTGGGCCACGGCAGAAGGTCGTGTCCAGGACTCTCAGGACCTGACGGCATTTTCAGACGACACAATCGACGCGGTCGTTATGAGTCTTGGTATCTTCTCACTTCCGGACGCCGTCGTGGGAGTAAGGGAGATGCATCGCGTGCTGAAGCCTGGAGGCCACGCGGTCGTGACGACATGGAAATCACGGCGACCGATCGAAATATTGAGACGCGCGGCGAACAGTATCCGCCCTGGTGCAGGAGAGATCACGGATGTCGACCCGAAATGGCTGACAAGTGAGCATTTGGCAGCAGTCATGGTGGAGGGAGGGTTCGAACCAGGGAGCGTGCAGTTGTCAGAGGCTGACCCAAACTGGCGGCTCGAGTCCCTGGATGACTTACTCGAAGGGATGAACTCGCCGATGTGGACTGCGCAGTACTGCAAGGGGTGGACGCAGGAGGAATCGGCTCGATGGACGGATGCGGTGTACAAGCAGCTTACCGAGGAAGAGAGGGCGACCAGCACATTGGGTATGGTTGCACATGTTTGCGTGGCTCAAAAGAATGTATAGGGACGTTGAGGTCTGGGATTGGCGAGTCTTGGGAACGAAGTTGAAACTGGGGTTCGGCGGCTAGCTAGCTGCGAGTTCAAGGTTTACCTTACCTGTCCGCGATGTGTAACTTGAAGCAACCAACAAATGTACAGAAACAATACCATCTACATCTAGGACGCTAATTGTGTGAATGAATTCGTATTCAAGTGGAACAGAGCCCGATTACGTATGTGTCATGGACTCCTCAAACAACTTCCTTAACTGGTCTCTTTCGTGCTCGAGCTCCTTCGCTAAGCCCGGGGCCAACATCAGCACTCTTGCTTGAGGAATCGTGCCTTCCACGAGGCTTTCGATGTGATCGGTAGTGAAACCAAGGCCCTTGAGCCCATTAGGCTGATCGCCAAGATCAGCAAGGAACTTCGCTACAGCCTCTCCCAGCACCTCGCCCGCGTCCTCGCGCTTCACGTTTGTGATATCCACGCCAAATGCTTCTGCAGCCGCTAGGTGGCGGTCGGGGTTTGAGGGGGCGGTAAACCGGAACACTGCTGGAGCGGTTACGGCGACCGTGACGCCGTGCGGGATGATAGGTGACGTAACAGCGTAGCCGGCGTGCTTATAGCCCGGGTTCTGGCCGGAGATCGGATATGACATGCCTAACAAATTACCGACGTAAGCTCTCTCTCTCATCTACTCGCATAGAATCCTGTGCTGTACTGACCGTGGCATAAGTGAACACCGGCGTTACCAAAGCCGACGCCCGCTAGAGTAGCTGCCAAGAGCATCTCACTCTGCGCCTCGAAATCATCCGGGTCTTTTACCGAGCGCGGCAAGTATTTGACGGTAGTGCGCAACGCATTCAGGGAGAAAATGTCACTTATAGGATTGGCGCCCTGATATGCCGGTCTCAGGATCGGGTTCGCCGGTCGCGGGGTTCTCTCGTTGAAGGGTATCGCAGTCCAAGACTCCAACGAGTGGAACAGAACATCCAAGCCAGAGCTCGCCTTCACCGCAGCGGGCATGGTCCTGGTGTTGAGCGGATCACATATGCCGAGTGTCGGCTTGAGGTTTCGATGTGCGATGCCCGTCTTGGCTTTCTTCGCTACCAAGTCAAAGATGGCCGTACCCGTGGTCTCGCTACCAGTACCGGCTGTCGTGGGAATGGCGACCAGAGGTTTCAGCTTCTTTTCGATGGGCCTCCCATTGCCTAGCGGTGCATTGACGAAGTCCAGGAAGTCAGCGTCGGGATACTCGGTATATAAGTTCATCAACTTGGCTGTGTCAATGACGGATCCTCCACCGACAGCTAGGAATGCATCCGCTTGGTAAGGCTTTGCGAAAGCGATCGCCTCTTTGATGCTGCGGCAGTGTCAATTTAATGATCGTCGTACGTACGGGCCATGCATCTATGTATGTAATTACTACTCACGAGCTATCTTTAGGTTCGACTCGCACCTTATCAAAAATCTCATATTCTATACCTTCTCTGGACAGTGCTTCCTCAACTTGCTTGACTGCGGTGAGTTGCCGAACGGTGGGGTCCGTCACCACACAAACGCGTTTGGCGCCCATATTAGTAAAGTCCATGCCGACTTCTTGAGTTACACCAGGACCGAACCGGATCGAGGATGCGGCCATCTCAAAGGCGTACTCCTTCTGCTGAGCGTGATTCATAGGCGAGGCAAAGCCGCGTCGTCCGGTCTCCTGGGCCCGCTGGGCGTACTTCTCGACCTGTGGGCGGGCATGGCGATGGTGGTAACCCGGATTAGAGTGACACGGACAGTTTGGTGGGTGGGTGAACTGGACTGTCCTGAGTAGACTCGCGGCTCGGGTCGCAGCCTTGTGACTTCAAATTAAACCCTGCTTCAGTCGATCGCGGTGTCAGGGACAAAGTGAAGAAGACTCACGGATGGCGTTACGCGAATCGCGGCGCTCATCTTGGGGATGGAGTGTGAGTGTGTCCTTGGGCTTAACAGTTGAACAGCTTTTCTCAAAAGGGACCGGTTGCCTGAGTAGATTTTATCAAACATTGAGTTACCCTAATACTTTTTTTTTCAAAAATATAATGGTCTGCAATCTGGATGATGCAGTACAGTGTTGCTCACTGAGGTGAAGGAAACGGATGACGACTTCCACAGCTCTCGGCTAGATCAGAAGACTAAAGAGCTTGTGTGGGGTAGTTTGGCAAGACACCCGAGCATCCCCGCGTGCCCCGGATTCCATGTGGGGTGAATGGAGACAATAAGCATAGTATACTCGACCCGAACTCGACTCTCCGCACGGCATTGGAGTTACTGCCCGTGTTGACATTATGTGTACATGTATATATACAAGTGATTCATCGTATCAGTGATGGAAGATAGTGTTATGCCATAGTATACGGCGCTTGGTCTGCAATTTGTAATCATCCATGATGAGAGTAATCATCAGTTCTGATGGAGTGTCGACGACGATCCAATTCCCTATCTTGTTATCGGTGTGACTCAACTTGCCGTACCCCTCTTCATGCACTTATCCGTGTATCAAATTGGGTAAGTAGGTAGGTAATGAAAGACGATAAGATGAGGCCTTGCGACACTTGTTACACAACTATATGATTCATTAGAGCCAACAAGGTCCGTTGCGCTTTAGCTATCATCTCACTCGCTATTGTCAGTTCGATAACCCATTTCAAGCGTTGAACATGTCAACTTCCGACTCCTCGGCTGGCAACAAGTTGCCTCGTATGCGAGTCCGTGAGCTCCTACCAAATGTTCACTTCGGAGACTGGGCGCCCGGGCCCCTGAATTCTTTGACCGACGTGCCTGGGGTCTTAGTCCACACCCAAGAGATCCTATCCGACGATGGCAATGTGAATACAGGTGTGACGAGCATCCTACCAAGACATGACGTATGTACTGTCGATGATGCAAATGATCCCCAGAAATGCACTGAAGAGCATGTCTGATTCTCAAAACACCTGAAAGCTCCCTCGTCATCAAGGAATCCTTGATTTTGAATGATAGTTACTGATTCCAGTGATCAAAGTGGTTCCATCAAGCATGCTATGCAGGTCTCTTCAGCTTCAACGGATCGGGGGAAATGACTGGCAGCCACTGGATCAATGAGACTGGGTTGTTACACTCGCCGATCATCATCACCAACTCTTTCGCCGTCGGAGCTGCGTACCAAGGGCAAGTATTTTGATCCATTCAAGTTCGTTTACTATAAGATGGACATTTTGCGTTATGGCCACTAACAGTTCCTTGCTATTTGTAGCATTTACGAGTATGCGATCAAAGCCCAAAAGTCGGCGGCAGGCAATGTGGATTGGTTTCTACTGCCCGTTGTGGCGGAAACATTTGACGGGTATCTCAATGACCTCTCGCAATTCCCGATTACCCCAGCACACATTGTGAAGGGCCTCGAGAGTGTATCCAGCGAACGCGTCCGTGAGGGATGTGTAGGCGGAGGTACAGGGATGATTTGCCGTAAGTGAGAGATGTCCATTCTGTTGCTGATCTCAATGGCAATGATGAAGAAACTAAAGCAACCACCACCTTGCTGCCCCTGATTTGAGGTGGACAGCGCTGACAACAGCTGGAACAGATTATTTCAAGGGCGGCACAGGTAGCAGTAGCCGTTTGGTGGAAGGGTTTGACATTGAAGGAAAACCCAAGACTTACACTGTCGGTGCCTTGTAAGGAGATTTCTATATCATAGGACACGTCGATTCTTCTTGTTGGGCAAGGACAGTGTCCAGACCCCACAAAGAGCGCCCGCTATAGCCCCCGACTAACTTCGAGCAGAGTTCAGGCGAACTATGGAAAGAAGCCTCATTTTCGCATATCGGGCGTGCCCATCGGGAGAATCCTGGCGCGCGAGGAAGCTGAAGCGGCCGAGCTGGATGCCGAGAAGAAGCGTGCGATGGAAAGTTTGGAGCGGGAGAAGGAGCGGAAAGACGGGAGCATCATCGTAATATTGGCGACTGACGCACCCCTCCACCCTACACAACTCCAACGGCTGGCCAAGAGAGCAACTGTTGGTCTTGCTAGAGTAGGCGGACGAGGCCACAACCCCAGCGGCGACATCTTCCTCGCCTTCTCGACCGGCAACCACATCCAGGTACAGTCTATATCCATGGAGAGACGTACGGTGGATCCTTTCAAGCCCACGCCATATTCAGCGCAGGTGATAGACGACCAGTCAATCAACGGCCTTTTCGAAGCAGCAGCGGAAGCGACCGAGGAGGCGATCTATAACGCCGTATGTATGGCGGAGACGATGGTCGGGAACCAGGGACATAAAATCGAGGCGCTTCCGCTTGAGAGGGTTAGGGAGATCATGGAAAAGTTCAGCATATGAGATGTCGGCATTATCTTGTATGGGCCATATGATAGGGCGGAAGGAGCAGTATAGGTTAGGTAGGTATATTGCCTTTATGGCAAGTAACTGCTGGATTGTCTTGGTCAACCTGTTGAGATAGGAATGAGGAAGATGCATGTGCTGGAGGATGAATGCCAGTTTATTTCATGTCGCGACTGCCATTGAAACCAATGCAAAGGTCAGATTATTCACCCAGGTAGGGGAGTCATCATGGACTAGGTTGAGAGTTCAGTTCCGAGGCGATATAAAAGTATAAGAATTTGCGGTGGTAATATTTCTCCAAAGCTAAGCTCTGCTTCGCATCCCAAACCTGCAGGTGGGCAAGATTGGAAGCCGAATTAAGTGCAGCAGCGCTGTGCTGTAAGTAAGTCTGTTCGCTAAGGTACCTCCTACGGAGAGGTGGTGGGGGCTGTTTCACCCACTGTTCAAGGCTGTCAGATTGCCGTTTCTGAGGTCCCATCCCGTGTGCCACTTCCTCTCGCCTGTCCAGGTACCTAGGTACCTCCTAGCAGGCGCCCCAGAAGGCCCAGCACTTCGGCCGCCCCCTGTCGCCTGTCGAATCTACCTACGTCGGTACGTACCTCTTCTACTATGACCCGCAGGGAACCTGGACGACGCAGGAGGTGGACGGGCATCTTGAAGGTGCAGTGCCCCGATGTACCTACATACCTACAATGTACTTACTGATTGCCGATTTTCTTCAACCGTCCGTCCCGTCGCCCAACTTCATCCAGATGCTCACACTTATTCCCTAGGCTCATTTCGAATTTCCCCCTCCTCCCTCGTCTCTCGCCCTCTGCTCTGCGTCGCGGTCGGACGCATTACAAGCGTACCTAGTCGCTGTCGCCGCCGCTCTGGCACCCGCCCGGGTTTGTGCCCCCGTCTGCATGATAGTCGAAGATGCGCCACGAGCTGCCTCGTATCCTCCGATGATCGCGCTGTTCTCCCCACGACCCCCTCCGTCCTGCCCTTCCTAGCTTGCCACCAGGCACACACGATCCAGCAGACGATACAGACGACCCGGCACCCACATCAATGGAGCCTCCGCGACCGCCACGCGCTGCGCCCGGATTCGCCCCCGGGCCCGGTCCCGGTCCCGGTTCAGGCCCAGCCCCAGGCCGCGGCCGCGAGATGAACAGGGCCGAGAGGTTCGAGGAGGAGAAGCGTCGCATCGTCGAGAGCTGTTTCAACAAGAAGGACACGGACGGATCCGGTATGCCAACCCGCAGTCCCCCAGTCTCCCCCGTACTACGCCGTAGCATGCGTACGTAGTATAGGCATTGGCCGTGAAAGCCAGTCACTGATCCTCCCTCGCCCGTGCTGCCAGTCATCGAAACCTACATCACCCACATCCGAATCACCGAGTTCGCGTCGTATCCCGTCAGCCCCCCGCCGCCCGAGCACCGCCGAGAGTCTGAGAAGCCCCGCGTCATCATCGTCTCCGTGCGCAAGTCGGGCCGTGTGCGCATGCACAAGTCCAAGGAGAATGCGAACGGCACCTTCTCTATCGGCAAGACCTGGGACCTCAACGACCTGACCACCATCCAGTCCTTCACCGCCATGTCCAACGAGCCACTGCAGCGCCAGTGGGCCGGTGACACCGGCTTCATCGTCGACATCGGAAAGCCTTACTACTGGCAGGCCCAAGCCGACAAGGAGAAGAAGTTCTTCATTGCGAGCCTGATCAAGATATATGGCAAATACACCGGCGGCGGCCAGCCCGACCTGAAGGGCTTCGATCCCCGTGAGCTTGACCAGGTCCTTGGCTCGCGAAAACCGCAACCGCCGATGATGCGTCAGCCGCCTCCTCCCCAAGACGCTGGTCCGCCGCCGCGGCCTGATATGACGAGCACGCCACCTCGGCCGTCGAATATGCCCCCGCGACCCGACGTCAGAGGCCCAACTTCTTCCCCGCGTTCCGATGGCGTGCCTCCCCCGAGGGCCGCCAACCGGCCTCCATCGCGGCCAGGGTCGAGGCCGCCCTCACGTTCGCGACCCGAGCCCAAGCCGTTGTGGGCCGAGACACCGCCGGGACAGGCAGCACCCCCTGCTATTCCCAGCCCAAGGGCTTATCAACCTTCATCAACGCCACCAATCCGCGCTGTGGGGCCCAACGGCACATCATCCCCAGCACCCAGTCTTGATTCAGGTCGTATATCCAATCAACCTCCTGCGCTGCGGAAAATTGCGTCGAGTAATCAAAGTCACGATTCTCTTGCGGCGTCCTTTACTACGGCCAAAAGCGATGATGGCGGCAGCATACCTCCGCGGGATCGCAGTGCCATGTCAGGATCTGGCACACTTGGAAGATTTGGGGAACCGCAAGAAGTCACCTCCCAGGTCGATGTTCCTGATAGGAAAAGGCCGCCCATGGATCCTTTACGACCTCAGGGTCCCGCCGATAATGATCTTGTGCCCGCTCCTCTAATGAGTCAAGGGGCTCGAAGAGAGCCTCCCCCTCGGAGCAATGAACGGGCCAACAAATCTCGAAACGACTCGGTGGGCAGCCGCCCCGAGACCAGTAGCTCAAGAACGGAGAAATCAGAGTCTGGCACCGAACAGTTCAAAGAGCCTTTGACTATTACTGGACCGAGCCCTAATGGTACCCCAGATGCTACTATCTCTGAAACCCTGGCACCACAAAGCCCATCGGCTGACTCGCCTAAAGAAGAGGCAGAGGAGGACACGCGGCCAGGATTGGGGCCCATGATCAAGAAGAAAGGCTCTCAACAAAAATTGGCGGGCGCATTATGGAAAGCTGCAACGGCGGCTGGTACCTTCAAACCTCGACCCGGAGGGGCCGGAGAGCGGTTGCGGGAGGCGGCCAAGAGGGCCCAAGGAGAAGGCCCTGATGGCATTACCAGTGTAATTCCCGCCCCGCCCCGCCCCGAGCCTCCAAAGCCGGCCGAGCCCGTGCAGAAACCTGATGCGAAGCTGGCATCTGTTCCTGAGGTGAGGGTCACCGTACCCAACTCTAGCCAACCGTCAAGCCTCGAGACGGTTGTCAAAGATGCCCAGAAGAAGCAGCAAGAAGCAACGCGCAAAGAGGAGGAGGCCCGACGACTAGCTGCCACCAGTAATGACACGAGGTATTTCTCGGCTCTGGGTGTGGATGTCACGCTTCTTGCGGATCCGGCTACGGATTTCGCCAAATGGCTGGACCATTTTGGTTGGGTGCCAGGCAATCAGATGAGAACTCGTAATTTTGAGGAGATGAAACTCGATATAGAGCGGGAACTCAATAAGGCTCAGGCTGGAGGTTGGGTTGCTAGGTTCCAGGAAGAAGATGAAAGGGTAGATGCGATAAAGGGAGGCTTAGATGTTGCTATTACCGAGTGTGACGAGCTTGACAACCTTCTCACATTGTACAGCGTGGAACTTTCAGTAAGTAAGATGGATCTCATGTCATGAGACACCGCGGCTAACAATTGCACAGACACTGTCTGATGATATCGCCTACATCGAAGCCCAGGG
The DNA here is from genome assembly GCA_022453515.1 of Astrocystis sublimbata. Classification (NCBI taxonomy): domain Eukaryota; kingdom Fungi; phylum Ascomycota; class Sordariomycetes; order Xylariales; family Xylariaceae; genus Astrocystis; species Astrocystis sublimbata. Next base: position 455,364 of record JAJNNY010000023.1, read on the forward strand.
ACAAGGTTTGCAAGTACAGGCGTCCAACCAAAAGCTACTACGCAACGAGCTGGAGTCCCTTCTCGACATATGCGCCATAACCGCAGATGATCTACAACCCCTTAAAGTGGCCCCATTGGAGAACAGTACTGGCCTCGAAGATATCGAAGCGACGTTGGTGACACTGTACAAAGCCATGATGAAGATCGATCCGTCCGCGGCCGGCCCCGAGCCACGGAAAAGTGAAGACACAAGCTTGAATGAGCAACAAGCGAGCCTCAATCCAGACTATGGCAAGATGCGTATTGTGCAAGAGAAGAAAGAGATGTACTTGTCAGAAAGCAAGGGTTTCTTGAACAGACTTGGTGGCTTCATGTCGCGCCAGTTTGATAAGTCCATCCAAGAAACCAAATCTGCCATTACTGGTGCCCTGTCCAAAAAGGTGGACCCTCGCAATCACGACGCAGGACGAGACCTACTTTGGCAATACAGCCCGTTGGTCCTGTACGCCAGAGAAGCAAGTTTGGAAGAGTGGGATCGTTATCTTCACATCTACCAGGAGAAGCACAACCCGCTTTATCGATCGGAGTTCAAGGATATCTTGGATGTGTGGAAGCGGAACGCAAGAAAGCCTGCTGCCGAAGAGGCTGAATTGCTCTTCACAGCAAAGATAGAAAAACAACAGGAAGGCACAATGGCAACAGCGAGGCGTGTCACGGTCAAGAGGAGTCAGACCCTGGCAAGAAGTCTCGCCAGGCCGTTGGGCGACGGAAGCAAGACGAATCTGGATAAGGCATCGGACGGCCGCAGTCATGCCTATGAAATATTTGCCGGCATTATGGACGACTTGGTCCCTCTTGTTGAAATGGAGCAAAATTTCATCGTGGATTTCTTCCATGCCACAACCCTGGAGACGGCAGACTTCCCAGACCTCGTAGCAGCAACGCGGCCACGCGATCGAAAAGGTGGCGACTTGAAACGACACCGACTAATGGAGCCTGATCGGGATCTGGCCCGGAGAGTTACTCGTGCGATGGAGGCTATATTTGTATTCCTCGAGCAAGATCTTCAAAACTTGATCCTTTGGGTTTTGTCACAAGATGCATTGTAGGTTTTCCTGCCCTTCAATTGACACGCCATTACTGACAATGAACCAGGCAAGGAGTCGGCGTCCTAGCCGTCTTGGAGCGCAAGCAAGTAGCGATGACATCCTCCAACCAAGACTTCCTGAACAACATTCTCCACAAGCTCAACGGGAGCCTCGAGTCACGTTTTACAAAGTTTGTCGAGGAGCAGATCCGTGCGATCGAAGATACAAAGGTCAAGATCAAGAAGCGCAAAGGCGTTATATCCTTCATGCGCGTATTTCCGAATTTTTCAGCCGCCGTTGAGAACATGCTGGTGAACACCGATACGTCATCTTCAGTTAGACGAGCCGTGGACCGGGAGTATGAGCGTATCGTCAAGTCCATGTTTGATTCTCTCAAAGTCATTGCACGGGAGAATCCGGCCACCCTAACGAACAACGGCGCCGATCCTGAGGATAAAGAGGCTTTGAACTATCACATCCTCCTCATCGAGAACATGAATCACTTCTCGGAGGAACTGAACACCCACGGTCTTGAGGTGCTGGAGGATTGGAAGACAGCTGCAGCGAGCGAGATGGCGGAGCACATGAATCTATACCTCAGCGCCGTGATACGCAGACCCCTGGGGAAACTGCTCGAGTACCTCGAGAACCTCGAGACGCAGATCGCGTCGGGCAAGACGATCACCATCATCGCCGCGCAGCCGAGCAACTCCAAGGCGACGTTCAACAAGATCCTCAGCGCGTACGACGGGCGCGAGGTGCGCAAGGGCATCGAGGCGCTGCGCAAGCGGGTGGAGAAGCACTTCGGCGACGCGGACGACGAGAGCCTGAGCCGGGACCTGGTCAACCGCGTCACGCGGGAATGCGAGCAGTTCTACAACGACGTCGAGGTGCGCATCTCGACCATCACGACGACGGTGTACGGCGGCGACGTGGCTTACGAATGGCCGCGCGCGGACGTCAAGGCGGCCTTCGCCCTCTCGGGTCGGTAGGTCGGGTCCGGGGAATGAGGCGCGGGCATCTATCATCATTCATCGTCGAAGGTTGGGTGCGGGACACATGGGCGCGGTAAACGCTTCGTGGATAGTGATAGCGGTAGTTGGCGGGATGATAGTAATTCCGCGTAAACGTGTGTTAAACAAGCATGGTTAGCTGTATCTTTATATGATGACGAAAGAAGAAAAGATATGCACATACATCACTGACAGTCTTTCACGAAATCCTTGGGCTTAGTGCAACGATACCTATTCGCTACTTGGACTAGTTGGTGGCAGTGGTCGTAAACTTCAATTGTCCACGTACGTCAAGGCATAATTAGCATGGCTTCGACGCATCATTCCCGATTCGCCAAGACCGAGGCAACTTTACTTTTCTAAGTGTTTTTTTGCATTGACAATTGCTACTGGCTACTTTCTGCTATGCTATGAATACATGCTATTCCAAAGTTGCGGGTAACGTTGGGTTCTAACCCTACTTGTGGAAGCTCTTCACCTTCTCGACCTCGTCGTAGCTTCCCATGAAGATACCTGAGCGATCGTGGATGTCCTCGGGCACGACTTCGAGCATCCGTTCCATCTTGCTATTGACAGCCTGGCCGCCAGCTGCGAAATAGGTTAGCACTGTATGGTTTCGCAAGGACAGATGAGGAAGGATGTGATGTTACCGTTTTCAAATACCATTGCCATGGGGGCGCACTCGTATAGAATCCGCAGCTTGCCCTTGGGACTCTTCTTGTCGGCGGGATAGGCGAAGATACCGCCGTACAGCAGGGTACGGTAGGCATCGGCGACCATGCTTCCGATGTAACGAGCGCTGTAGGGCTTGCCGTTCTCCTGGGGCAGCTTCAGGGCGTTGAAGTAGGCGTTCGTGTTGTCCTCCCAGTAGTGCGAGTTACCCTCGTTGACGGAGTAGATGTCACGCTTCTTGGGGATGCGCATGTCGGGGTGGGTCAGGATGAACTCGCCGAAGGAGTTATCGAGGGTGAAGCCGTTGACGGTGCCCTCCTTCATGGTGATGACGAGCTGGGCCGAGGCGCCGTACATGGTGAAGCCGGCGGCCAGCAGCTCGGTGCCGGGCCGCAGGATGTCCTCCTTGGTGCCGGTCGAGCCCTCGGCTAGCTTGTGGATGCCGAAGATGGTGCCGACGGAAACACCGGCGTCCAGGTTGGAGCTGCCGTCGATGGGGTCACAAGCGACGGCGTACCGCGCGCCCGACGTCTGGTCCTTGAAGTATATGATCTCCTCCTCCTCTTCAGACACGAGCAGGGCGCACTTGCCCGACGACCGCATGGCCGCGATGAATAGGTCATTTCCGATAACGTCTAGCTTCTTCTGGTCATCGCCTGTTGCGTTTGACTGCCCGGCAAGACCTGTTAAGTTGACTAGCGTTGCGCGGCGGATGTAGTACGAGATGGCTTTGAAGGAGAACTGGAGAGCGTGGCATAGTAATCTGCGTCATATAAGTAGTCGGACTTGGTTGCGCAGAAGACTACTACAGCAGCTTACGTGAAGTCACCGGTAGCCTCCTTGTGCTTTGTCTGTTCTTCCGTCAAGAAGCGTGTCAATGTGACGATGTCTGTGTTCACGCTGGCAGATTCCGCGGGGGGGATATCGTTTCCGTTGGCGCCCATGGTGAGGAGAGTATGATCGATGTATACAATGTGTTTCTCGGGGTGGTGTCGTTAATTGTTAGGTGGGCTAGGCGGGAGAGGTGAGCAAGGTGTGGATGTGGATGGTAGATTCGGGGAATGAAGAATGGGAAGAAAGGGAGAATGAAGAATGTCACGAGAAGTGCGGCTGTTTTGTCGGATAACCCAATGGGAGAGCGATGAAAGAGGGAAGACGTAATTGGGACAAGGCAAGCCCAATTGGGTATGGTAGGCTGGAATAGTTATGGGGAATTTCTGCAGAGTTTCAACAGCGGCCCGGGGAGATCGTGATGTCTCGAGCGATATGACGAAGCGGATGGCCCATGGGATTCTGGCTTCCAAGTCTGGAGGACACGGACGGGCAGTGCCAGCGGACAGTACTGTATTATAGTATATAAGCCGCCCAACCCCACCACGCGTTCCACGATGCCCCTCCTTTCCCCATGCATGCCACACTTCCTACTTTACTTACCTACCTATATGCACCTCAACCTACGAGATGTATACGCCGTTGATGCCCCTGTTGCTGCTGTCTCGGGGGGCCAAGATAAGGCCCAAGGCCTGGTCTAGGTCCAGGACGGCGAGACTAAGCTCGGCACAACGGATCTCGTGGCGGCACATGGGAATGTGAATGGCAATGGCCTACGGTCATGGGAAACAGAGCAAAAGGGGACTTTCCGGGTCCAGCCGCATGGTGTCTCGGTGCAGGTGGTCGTCTCTGGCCCATCGTGGGTCGCGGTTGGTTGTCGTTGGCCATTGTGCCGACGCGGGAGATGTCGGTCAACCTCGGCTACGTCACTTGGAGCCATGCCAAATGCAATTGGATTTTACGTCGCGTGAGCTCACGAATTCGTGAAGGGCACTCGAGCACTGGCGCTTATTGGTGGGCCGCGACTAAATGCGAAAAGGAGAGACTGCTCCTAACGACAGCACCCAGTACTACGTTAGGAGTTGTTACTGGTTATTCCCTGGGCTGAATTACGGGCCTGAGATAGCTGAATCTTGTTGCGACTTCCAGATGCTGATGAGCGAGTGACGCACTTCGAGTCGCACCCCCACCAAGCTCGTCATACCCTCTCCAGTATTCTTATCTTGAGCAAGCTCGACCTCAGGTCCTGCCTACCTGAGCCCCTAGGTACGTATGGAGGTGGGCTCGGTAGGTTAGTCAGGTACCGCACTGTGCGCAGCAGGAACGCGGCCAGAAGCAGCAGCAGCACGCCTCTCCAGTCGTATGGGCCCTTTTGGTGGGGGTTCTGCCGCCTCGCCGCCAACTGACTCCACTACCTAACGCGCTAGCTCGACGGACGGTCCTGCATTGGTCTGCGCTAGCTGCCTTCGCACCGAGCAGGCTGCCGCCATCTGGACCATCCGGCTGCACCTGGTGCCAGACCTGGCGGCATTCTGCCCCGCCGACTCGCCTAGGTAAGTACCTACCTAGGTACCTAAGCAGTGGTTGGGCAAAGCTGGGGGCTGGGGAGCTCGGGTTAGGGAGCATCTTTTTCCGGCGGCAGTGGGACCTCTTCCCCACCGCTGCAGCCGTCCCCCTCCCAATCCGTGATCTGGCCAATCACTGCTCCAACTTTCTTTCGAGCTATTAAAATTTCCAGCTCTGCTATTTAAGCAAATTTTGAAGCTCGCAGCTCTTCACGACCTACCTCTTTCCACCATCCACGACATGCAAGCTGTAAGTACTGCGCGACCCTCCAAACACTCCTTCCCTTTCCTTGATGACAAGTTGTAAACCGCAAACTAGAGTCTTTGACCTCTTCGGGGGCATGAAACCTCTTTACACGTCAGTCTGAGCCAGCAACACAAGTCATCGTGATTTCTTCTCAAGATTCATCGCGAGACGGGGCATGCTAACCTGCTTCTTAGCTATGCCATAGAGTCGCGCATACGTGTCGCTACGTAACGAGGCATCCTCTCGGTCGAGTGATCAAGGGATGTAGGTCTCATCATTGATTGACATTCCTTGCTGCACTTGGTACGTATCCTCATCCCATTCTCCCGATGCCCCAGGTTTATCATGATGATCTTTCTATACTTAAGTATAGCTGGAAATTACCGACTGAGACATTAGTCTTTGACGCAACAAATTGGCTGTTGTCTGATATGATAAACACGATACCTTACTCACTGCATTGCCACTATCATACTGGGCCATCACGCTAATTCAGCAAGTAGCAGTGCAGAGTCTCCAACTACGGTATGCACGACTTTCTTCCGTCCCCGAATATCACGTCGATTTGATGAAGCGGCACTGGGCTCCGATCACAAATAACATGAGTCGATACGCCAATTTGCGGCAGGCCTAGAAAACCTCGCCCACTGATCACCACATCTCGAACTATATACATTTGGTCACAGAGGGGTGTTATTCGCTGACCTCGAACTTCAGTGATCAGTGCTGTTGTGTGTATGTGCGTGGCGGCTATTGGCAAAAGTCACATGGCATTTTGATTGCCCATGGTATGACCCGGCTGGGCATTGCTTGCTTTGATCAGCTTCTAAGGTTCGTCTTGCCGCTTCACTACCAATCCCCCCCGCCTACCTGATGAACACAGATGACGAGTCTGAATCGAATTCTCGTTGAAGACAACCTATTTACCTACCATTCATGCATTATCTGATAGCGATGTCCCCATGGCATTTGTTGATTGATCGCCTGAGGCCTGTGGACTAACCATTTCAGCAGGTTAGTTCTACTTTTCGCTAGCACCACGACTCGCATTGCAAAATGATGATTCAACCTAAAACAAGACAAGCATATGTCATAGCTTTAAACGGCCTTGATGACACCAGTTGTATCTGACTGCAGCGACATGCTACTTGGTACTTCAGACTTGGACATGGTCAAGGCTGACAAGTTGTAGCGAGTCATTTATTGAGTCCGCCTCGAATAGGTACGAATACTACTTCTCTTCCTCTTTCCTCTACACTTCACATGATGTTATATTTATCACGACGGTCAACATAGCTCGACAGCTTTGATGATACTGCCTTTGACAAGGCTTCTTTTCTGAAAGAAATTACATTCCTCCAGCTTGCAGTCATAAGCCACATTCGAACGGGATGCTAATGCCGAATTTTAGTCTGAAATCCATCTCAAGGTCATTTGACTCCAGGTCATTCTGACTTGAATAGGCAAGTATGATGCGTTAAGCCGGTACATTTATATGCTGTAGCAAATATCAACCATCATGTAGTTCAATAATAAAGCCATGTTCAATCAGTATTCAATGTTGCGGTGTCAATGAGTGGCACTCTTCGCGCATTTTGGGACTAGATGCCAGAGTGAATATACCGAAGTGTTGAGCCATCAAGTCTCGCGTGCTGTGACAACTATTAAATAGCTCGAAGCATTGCAGGCAATTGTTTCGATAATTGAGCTAACGATGATAACGCAGCGGTCCAAGTAGAGATGTCGAAGATCTGATCTACAAGCTTGTCGAGTGCTGAAACGCGTCTACGCGAAATGAGATGGGTGGCATGGCATGGCAATTGTTCGAAGGCGCGTACTGCAGAGGTATTTTTAGACCTTCAGCTGAACGCCGTCATGCAGGGCCCAGGCACACTAGTAGTATTCGGCAGTTAGCGGTCTGGGGCTGAAAAGGGGGTTTGATGATAACTTCGCTGCTCTCTTTCGATACTGCAAAATGCTGCACTAGACCAAGCGAGGGCTTCTAGGTTCTGGGGGCTTACCTTCAAGCCAAGCAGCTCATCATGTCGGGTTCAAACAACACTTCGGCCGGGGACATCATCACGTATATTGGAGTTCCGCTCGCAGTGCTGGGCGTGTTGCCAATTCTGTACAACACGCTCGCGACGCTAACAGCGCTTTCGAAGATTAAGCGCATGTTAAGGCATGGCAAGCTGACGGCATTGACGCGAAGCGATATCATCAACAAAGTTATAGAAGTCGAATTGCCCCGTTATGCGGTCCAACCATGGGATCGGTTTTCGTCGCCCGAGTACTGGCAGATCTCGCGCCAGCCCAGCTCGATCCCAGGCGGCTCCTGGACAACCTTCAACTGGAAGACCAACACGATTGGCATAAAGACCCAGCGTGTTGAATACGCCGACCAGCTGCGACAGCCCCAGGTCGAGGTCGAGTTCCACCAGCTCGTCGCCTATCTTCTGGACCTGGGCGCTGTTCCGGATGCGCACGGCTGGAGGCTCCTCCGATCCACAGGGCTGTGGACGCCCATGGGTTGCGCGCTGATGACAAGTCCTGATGGCTTTCACATAGCTTTGGCCATCGCGCCTTTGGACGACTCGGATGGGCATCTATCCTTAAAAGTCACTTGGGACCCGTCGTGGACGACGCGTGATGCCACTACGCTGCCACCTTACTGGATCCGGCTTCCGCCGCCGCCGATGACCGAGTCGGAGGAAACCTCGGCAGGTGCCTCAACTTCCGAAAAGACGAGTCAGCCTCAAGAGACAGTCCAGTCTGAAGAAGAGACGGGTAGCAAGGACAAGGACAAGGACAAGGATGTAGAGCTCGGCGACACTAAGAAAGACGGCATGCCGAAGCAATCCCTAGACTCGATAGCAAAGCAAGCCAACAGAAACGCGCGATCGCCGATTACATGCCAATTCTCCGGCGAGGGGCTACAAGCGGCACTGAGCCAGGACTACGGGCCGCCTGTCTCGGTAGTCGATGTGAACAACCTACACATGGAGCACCTACGGGTCAGCAGCGTCAAGACGAGTGGGAAGTGGTTCGCGAGCGCGGCGACGGCGTACGGCACGACGAGCCAGACCGTTCTGTGGAACTACAAGATCCCCGACGAGATCCTGGCCTTCGCGCGGCGCGACACGGTGCCGTGCGGCGTGCTTGAGGTCCTAGGCGTCGTCGACAGCGACCGCACGCCGCAGTGGGCGACCACATATGACGACGGCAGGGACTTTCACGAAAGCTTCGTGCGCAGCTCCCAGGAACAGCGCATCGCGATGCAGGCGGAGGCGAGGATGGATCCGGCGCAGAGACAGATTGCTGCGAAGCAGAGGACGGATCGCGAAATGATGCAGCGGATGAATGAAAGTATGTACTGCGTCTCTATACACACATACAAACACACAAGCACACACACACATGCAGGGACACCATGAACAGCAGGTGTGAGGAGAACTTTGACTGACTGGACTGCCTCCTTAGTGCGCGATAGGATGCACCGCGACAATCAGCGGCGCGAGACTCGTCGGCTCGAGGCGCTGCAGAGCCCAAAGTGGGACGCTGCGCTCGTAGCCGAGCACAACCTCACATGGCTGCGGGCACGGAAGGTCATCGACCCCGAGTTGTCCCTTCGCGACGTGGTTGGCACTCTTCTTCATCGCATGGTCCTCGACGGCGAGTTCACCAAGTCCATCTGCGAGATGCTAGATGCTTGGAAGGCGTGGGCCGATAATGGAGGCATGAGGACTGCGGACTTCGATACCATGCAGATGCGTCAGGAGACCTTTGCACAGGCCAGCTTATTCATAGCGTTGATCAAGGACGCGACGGGCGCGCATGAGGGGACACTGTCTATGGATCTACAGGAGTGTTTGCGGATGTGGCGGATTGTGAGACTCGGGTGAATGACTGTGATTTCTAATACTACGGCAAGTTGGACACATCCACGGGAATATGTACACAATCTGGGACTACTACTATGAATATCTTGGGGTCGGATCGAGAAGTCCGTAAAAAGGACGACATTAAAACATCAATATCTGCTCAGCATTGTTGGCAGCAGATCGCTAGCAAGCATATATCACCCTGCCCTAGGCTCGTTCTCTCGCCGAGTATTCAGTACTGATAGATGCTAACTACGTCAAGATTATACCGCCATCCACGAGTTGTGTTTGCCCAGTAATATAATCACTGTCACTGCTCGCCAAAAAGCTGACCAACTTGGCGACATCCTCTGGGACGCTGACGCGACCCAGGAGCGAGTTGCTGTGAGTATATGCCTCGGTAACCTCCTCTTTATTTACCCCCAAGTGCTCGTGTATACCATCGCTGATGGTATCCCACATATTCGTCCCAACAATCCCAGGGGCGTATACATTGGCTGTGATGTTGTGTTTCGCCACTCGCGCCGCATATGCTTGCATCAGGCCGCGGACTGCCCACTGATAGCAGAAGAGAGGCAGATATTAGCTCTGAACTGGAAGTGACGCAAAGCGATCCTGGTACTCTTGGTGCCAAGGGGAAATACTTACTTTGGAGGTGCTGTAGTGAGGCAGCATAAAGAAGGCCTTGAAGCCAACGATTGATGATGACGCGATCAACTTGCCTGGGTTGTCGGGCCTGCAGTCGCCCTGGCTAATGAGCGTCTTCGCCGCCTCTGCCATGCAGTTGTGCACGCCTAGCACGTTGACGTCTAACATGCGTCGAAAGCTTTCCTCTGATATGTCTAGGAGATCTGCAACTTGTACTATTCCCGCGTTCGCAACCCTATGTCATTACCCAGTCAGCATACCGTCATCTCTCTCTCTCTCCCCCTGAGTAACCCACAGCCAGTCATTGCGACACGCTGTAGACTTACTTACATGGTCTTTAAAGGCCCAAGTTCGCGAACACTTGTCTGCACCATATTTCTCACCTCCTCTCTTTTCGCGACGTCTGCTATGGCAAAACAAGACTGCTTCCCCATGCTGCGGATCTCTTCGACGACCTCCTCGCACTTGGCGAGGTTAGGCTTCAAGTCATTGACACAGACATTGTAACCATCGGCAGCTAGGCGTAGTGCTATGGCCTTTCCGATCCCTTGACTTGCGCCAGTGACAATTGCAGTCTTTCCCTCACAGGACGCTCGTGAGAGCGACGAGTATGTTGCTCTCGTGATCTGCTGGGTCGAGGGCCGTAAATGGCCTGTTGAGAGCGGCTTGGCCCAGGACCGCACCCCGACATGGCGGGCAAAGCGTAGAGGCGAACAATTCATCATCACGAGCCTGTGCAAGAAAAAGTTTTGGTGTTCCCGTGCGAGTCACCGAGAGAAGTCTGTACCCTCTTGACACGCAACGACGCTTGAGTATATAAACATCGCGCCGGGTTTTCCCCACATTAACGTTGGAGGTTAAACGCGGCCACATGGAGAACCCTGCCGGCAAAGGGGTAAGGAAATACTGTTCCGTTGCCGAGCGAACTTACGACTTCCTGACGCGTCTCCGGGTTATACAGTGGAACGTTGTGCGGCACGGGGCGCATCGTGAAAGAGGGGATGGACGGACAGGCGGGCGACTGGCTTGGCAGAACTTTAACTATAGCAGAGGAGTCATAATTCAGTTTCAATTCTACATAGTACTATGTATTAGATCTGGAAGTGTTACTGTGGACATGCTTGGTAGAATGATCTCACAAGTATTTGATAATGAATGGGCCATCGCCTTTTTATCATATGACTGGGCTTGTACTATCAGGTGTTTGTGCCGCATCTGTGCATGCAAAAAAAGGCCCTTTCCACCAGCCACTTTCCACGACTGTACAGTGTTAACTTTTCGTATGGTATTGATGCGTTATCCCATACATGCCATACCCAATACCAGGAGAACACGCCAACTCCGACTGTTAATATTGACAGATGCACCGGGGGGTAGATCCAACCCACAATATCGTCAGCGAAGTAGTAACCTAGAGTCCCTGCGAAGGATCTCCAGAGAATGCGCTCTCACAGTCGCGCTAGTGACAAGTTCGCGATCGTGATTGTGTTCGATGTAACTTGCTTCACCAGTCGCGCAGAGTACCTAAAATCACAGCAGTAGCATAACAACTTACTCATCAACACTGAAATACCACAAGGTATTCGGATTGAGAGACTGATATTTGACATTGAATGTATGTCAGGCAACTCAGAAATTGTCAAGTAACATGACTCTTTCGCATATGAATTGATTTCTGGAGTGTTCAAGGGGAGGCAAGCGTTTGGGATAATCCGCACGTGCCTACCTGGGAGCTAAGATAAAGACCAGTGACAGACTCGATGCAAAAAGCTAAAAGGAAAAGAAAGAAAGAAAGGAAAGTGGTGATCAGGCGCTGGTGATCGGAAGAAGACGTCGTTTTGAAATAGAAGTGACCTGGAAGGAAAATGGGATGGGTCGTGATTGGATAATCTGCGAATGACACAATACACCGGCCGTGTTCATGAAGATTGAGGGGGGAATGTTGCGCCTGCATACATCAAGCTCCTGTAATCCCAATCGCATGAATAGGTAACTAGCTTCGTTCTCTGAAGTAATTAACTCTTGTAGAATTGCGTACGAGTAGAAAAATTAGGCCGCTAGGACCGTCTCGATGCACCCCGGATCCCAGTGTCTCGATTGAGCTCATGGTTGGTATCCATGTGTTGTTTTGAATCACGTGGGGCTCGGAATTCCCAAGCATTAATAGGTCTTTGAATAATTCGCATCAAAACACGATGAGAGCGATCTGGTGATCAGATACTACGGTGCTATGATTTCATACACTGCAACAGAATGCGGACCGAGGCACGCGCAAAGATATCATTCTCCGGCTTGAGAGAATTCTTATACATACAGATATATATATTTATATTCTTTTCTTCTCTGGCAAACGACGTAGTAAGGAGGACTCGGGCAATGTAAATAACACGAGAGTAATTCATGAAGGCAAAGGATCGGGTCGTTTCCAACATCTTGGATATCTGGGGTTAGCTTGCATTAGCGAGGGACGATCTCAGACTATGGAGACGGGCTCGACGGGCCTGTCACAACAGTAGATCAGCTTATATACTCTGGCATTCTTCTTTCGATATAGGTACTTTGCGCAAGATTGCGGAACTGTCACCTAGACAGGAGCCCGTGACCGTATGCCGTATTGATGGTTTGGATATATTGACTGAAATTCTTTGCGAAGTGCTGTCGAGAAGCACAATTGACATCGCGTTTCGAGCTGATGAGTTGATGAGTATTATGGGCTGATGGGTATAATGCATGAATATATCAAGCAAACCACAAACGGAAGTAGCGAAGACACGCTTTGTGGTGACTCCAGACTACCTAGATCGACAGCATATATCAACTTCTTGCACTGAGGCCTAGGTGATGCCATGTAGAGTCGAGAGAGGCACCATCCTATATCCTCGGCCACTCCAATCCCGAAAGGGCAATGGGCGCGTTATCTGGTGGTAAACATCGTGATGTCCTTGCTCAGTTTGGATTTCCGGGGGGATATCATTTATTCCAGCAGTTAAGGGTAGGGTTTGTTATCTATTGTCCGAGCGATGAGAAGGCGCTTTTGCCTTCTGACATTGAATCTTTCTATTGAATTGACAGCTGCGAGTAAAAGATGCCGCATGTCGCTACACATACCAGGTAGGTAGATATGGCTACATGTAAGTAGTCATATCAATTAGTCAAGCAGTCGGATTCGTTGCAGCTTCCTAGTTAATTGTTGGATGCGAGTATTCTAAGAGCGAGCCTATTAAGACGTTGCCGCAGATCAATTGGAGCTTTCAATGATGGCGGGCATATGCCAAGACTCGCTTAACTGGCCTATCCTTCAACGTCGTCGAGGTCCCGCGTCTCCATAAAAGTAACCAACGGAAAAACAAGCTGCGGATTCTACATGAGTGGAGAATGCCAGATAATACCATGCGGGCGGCGCCTACTTCCCAATTGGGGTTTTTCGGAAGCATCAGCGATCCGCACTCCACTTCTGTATCTGTGTACTTCTGTAGGTTGCGTGATTGTCTAATAGCAACCTCGACAACGTCGTGCTAACACACCCCTCGCAATCTTGAAACAATACGAAGTAGTAATAGAGGACTCGAGATGGTGGGTGGCTTCTGCCGCTCCCCGCTTTGGCTATATCGCTGACTGTTATGGCTGCATGAACACATCGATGCGTTTGGCTGTCCAAAGTATGGGAGCGGGCGCCGATCCACTTAGGCAAGGTGAGGGCGATAACCGCTTGCAACTGTAACACTTGGGCAGAAAGGGCTACCCAAGTTGCATACCACTCCCGCAGCTCTGAGCCTCTGCCGTGCTGAGTGGAAGTCAACAGTCCAGCCCTAGCTCTGACAAGGCTATAAGACTTTCCACTGACCTCAATCTCCATACAGCCTGTTAGCCTATGGACAAGTCACCTCACTCAAAGTTCACATACATTAAGTACTGATAGTTGGTCTAGTTGAACAGACCTGCAGCGGCCGCCCGCGTGCTGCTCAAGGATAAGTCCTGTGCCCTAAACCTCCAATCTTAATAGGGTGATATATGTCACCAGAGCCTACTCGAAGGTGGAATGTTGTGTCAATGGTGCATCGGACAATAGTATAAAATGGGTTGCCCACAGAACCATAGTCAAGGATCTGCCTAGTTGATTTGACATGCATCCCCCACGTTACAGTCTTCTAGAACGACGCTCTTTGACATTGCACTGATAGGCAGCACTTCTGATAGGTATATCGCCTTGAAGGGGATGATACTCGTCGTCGGGTCTCATTCCAAGGGGGAAGGTCAAGGCCACTGTCGGACGACCGGCCGACTTGCTAACTCAACTGAGCAGACAGCACTGAATAACCACCCCAATGTAGGTCCCGAGGAGACAACCGCTTATGAAATCCGGCTGTTCTGCTTTATCTACCGGACTAATCAACATGCATTGCCAAGAGGCTTGGACTCCAACACCCCGGACATTTGGAGAGCTTGATAAAGCTTAATGACTTGCCAAGAGCTTGCCTCTTGGGCAGTGTGACCTCCTTCCATGCATAGTTAGCGCTAAGACAACACAACCCCAGATGGTGATGGCGTCTCGGAGGGAGAGCTGTGGTTTTGCAGACTCGATATGTGGGAGTTCCGAATCATTTGACAATGAGGGAGACAGGTTGGAGTTCATTGAACGTGAAGCTTAGACTAACTGGTTTAACAATAGATCTGCGTCGATATGTCTTCTAAACTAGTTATCCTCCTGGCTTTCAACTATGCTCGAAGAACTTGACTTATAAGTATGCCCAACACTTGGACGTTTCAAGTTAAATCAAGACCGAGCAGCTCGCAATGCATCAAGAACCACTTTGCCCCGGAGCCCTATTGTCCACATCATTTGGCGCCACCAATGTTACTTTCCTTTATCGGTGCCCATGGGCCGACTACCTGCCTGATAGCTACTGGACCAGCTCAGGGGGGACGAAGACGTCCTATCTATCGTCGAGGTCTCGCTGGTGATCACAAAGTTATAAAGACGATCGTTTCCTCATCTTCTGTGGCGATCCTCAACCCATCAACCTCCAGATCATCCTCAAGCTAGTCCTCTTTCACAGCATCAAGTCCACAAGCACCTCTAGTCAACATGAAGTTCCTCGGTAACATCGCCCTTCTGGCCTCTGTCGTCAGCGCTGCCTCCATGGGCAAGCGTGTCTCTCCTCTTGATGTTCAGATCAAGAAGGTTGGCAACTCTGGCCTCAAGGCTACGATCACCAACACTGGTGCCGAGGATCTGAAGGTGCTCAAGACTGGCACCCTCCTGGACTCCGCCCCTGTCGAGAAGGTTCACGTCTTCCAGGGCAGTAAGTGATACTCGCTTATCTCCGTTTCTGTATGTCACATGCTGACCTAGTGCGTCTAGGCAACAAGCTTGACTTCCAGGGTATCCGCCTCCGCGTTTCCAACACTGGTTTCGATGAGGAGTCTTTCCAGACGATCCCGGCCGGCCAGGCCATCGAGGTTAACTTCGATGCTGCCGAGCTCCACGACTTCAGCACTACCGCCGAGTACGACTTCGTCGCCAACGGCGTGCTCTCCTACGCTGCTGCTGACAGCACCGAGATCGCCGGTGCCGTCCCCTACTCCAGCAACACCCTCACCGCCGAGGTTGATGGCGCTAAGGCCGCCGAGGTCCGCTCTGCGTTCCTGAACAAGCGCACTGTAAGCTCTCCCCGCGCGGATTCCCTTCGTCGTTATATCCGTACCTCCGGGATTTTGTTCGATTTGGACATAGTTGCTGACAGATATGCCCCCCCAAATAGTCCGTCCAGTCTGACTGCACTGGAAGCAAGCTGACTGCCACTCGCAACGCTGTCAGCGCTTGCCGCTCTTTCGCCGCTGCCGCCTCGTCGGCTGCCCTGAGCAACACCGCCAAGGTCCAAGAGTACTTCAAGTCGACCTCTGTCGGCTCTCGAGTTGCCTCGGTCTTCTCCAAGGTCATCAGCGAGTGTGGTAGCACCAGTGGCGGTGTCTCCCGCACCTACTGCAGCGACGTCTACGGTGCCTGCTCCAGCAACGTCCTGGCCTACACCCTTCCCTCGGCCAGCTACATCGTCAACTGCCCTCTGTACTTCAGCGCTCTTCCCGGCACCTCCAACCAGTGCCACGCTCAGGACCAGGCCACCACCACCCTTCACGAGGTCACCCACCTGTCACAGATTGCCGGCACTGATGACCTGGGCTACGGCTATGCTGCTGCTACCAGACTCTCCTCGTCCCAGGCTCTGAACAACGCCGACTCCTACGCTCTCTTCGCCAACGGTAAGTCATCCTTTGAACGTGTGTCAAGACATAATAGAGACTAAACAGTGATGTAGCTATCCACGTTGGCTGCTAAGTGTGTAAAGACTTGACGGAATGAAAGAAAAAAAGATTGGGAGATGAAGAGGGGGTTTGTAACTAGATCTAGTGTCATGGTTTTAGCCAATGTGTGAAGATCTACTTGAACAGTCTAGAAATATCAATATATCTGGGGTACCCAAAAGCACTTACACCAGCGTCCCCACTATCCCACATGTGCGTCATCCGCTCCCCAACCAGCGAGACAGGTTTGCAGACCCCCTATTTATCGTTAGCACTGAGAAATCGAGACCCTCAGCTTCTCATGCACTTGAGTAGCCGATCCTGATCGTGCGATCGGACCCCATCCAATGCAGAAATGGCAGCTTCGGCGATTGTCCGTTTGCTATCCTTCGTTGATGTCCTGCCCTCGATCGCCTGACGAAATTGCGCAGGGTCGGCAGACACACAGCGAGCAGACTGGCAACAATCTCGACGAGAGCCCACACGTCGATGGTGTGCGTGATGTCCGCCTTTGGCACATTCCTCACCGAGTTCAGCGTGACCCACCTCGCGAGCGCAGCCACAATGCTCAAGGCTGCCACAGCTACCACAAAAGCGAACCCACTCCATTCTGCTTTTGTCACCCGTGACTCCGTCGTGAGAGCCCTCCGCCCACGAGCCGAGGTTGCCAGGGCAAAGATCGGAAGGGAGAGGATGACGAGGTCGGTCGAGATGTTGGCGATGGTAGATATTGTAACAGACCTGATATCGTGGACGGCGGAGCATAGCTCTCCATCAATGTCCCAATTCCTGCTGACCGGACTGCACCATCTCGTGAGCAAAGCTATGTGTAGAATGAATGTGCTGGTGGTGTAAATGATGACGAAGGCAACTATAGGCCGTGCCCCACGAGTTCTCATTAACTCCAGGACACTCAGGATCCCGGCAAAAAAAGAAATGAGCGCGAATTTGGCGGCCCATAGCGATATGTAAATGAAGTAGAGCGAGATCCATGAGACGTATAGAAGGTGAGCGGACAAGGGGCGAGGGACACCGTAGTACAGGTCGCTTGCCGGATAGTGGACGTATTGTTGTCGCAAACTGTTCTTCCATGCATTAATGCTGATGAGGACGAGTCCGGAAAGCCAGGAAAGCACTATGAGACTGTCTGAGATGTTGCGACTCGAACGCGGAGGCCCCGCTTCCCTCCATCGTAGCCAGAACCGAAGGATGATAGGTATAAGGGCTATAGTCAAGCCCACAAAGTCAATAGCTATGAATGCCGCTAGACTGGGCGTTAGCTATCGTGTCTCGCATGGGAGTATCCACTTGACGTACGTAAAGGTATGTCGATATCGTGATACACCATTCTGACGTTAGGTGACTTGATGGATCTGTCTATGGTATGCTGGGAATATTCGCCAAATGCATTCTCACTTCATCTTGTGTCTAGTGATATGATGAGATATATAGACAACAAGATGTTGATAGAAAGTGGCTGTACATCTAGGGCGGCAAAGTGCAAATGTAAGATGCGCCTCGTTGAGCATTTGGACGAAGGTCAAGGTGAGCGGCCAATGAAGATACCCTGTCGACATCATTTATAGTTGTATCAACTGGGCGATAATGTCCATTGATAATACGCCATGGTGAAAGCCCCGAAGTGGAAAATGTGATTGTTCGAGTGGTTTTGATGCTTACATGCTGTAAGCGTACCACAGACTTGACAGGCTCAACGTACCCCATAGCCAATAGCGGACAGAGGGCGGACTGGCCGTCTGTGTCATGTATTGTCCTTGATAGAAATGCGCATGGGTTCGGGGTTCCGGGCTGAGGCTTGCATGTATCCTAGATTAGCTAGTTGAAATATCGGAGTGGTCCGTACAACCAACCCCTGTTCCAGTTGCATATAAAAAGACGCTGAAGTGGGTGTCTACCAAACCTGAGTAGAGGGGCCAATAAGAGGAAGCCAGGAGCTTCATCAGACGTAATGTGCCTAGAAAAACGGTTGAAAAGAGCCAAGATGTAATAGGTACGTTGTTGGGAAGAGGCAGACATACTTAGATTGACATGCTCTTACCTGGGTATCATTGGCTGAATGTCGTTTGAACCTTAGGTACACACGTAAGCAGAAATTTAGCCCACATATTCCCGTCAGCAGTTCAGACCAAATGCTAAAACCGATGCCAAAGCTTGACGGATCCGGGAAATCACTTAAATACTATTGCAATTGTAGCAGTTGCTGGTGTAGGGGTAGCAACCGTAGGTTTTGAGAGTAGAATCGCACTCGATACAAAGAAGTAATGCCCGAATGTGGGCGATGTTGACGGGAAACCGGTACGTTCATCTCTGACCCTGCTTCGAGCTGTTCAGATGCGTGCCTACATAGGTAGCTCATAGGCAGGCAGCTTTGCTCAATTTGCAAGTCTGCCAATGATCTATCCATGTAGTTCTGAAGTGCCAATCGCTTACAATAGCCATGCATGCAGTATACTACCCGGATAGGCAAGCCTATATCATAAATAGCATAATCAGCATATCTTATCTCCGTTGCAACAAAAGGCGTCCAGACATAGAATTTGAGTCATCGATGGCACATCCGGGCGATTGTCGGTCAACGACAACTAGTAGCACGCTTGTTCCAGCTATGCTTAGAACCAAAATGGATTTGTGTTTGTATTGGCGAAGTAACTTGATACAATTGCGACTAGGTAAAATTACACTTTGTTGTAAAGTCGGAATGTGACACGCTTCCGCAGAGCCGAGCTAAAGTTAGACTTCTAACCTTCTCGATCAGCTTTCAGCGGTGCTGGACCAACCTTTCGGTAATAGCGATATTACGTGTGTGCCTTACTCAGAAGGCAGCGTCGATCTGGCCATTCTTACCATTGATTCCAAATCTCAGCCGGCACAACCGTCCTCATAACCTTCCAGTGCTTGATAGCACTCTGATCATGCCATTTGGCAAGCTTTTCGGTTTCGTTGGACCTAAGGATTCCAACTTCCTCGCGCGACGAAAACGCTGAAAGAGGGACCTCATGTTTCGGAAGAAGATACCGTTTTCTTGATATGCTTTTTAGGAAGTCGGCTTCTACAGGTTGCCTGAAGATGATCGCGTCATCTGTCTTCAAGCAGAACATCATAACGTTGTCGAAATCCCCACCGTCCGATTCCACTTTGTCGGCCGCAGGCGCCTTGTTTTCTCTGAAGATGCGGCAGGATGAGAAAATGTCTCTGATAGTGTTTACAACAATGCTCAGGGACGGAAGCGTAAAGTCGCCCGCGTAGTTCTATGGACGTTAGCTGGTATTGCTTGTTAACCACTTACGAGTCGACTCACAATAACTATGACTCCATTTGGCTTCAGCATATGGTGAAGCCCTCTGAGAAAGGTATCGGTAAACAAATCAACGGGCTCGGCACCTCCAGTAAAAACATCATGCACTATGTAGTCGTAATGTTCATAGAGTGTTGGCGCATTAGTTCGGCTCCAAGAAACTACATCTTCAATAACTGCTGTGTGGTTGGTCGGGAGACCGAAATACTGGGTGGCGAACTTGTGCACCACTGGATCGATCTCGACGATCGTGGTATCAATTCCATGCGCAATCAAGGCGGAGGGGGTTGTGCCGATTCCGAGACCACTGATCTCGATTAGCTCAGCTGGAAGGTGAAAAGAAGTAATACAAGACATACATGTTGAGGGCGTGCGCTTCGCTGTCAGGCACCTTCCCAGGAACTTCGATGAGTCGGACGGCTTCAAGCTGCGTGAAGACACTGTAGACAGGCTCGGCGACTATCTCTCTTCCAAGCTTCGTCCATTCCCCACCGAGGAGGCTGTGATCACACCTCAAGACGCGATAACCATTTGCGTGGCTGTCGAGGACAGATACGTAGCCAGTGTTGGACTCCCAGCGATCAACTACTGACCATTCACTCGCGTTGATGTTGGCGTTTAGATCATTGAAGGCGGACTGTGTCATGCGATGTGTATTCCAAAAAAAGAAATGCATAACGCCAGGGAACGCATACTTCAGCAACCGCGATCGTCCCATAACGGTATAAGTAGCTGTCAGAACCATTTCTAGCATCATGCGCGTCTGCATGATCGATGATCCCATCTGCTCGATGAGTTGTGCGAAGAAAGTTGTCTCGGAGTATCGGAAGACCATGTATGCGACGAGGCCCGGTGCCGGGTTCGCGATAGCACTCGGCAACGCGCCCAGATCGGCTTGGTCCAGAATGTCTGCTATGCATGACGAGCTGACAGCAACGAGAGGCAAAAGAGTCAATGCTTCCGTAACAGCTGGACCGTACTCGGGGCCAAGACTATCACTCAGGCCGAAGAGGTAGAATTGCAAGACGGGAATATGTAAAGCTATCAGTGGCAGTAATGTGATAGTCTTCCACGGCAGAATTCGACGCAAGGCGAGGTTCCCAGCCCAGCCGACGAAGAGGCCTGCCCATACAACATAGTGATGCAACCTGTTGGCAGGAATTTGGCCATAAACAGGCGACATGGTCAAGACCGAGACATTGGCGTAGATGGCTGTTAGTGCGATCAGCGCGGTTGCCTTGCCGTAGATGGCGACCTGTTGCTTAGTCCATTGATACGAATCGGTATTTGCTTGACCGGCAAGAGACTTGAGTTCCTGCTCAAAGTCCTCTTTGGTTCGCGGTGGGTTGGTAGGACCAGTTTGGGTATTCCTCTTTGGTGGCACCTTTTTCTCGGGCGTCTTTCGCTTCTTGGCCGTCATGACGGGGAGACTGAGATAACGGATTGTTTCCAATTACGAGGGAATATGGTGCAATGGTAAGGCTGAAAGACAACGTGGCAGCAACTGGGGAAGTAGAGTAGATGGACGCTCTGGACAATTAACAGCCAGCTGTTATTAGAACGGTAGATCTGTTCATTCGGAGGTGATTGGCACACCTACACACGAAACAACCGACAGATGCACCTTGAATGTTTAAGTTGCATCAGGGTCCATCCATCAGCGTCCACATGTTTCACGAAACGCGGGTGTGGCGACGCGAGGTCTGTTACCCGTGGCTTAAGTACCCGAGTACCTAAGGTATCCTGCCTAAGCCACAATGGGACTACCCAGAGACCGACCGCCTTAGGTGAGTTCCTACCCTGGCCCCCAGGTGCATCCTGTCGAGTGCTTGAGTGTAGATGTTTACATCATGACCCTACCTACTCGCCTACCTAAGGTACTAACCAGGTGCAATCTTACACGTATGGATGACGACGACTTCGGCGCGGATGCGGACTTTCTTTCGGCGCTGGCCTCTTCGGCCCCCGCAAACACTGCCAGCCAAAACCTAAGCCAACCCCGATCGCAGCCGCCTTCCGGCCGTCCGCAACAACCGGCGCCCCAGAAGATACAACAGCCAATTCCCCAACGCCTCGACAAGCGACCTCCTTCCAATGCCTCGGCAGCAGCATCGTCCGGCTCGAAAATAATCCAGCCGACTCCACAAGCCCTGCCGCAGCGATCCGCAGGCTCCTCCATTCTTGTCTCTCCGCGTCAGAAGGGCAATCCAGTGCTAGCTGCCCTCCGATCTCTCCCCTGGGAATACAGCGACATCCCCGCGGATTATGGCCTAGGATTGACGACGTGCGCACTCTTCCTGAGCCTCAAGTACCATCGACTTCACCCGGAATACATCTACACCCGGATCCGCAACCTACAAGGCAAATACAACCTGCGTATACTGTTGACGATGGTCGACATACCAAATCATGAGGACTCGCTACGGGAGCTATCCAAGACGTCGCTAGTCAACAACGCCACGGTTATACTATGCTGGTCCGCCGCCGAAGCCGCGAGGTACTTGGAGCTGTACAAGTCCTACGAGCATGCCAACTTCAGCGCCATCAAAGGACAGCAAGCGACAAGTTATGCCGAGAAGCTGGCCGAGTTCGTCACTGTTCCCCGTGGTATCAATAAAGCGGATGCCATCTCCCTTGTCAGCAATTTTGGCAGTATCAAGAACGCCATAAACGCCGACCCTGAGCAAGTTGCCATCATTGGTGGATGGGGAGAGAAGAAGGTCAAGAGGTGGTGTAGCGTTGTAGAAGAGCCGTTCAGGGTCCAGCAGGCCAAGAGACGTGCTATCACCAGTGAGAACAACACGCCCTTGAACCAAGCATTGCCGCTGAGTCGAGTTCCCATGAGAGACATGCCCACTTTAACCGCGAGTGCATCACCACAAGTCCAGCAGCGCGCCGATAAGTCCGTAGCTGCCGCCGGAGTATCTCGTTCTTCAGACACCCATATCGACGATGACGAAGAGGCTATGTTAGCTGCCGCTATCGAGGAGTCCAAAAAGACTGCCGCCAAGGAGCAAACACACGCGCCCAGTATGGCTTCGGGCGCCGCCACGCGCAAAGCCGACGATCTCAGTGATGGAGTTGCGGCTGCACTAGCACGTCTCAGGGATAAGGGATGATTTGCAGTCTCCCACTCGGACAGATCGTAGACCAAGTATTTAAATCAACCCAGCGTTTGTGGCTGCTGAGCACAAGCACCAAGGCCTCGGAAGTAATAAACAACAAAGGAGAGCTGTCAAACGTCTTGAGGCTCATGATCCATGGGCAAGCCGAGGCTTTCTCCCTGGTGGGTAACCGTCCACTCTTTCCTAGGGTGCCAAGTGCTGCAGAAAGACACGTTACCTGCGCATCTCTTCGCAGTGTTTGTGCGATGTCCATATGCACACAAACACACAAGGGCTGACGGGTGGTATCATACGAGCTAGAAAAGCCATTGCGTGTGGGCATTGGCTCGCGAAACCTCACCTGTGGCGGTAACGAAAAGCAAGTTACATCCTGGCAGTTGTTCCCTCGGTGCCTTTCAGCGCATTTTCATGGCAATGCATGCAGGAGGAACAGGGATCACAATCATGGTAAGATGTAGGTAGTCTGACCGTAACTGTGTTAGGATTCGAGCTATTGGCACTTCGGCAATACCAATCTACTACGCGACTGCGTACATGAGGTACCATCCATTACCACAGTTTCCGTGCAAGATGAGATCAGTCTATTGGTCACATATCAAAGCTCATGACGTTTATGTTAGGCTCCTAGGACTGGGCTACGTTGGTTTTCCCGATTGCGGCACACGCAATCGAATACTACCTAACTCAGAGGATCCATGTTACGCAGCTGCAAATAAAGCATGGACCAGGACCCCCGGCCTATGGCTACGGGTATCATACCTTCCAACGAGTGCTCCCTACCAACGTTCCTATCCATTGTACGTACAGCAGATAATCGTTGAACCATTATGTGAGAGACAGGCTTAAAGCTCGCAAAGATAAGCAACCATGATATCTCAGTTCCCCTCTGCGTCAGTATAGATGCATACACGAAGCGTTGTGCTCCGTGAGACGCTTTAAGCCTCCCTTGTTACGACTTTGCAGCTTCGAATGCGCTATATTTCTTTGCTCCCTGACCCCTGGCCTGGCTGGCGGGCCTGGATATGTTGGTGCTAATTGGAATGCGTGAGATTGTTAAAATATAGTTACCACAAGGCAAAATCCCCCGCATGCCAAGGCCGCGAACTAACCTGGTCCCTGGCCAGAAGCTGGCGAGTCTAGCAAGCCTGGTCGGCGAGCGGCAAGACTTCGTCAGGGCTCGTCTCGCTCGTTAGTAGCTTGCGAGGCTTGTTCCCCGCATAATTACCATTCGGCCTAGCACATCCGTTGGCAGAGCGCAGTAGATTTCACGGTCAGAAACTTTGCAAGGATGGAATTCCAGGTACTCTTCTCTAGGTCATACAGCAGGGTAGGGTACCATCAAGCTCGGACTGCCACCTGGATTATATATCGAATATCCTCCTCGTCAAGATAACGGAGATAAAGCCCCTAAGTCTGTACCCTGACGATCGCTATCGAGGCGGTCTCTTGTATATTGAGCCTTGGTGTACCTGACATCTCACAGCTAGGCCTGCTGGGCTTGCTAGGTTACCCCTCATACGCCATGCTGGGGAGGTCGGGATGGTTGGGGATCATCGTCATGAGTGGCTCAGCGATCTGCACATCGCCTCCCGCATTTGGAAGGTTGCGATCCTCGAAAATTGCCGTCTTAGGTCAGTTGGCATGAATGAGAAGTTGGAACGAGAAAGACCGGCCTATGACAGTGTCGCTTCGCCATGGCCCTTTCCTCGCTTGTCTCCTGTGGCGTATTGATGGCGTTCTTGGGAGCCCAAGGCCGACCCACGCGCATGTTGCGAGAGAACCCCGTCACGGATGGACTGACAAGATGGTGAGCTTTTCTGACCCTAAATCGGCTCGTGCTCTGCGACATGGGGCTCGACTACGGACCACATGGCCTTCGCATCCTTTCTTGTGTATCGCGATCTCTGGGGAAGCGCCCCGATGTCCTCGAGCCTCATCCTCGTGCCTGGCAGGCCTGGGTCTTCTGTTGATCCTCGAGTCGCACTACAGCCACGACGGTGCGACCTTCCTGATCGTCGCAGCTAACCTTTGAAGGCATCGAGCCAGCCTCAGGCGAGCTCAGGGAAGAACTCAGGGATTCCAATCTCAGCGTTACATCACACACAGCAGCAGCCATATGCATGATTCTATGTAATAAGACCCAGCGCTCGGGCTTGCTAACCTACCTGTCGTGCCTGTGTGCCTGCCATTCGAGTGACCTTTACCTGACCTACCTACCAATTCGGCCTCCCTTGCCAAGTGTATTCCACTCTTACTATGTTTATTGGCTGCTTGTTTGGGAAAGCAGTCGTCATGAAGCCCGCACCAAGGCGCATACTTGTATATTTTGCGCTCACAAGCACCCCCGGATGAGGCCGAATTCTCCGGCTCGGATAGAGGAGGGAGGTGCCATGCTCGCCATGGCCTCGACTACACCTGACATGTACCCGTCGATCCACAATCCGTCAACCAGGATCATGATCACAAGTTCCCTATCGCCCTTAGTTTGACCCTGCCTCTGGCCAGTCGTGCGAAGGAACGTGCTCATTGACTATATAAGACATGGGCATGCCTCGTGCCCGTCCGCTCGTTAACCGCCCCTCCATCTCCTTCATTCTTGTAGTAGCTACCTCGTTTCTTGAAGGCTTTCATTAGCCTGTTCGCTCCCCTTGGTTCGGTTCTGCTCCTTCCTGCGGTGGTAGACAGTGTTTTGCGCACATCAGGTAAATCATGTATCATTACGCCTGGGCCCTCGCTGCCCTGAGTTCTATCTCCCCGATCGTCGTCTCGGCATCCCCTCTGGCATCTCGTGGCCCAAGCTATGTTAGCCACCCGGACAGGCTTGCTGGCGTAAAGGAAGCCTTCCAGCGATCTTGGGACGGGTACTATGAATACGCGTTTCCTAACGACAGTCTGAAGCCCATCTCCAAAAGCTACGACAATGACAGGTAAAGAAAAGCCACACACATGATGGCATTCTATCAGATCAGATCCGCTCACACAGACCACAGAAACGGTTGGGGTGCAAGCGCAGTCGATGCTCTATCTACTGCTCTCATCATGGAAAATGATGAGGTCGTTAAGCAAATTGTTGACCACATCACGACGGTCAACTTCAACCAGACGGTAGAAGGTGGAGAAGGTGTCTCAGTATTCGAGACAACTATCCGCTATCTAGCTGGTATGCTCTCTGGTAGGCAAAATGGACCCGCACCGATAATCCCAAATCGGCATACTAACTTTGAAATAGGATACGACTTCCTCACTGGTCCTTTCAGGGGAAAGATCGACGAGAAATCAGTGAACACGATTTTAGACCAGTCCGTCAAACTTGCCGATCTGCTCAGTGTCGCTTTCGACACTCCCAGCGGTGTTCCAATCAACAATCTCATCTTCAACGGGCCGAACGGACCTGTTACGTCCGATGACACAACAAACGGCATCGCTACGATCGGCACGTTAATCCTCGAGTGGACCCGCCTGAGCGACCTGACCGGTGACGACAAGTATGCCAAGCTGACACTGGCTGGTGAGGAGTATCTCCTCAATGTCAAGAACCCTGAGGTCGGAGAGCCGTACCCCGGCTTGATTGGCACAGACGTGAACGTCAAGGACGGCACTTTTGCCAGCGGGAACGGTGGCTGGAACGGTGGCGACGATTCCTTTTACGAATACCTTATCAAGATGTTCCTATACGACACTGAGCGTTTCGGACTATTCAAGGACCGCTGGATCACTGCTGTCGACTCGAGCATCAAATACCTCGCTTCGCACCCCTCGAGCCGTCCGGAGCTTACCTTCCTAGCTGCGTATAATGGCGCGGGCAAAGAAAACCTCAACTTCGTATCATCGCACTGTAAGTTGTAGCCCTAACCAAGAAATGACCGCGTAAATCGACTAACCAAGTTGACCTAGTGGCTTGCTTCGATGGAGGCAATGTCATCCTCGGCGGTCTGACTCTCGACAACCAGGCCTACGTAGAATTCGGCCTCAAGCTCGTCGAGGCTTGCCACGAGACATACCTGGGCACGGTGACTGGCATTGGCCCCGAGAGCTTCCGCTGGCAAGACAGCAAGCTGGGAAACGCCACAAACAACGCAGCGGCGCCGAGCGATCAATCTGCATTCTACGCCAAGAACGGATTTTGGATCTCCTCGTCGGCGTATGTGCTGCGGCCCGAGGTGATCGAAAGCTACTACTACGCCTACCGCGCCACCGGCGACTCTAAGTACCAGGACTGGGCGTGGGACGCCTTCCTGAACATCAACAAGACGTGCAGCATAGGCGTCGGCTTCAGCGCCGTTATGGACGTAAATGCCCCTGGCGGCGGCTCCTTCTACGACTCTCAGGAGAGTTTCTGGTTCGCCGAGGTCCTCAAGTACAGTTATCTCATCCAGGCAGGTGAGGCTGAGTACCAGGTCAGCGCAGACCACGACAACCAGTGGGTCTTCAACACCGAGGCGCACCCCGTCAAGGTCGTTGGTAAGCCCATTTGATTTCAGTAGGACGGCAAGTACGCCTTTGGTTGTTAAGAGGAAAGACGTTAGATACCCTGCCCGATCCGTTGGCTGTTTGAATATGACATTTTTATGGGGTGATGGGACTGTGTTCCGTGTGATGACCTATGTATGCTGCTAGTAGCATCGTCATTCATGTATGTCTGAAGATATCGTCAATGATACAATTACCCCAAATTCGCCGTACAAGAGGTCTCAAACTGTGCACTAAACCTCGTCAGCTTCAACATCGTCAAGTGACCTTATGGGCTGCCATCATTCGGCCCGTGAAAAGAGCAAGTAATCTAGCTAGGTATGACATGGTCGATATTTATTGCTCGCATCCAATGTCTGACTGCGTATGCAACCTGGTGCCAGTCGCCGATATCAAGGCTCTTACGAACATGTTGACCTATCATTGCCATCTCATTACAAATAGGTACTAGCCACCATACCTAATGAGATCGATTATAGATCTATATGTACTAGCTATGTAGAACCCGAGATCTAACAAGATCGGCTGATCTCCGCGTACCGTCTCCATGGGAACACGGGTTATTTGCGATGCAAGCAAGACAGACAGGGTGTCGATCAGACAAGATCCACAACAAACCAAACACGTGTGACTAGCTTCCGTCGTACGTCAATGTAACTCGTGCTTGTCTCGAAATTGGGGTAGATGTTGGAATGTGGAACAGAACTCTAGCGTACTGATATAGCCGACAAGCTCCAACTGTCTGCGGACGACGTACGTTGCAGTCTACGATGCATTTCGGTAACTACTTGCCATGGCCCCGCTCACACTAACACTTACAGGACTGAGACGTCAAAGTGAGCAATTGTTGTGTTTACAATCGGTTAACTTCAATACATGCATGCGACTTGTCTAGCTACTGCCACCTCCAGAGATAGACACTACCTAGGTAGGTATTAGGTAAAGTAGGTACTTATAAGCCTCTTGCACATCGATCATGACCAATAGCTATGTAGATTCACACGCCATCACAACCCTCGCGCGCAAGATGAGGCGTATCCAAATCAATCTTCCTGCTTCACCTTGGGTTTCATCGCCGTCGTCGCCTGCCCAAGCGCCGTCTCCCTCGCATCGTTATTTGTCTCGCGCACATACTCATCCAGATACGCTGGGGTGGCCTTGACTCTATTATACGGGCCCGGCATCGGCTCCCCGTAAGTATAGTGCACGGGCACGACGCCGGTCCAGACGCTGTCGAGCATGGCCTCGTTCTCGAGGTCGGCCTTCTCGTCGCTCGGCATGCCACTGCGGATCTTGGCGCTGCCGGCGGCGATCTTGACGCGCAGCACGCTGGTGCTCTGCATCTCGGCGTTGTTGGGCGGCACGCGCGTGTGGCGGTAGCGGTCGCGCACAACGCTGTCCGTGATGAGCTTCATCGCCCACAGCTTCTCCTCGACATCCGTCACCACCTCGGCGTGCCCAAAAAGTACGGCCGACCGGTAGTTGTAGCTATGCGAGTTGGGCGTCAGCGACAGCACCTATACCGCTGGAGTCAGTAATTGCCTGTTCGAGTAAAGAAATTGCTCGTGAATCGGGGGTTTGCAGGTGTCTCGGGAGTGCAGTTACCGATTAGGGTAACTTATGCTCTTGAGATTTGCCAGAAACGGGAATAAATGACTCCAGCGAACTACATACGAGCCCGTCGATGTGGCTCGCGCCGACGGTGATAGGTAGGCCGCTCGGGGCATCGGCCGAGTCGCCGTTGCTCTTCCGGGACAGGTTGATGATGCGCGACGACACGTAGCCGTGTAAGTACAGTTCGAGCACCTCGCCGACGTCAGAGCTGGGCCGGGTGAAAGAACCCATTTGTCCTATCATCGGTAGCATCATAGGGAATGGCGAGTCGGGTTGATTGAAGGATACATGGAGGATGGGACAGGTGTTGACCAGCTCATGGATTGTCTTTAGGGCGTACGTAGCTATCATTCTCATGTCAGTCTGGTCTCATACGGGACACCCGGTTGCATTTGGATTGGTTACCTCGACCATCGTATCGGTTGACCTTGCTGTAAGGCTTTGTTGGGTATTCTAATGATTCGGACGGCATTTTGAATTTGGCTATCCTGCCGCAGCGTCTTGATTGAAATGGATGGTGGTGTGAAGCGTCTTGGACAGCAAGCGCTTCTTTGCGATGCCAAAGAGTGGTGCTGAACAGTTTTATAAGTTCAGGGGCGGTGCTAACTCGTTGATGACTCGAGTGTCTCTTCTAGCATCTACGGGCGTCGGACTTGCTCTTCTTATACCTGCTCAACATCAATGATGTCGCTGAACATATTCCCTGTATAGGTAGCTGTTGACTCAGGCAAATCGGCTTGTGTTTCTACCTTCTGTCACGTCGGCCACAGTCCGAATACACTTACTAGTACTTACAAATCCCTATCAATCTCACATACGGACCCTGGATACAGGTAGATCGCGATAGTGACGAACGTGCCCATCCACTAAGGTTGGAATCATCGATTGTCTCATTGGTCTACGAGGAGCCTTGCGAACGGGTTCCCCGCCATGCAGCACAGCTGGCTCGCTGGTTAGTCCGGACTGAGCATGTCCAGCCGAGCCATGATATCCCCCCGTCAACCTATGGCTCATTTGGGTAGGTTGATAACAAGGTCGTGAGTCTAAAGTCGACCCGAGATCGCTGTGTGACTCTGGGGAAGACCATACTAGGCGAGCTAGGTAGGGCCTAGGTAGTTGGCGGCTTAAAATGGGCAGCATTTTGCGATTACTCAATGATACTAGTCACGGTTACGTTCATGCCCGCCCATCTTCGACTTACATACCTATTAGATACCTAGAGGGCTAAGCTAGGCACCTAGGGGTCTAGGTAGGTAGATGCAACCCCACACACAGATGTGGCTCGTGCCTTTATCTAATCGCACCAGCCTCAATCGCCCGGCTCCTCCAGAAAGCGTCAGTGAGGGCAGGCGGGCCTCGGGGAAGGAGTGCATCGTTAGGCCCGCGGTGCAGCCAAGTCGTCCGTCGCATCTCTATCACCACAACGTCGCTGACGACCCAACTCGCCCACCATGGCGAAGAAAGGTACGAGCCATCTTCGAAGTCTCCTGGTAGTGGGCTGCCCCCGACCTTCTTCAGCTGACCAACCTCCAAACCCAAATAGTCAAATCTCGCATCATCTCGGTGCGCCTGATCTCCATGGCCATGACAGGCTTCTTCTACCAGTTCTCGCGCCCCCGAACGACACGGCCGATGAGCATGCTCAAATACGACCCCGTCGGTATGCATTCTCGCTCCCAACACGTATCGACCCTCGCCAACACCAGTTACTCAATCCGCTTGTTTCTCAATGCCCTCCGTTTCCCGGCACCTAGATCCTTGGGAATTAACGTGTCCCGGCGAATATCCTCTTGTTCTATGATCATACGCCCAAGACCGTGGCGTTCGAACATGCGCGACAACTTGCTAACATGGGGTACATCGCAGTGCGAAAGAAAGTTCTATTTCTAGAACAGAAGCGGAAAGCAGCAAAATAAATCAAAGGCAAAATAAATATACCATACACTCCAGAACCACGACCGATGACGAGATGCTCTCGTATGCTTGAGTGTTCACTTCGAAACATACTAGCCCTCACCGGCTTGGAAATCGAATCACGTACGGACTACAAAGAAAGCGAACCTTGGAGGCAAGTCGCACTTCGGAACCAACATGTAAACATACTTGTACATTAGCCAGCTGCTTATTCACATGCTGCTAGATAATGCATGGATGGTGCAATGTGTTTCGCCCCACATTCCACCAAGTATCAGCAGTGCTTTATATGAACAAACAGTTCAGAACATAATCCGTGTCTGGCATCTGTATCTCCTCGGTACATGATCAACAAGTCGAGCTTGATCTGGTCAACATCACGCAAAACCTTCTCCTGCGGCTCAGCTACCAAAACTTCGCGAGCGATGATGTCAGTTATGAGTAATCCCACTCGACAAGGATTGGGCATACAGATATGATTAGCCACCGCCGCAGAAAGCAAATAGGCAAAACAGCAATGTTCAAAGGGGACAGATCCTGATTGTGTCGTTGCGCAAATGTGACAGGAGCCAATGCCGACCACGCAAACACGGTTTGCTCGATGGACTTCTCGATGGAGCGAGCAGTCGCTCCAAGACATCATGAGAGGCTTACTGCGTATTTGAACCTCGTTGGCCATACGTCACCAAAGAACGTGATCTTCGCTCTATTGGTTCACCTCTCACATGCGTGAACTGGATCTGCTGCTGGTCTGCCCCGAACATGGTAGGCTCCTCAGGAATGGGTTTGTGGAAGTAATGCGACATGGATCGAGATATTTTTGCCGGTCGCTTTTTGCTAGTTGCCGGCTTCTTGGGGCTTTGTCTCCCGTCAAGTTTCGACTCAACCCTTTTCCTCTTTGCTGTCGACGACGTATCGGCAAACACAGTCCCTGTGCTCTCAGAAATAGGGTCTGCAGCGAGCTCTCTCAACCCGAGGACTGGTCGGTTGTACGCACTATGCGATACTAGAACGGGCGCTAAATCACGATCTTTAACCCGTGTTGCCGGTTGTTTCCTGGACTCGTTCAACATAGGTGCCATCTGTTGATATGGGGCCTCCGTTTGAGCCTCCACCTGTAGAAGAGCCGACTTCATAATACCGGTGGGTGACGTGGCCCGTCTTCTTGTCACTCGTTCTTCGTTGACTGACAACGGAACCGCCATCCCATTGCCGGTAGCCTTGCCTTCCGGAAATTGTATCGTAACTCGACGACTCGCAGTATCTGGCTTCTTGACTGCGCGCTTGGCTTTATGCTCCCGACGACTTTCCTTCTCTATGTCGGCGCTCAAACTCTTCTGTAAATCGGTAGCCCGTTGGAGAGCCTCGGTCTCCGACCTGTGAAGCTGCCATGTGTCTTCCATTTTCTTTTGTGTGTCCAGAAGCTTGCATAGCTCCTTTTCATTTCCGACGACTGCTTGCTGGTCCGTGGCTAGTTTTCGGACAACTTGCTGTAAGACCTTCAACTCAATCTGATCGCTTGACCATGTCTCCAGATTCGCCGCCAGATTGTTTTTTCCTTGCTTCACCGCTTGCAGGCTTTCAGAGATAGCTTTCATGCGAGTGACTGCTGGCTCAACTATTTTTTGGATTTGAACTGCACATTCGTTGTCCTTAGCCCTTAGAGAGTCTTCGGCCCTCTGCGTGACATGTGCAAGCTCTTGTTGGAGGCTACTGTAGCTCTTCTCAGCACCTTGCAAGCGTTTTTGGATGTCTTGATATTCTTTAGAAGCTGTTGTGGATGCTTCGGCTTTTGCTTTCTCAACTGCCCGCTGCTGGTCTTCAAGACTACTAGCGATTGTCTGCTGATGTTCTTCCGCTTGCTCGCGGATCTGGCGTTCCTGGGCCTCAACTTGACGATGTTGAGCTTCCAGAGCCTGCGCGACGCCTTTCAATTTTCGTTCCAACTCTTTGATTTGATTATCCTTCTCGCTTAAGGATCTGTAGGTCTCCTGTCTCGCATTTTCAAGTTGGCTGACTCGCGCCTCAGCCTCATCCGTGTCCTTAGCTCTAGCTTCGAGAGTGATGAGCTCTTGTTGGATACTCTCATATTGTGTCAGCTTCTTCGTGGCCTCATCTCTTATGAGGGCAATCTGTTCTTCAAGTTTGTCTATTTCCTGACGCAAAGAAAGATTGTGCTCTTGGATCTGCTCATACTTCCCTTTCCATGTCGATGCGCTTTGTGCACCCACAACTTGTTCGGTAAGTCCGGAGCATACTTCGCGGATGGCTAAGATTTCCTCTTTCAAGTCTTGTGTGGTCGCTGCAGACAGCTCACGTTCGGATGCTGCATTCTCGCGAATTTCCGCCAGGATTCTGTTTCCACCAAACTGTGTCAATAATCTGAACCCCAGGCACAGAAACTGGTCACTTACGAATTTTTTATCTCGTTTTGTAGCGCTTCCAGGCCCTTTGCCAACTCGGAACGGTTTACTGTACTCTCCCTGTTATCTTTCAACGCCTCAAGAGCTGATTGCATTCTAGATAGATTAGTCTAGCTTTCGCCTTCGTATGCGTTCAAAATTTCCGCTTACTGTGTTCCCTGCTGGTTGATGTGCCCTTCGATCATTTTGAACTGGAGAAAGCCCTGGTTAAACTTATCCATGAGCTCTTCATTTTGTGTCTTCAGAGCCATGATGTCGTGCTTGTTCATTCGTTGCGACTCTTGCAGCTCTTGATGAAGATTGGCTTTCAGGTTCTCCTCTTCAGCAACTCTTTTCTCACGCTCCGCTAGCTGCGTTTGAAGGCTTGTTACGTTGGTGTGTACTAAACGACATCAGCTTTGAAGTTAATCTTAACTCTTTTTAGCTTACGTTTCTGTATCTCTTGTTGAGAAAGTACCCGAACCTCTTCTACACTCTGTTGAATCCTTTCCCTGATCTTATCAGTGGTGGAAAGAGCTTTCTCATGTAGACCCCCATGATCCTTCCCAGTCTTTTTCATATTTTCTATCAATTCGTGATATCTGGACCGGACATACTGAAAGATTCTCTGCTGCTCCTTAGTAGAATCCTCAATTTGACGTTTGTACTCTTTCATCCTTCCTCGCATGTCCTGTCGTCTACTCTCCAATTCTGTCAAAGCACCCTCTTGGCTTTGGTGAATAGCACGTTGTTTATCATTCTCGGTTTTGAGCTTCTTGATGACTTCTTCCCGCCTATGGATCTTGGCGAGATACTCCGCTACTCTATCGTCTCTTTCGGCTAATTCGTCGGCCATGCTTTCCATCTTTTCTTCCCAGTGCAGCTTTCGGGTGTCTTCGTAAATAAAATAATCGTTGAATGATTGAGCAAGGGTATGGCGAGGTGCGTTGATGACTTCCTGAGGAACTCGACTTGTCTGTTTTCTCTGTCCGTTTCTGTGTCTCGATGATCTGGGCGCTCGTGGCTTTGATACATTCGAAGATTGCGAGACAGGTCGTATTCGCGCAGCGTGGTCCCCTTCCTGACCTTGGACGTAGGGCCGAGTCATTTCGCCCATGCCAGATCGATTGTTTCGGGATCTACTAACCGCAGCTGAAGTCTGTGCATCGCCGAGGAGTGGAGAACGATTTACCATGGGAGTCGGAGCGGTCTTTTCTCGAGATTGCTTCATTTGAGAATCAAAGGTATCAGGGATCCCGGTAGCGTCCTTGTCCAAGTCTGAATTATTGTTATTGAACATTGATGGAGACACCCGCTTCGTTTGAGACTTCAAAGGAGGGCTTGTCCGAGTTGATTGGATGAGGGCTTTACGCTGGATATTTTCGAAAGCCTTCGGAAGCTTTTGGTCGCCTAGCTTGGTAATTGGCGAGCGGGTGTTCCCTTTACGTCGTTGGACGGGGGAGGATATCTTCTTGGAGAGAGATTCGGTTTGGAGCGGTGGCATGGGCTGTGGAATATCTTGAGGGAAACTACCTTGCCGCTTTTCGGAATCATCGGAATCATCAGACTGTGTATCACTAGGAATGGGGATTGTACAGGATGCCTTCGTTTTCGTGTCCAGCGACGGTATGTTGGTGTGTCTTGCTGTTACGACCCCAGGTGTACCTCCATTGCGATGAGCGGAATCATCCGCCACCTTGCGTCTGATGTCCGAATATTGATTATCTGTCCTGAGGAACCCGTCGTCCTTCTTTGGGCCACTCTTTAGGGAGATCGGCGTCGAGGTCATGCTTGGCGGTAGGTGCATATTCTTTGGAGTTGGCGCCATACTAAACTGGAAACTATTCTGAAGCTCTAGAACATCTTCGTGCTGGGGTCGACTAATAAACGGGAACCTTGGCAGCTGTGGCGGTAGCATCGTTGCTGTAGGTCCAGCCTGAGAATCTGTATTGTTCTGGTCACACGTGGTATCTTGAGTCTCTTGGGAAGCCCCCAGCAAAGGTATGAGATTTGACTCGATGACTCCTGATTCTTGAGTGTCTCCCAGGTCGCCGGGCTGTTCGGATCGGGGCAGTTCTGGACTGGAATGTTTGATGTCCTTTGACGCCATCTTGAAGGTGCGCCAAGGAGCTGGCTGAAGATAAGAAGCAATATGGAACAATAGAGTTGATGCCTTTGGGCGCCTTTGCGAGCAGAACGGATGTTCATACGTTTGCCCAACAACGTTGTGATGACTGAGCTGTGAACAAAGTGGTGTTGCGGTTTGAGAACTATGCCCATTTCACCTCGAGATACTGGAGACCCCAAGAAGGCTTTTGGTATCATTGCCTGGGGCTGCGAGCATTTGGATTCCGCAGGGCCACGGGCACGGCAACAATGGACACAATGGCAGCAGCTTTTGAAGCAGATGGATGTGGCAACCGACCACAAAAAAGGGCACCGAATAAGGTACCAGATAGAATCACGTGGGCTCCCTCTCACAAAACCCGGAAGGTGCGTCTGCCCAACGTCGAACTGGATTGCGACTTCCTACCACAGATGCCAAAATACCAAGGTAGGTACCTACCTACACCTACCTAAGTGCCTCCCACCAAAGGAGCGCGGGCGGGCCACAAGGTTCAATGTTCCATTGGATGGCTCGATCCCGGCTCTAGATTGGGTTTATCATATGAAGGTTAGAACGTAGATGCTTTGAGTGTTGCCCCCTTTCGGATACCCCTATTGCCATCTTAGTGTGGAAAGACTGAGCATCGGATAGAGTATCGTGGAAACCCAGACTCACCTGAACCTGGCAGCATATATGTACGAGTAGCAAATCGCACAAATTCAATGCATTCATTCCCAGCTCGTTCTCAAGAGTATGCGTGTCTTTCTGTATTAACACAAGCCTATGCTACTACGCCTGCGGGATTTAGACAATATCTTTCACAATGCCTTTCTCTCTCTCCAGAGTCTCTCTCAGATTTCTCATAGACCAGCATCTTCCCAACAATGTGGCAGTAAATAACGTAAGCTTTGGTACGCGTTTTCGAGCCAGATGCCTCATTCACGTGCCCTGGGCAACTGGCTTTTCTCGGCCAAGTTTAAGTATACACTGCAGACTTACTAGATAGAAGGCCTACGCTCCTATTCCGATCATTGACAATCTTCTACTGTAGCATTTGTGCAACTGACGATAATTGCGTGAGAAAAGTCTATCACATAGAACCTAAACTCACGAAGCATATCTGTCCCTCAATGCCAATACCAGAGACTACCTAGGTAATACAAAGTGTCACCGAATACGCCAGTTCGCACTAATGGTAAGTAAGCCTCTCCTATCGTATCGAGAAAGCTGGACGTATCTCGGTTGGACTCAGATGCCTGCTACATAGAGCTTATATCTTTCAAGTGAAAGTGACTCTTGATTTGACATTGATGTCTATACCCATACATCCTCAAAGGGGACTAACAACACTGCAGTTAAAAAGAAAAGGCCGCGTGGGTGCAGGGGATAACAATCGACTGAACGAACATTGGGAAATGAAGGAGTTGTCTCCCAGCGAGGCAAAAGGTACGACGATATCGCTCAGGATGAGGGTCGAACTCATGACCTTCGCATCACCAATGGTATGATGTCTCATTAGTACGACGCTCTAACCAACTGATGTAACGAGGCATGTAGATAGGGCATTGACTGTGATGGACGCTTTGTAAGTTGTACCATTGGTATATGATTGTTGGTTCACCGCTATTGGGAGTGGTCACTTGTGAATTGTTTGCATCTTACCCAGCATTGTCCTGTTGACATTCGGCGAGACAAAACGCAGCGATTTCATTCAGTTAACCATATGTATGGCTGGCTCCTGATGTAGAGAAGTCTGCCTACATGTGCTCGGATCTCGGCTAAATGATCTCACCTTCACTATCAATATCAATACTATTATCAGCTCAAGTTCAGATATAGTGTCGCCGTATGGATTTTGAATCTCAGGTTGTACCAAGTGTGCAAACAATAGCAGCTTTTATAACACAGCAAAAAGAACATAACATGTCACAGCACTGGCTTACCATCAGGTGGCAATACAGAATGCTACAAACCAACCCCGCGTCCACGGTGCACCCATACAGAGCCTATACTACAATTAAAAAAAACCAGCCTCATGCGAAACCCATCGATAGATGCGCTGAAGTGTCTGTAAATCATACGAGACCAAAGGCGCGTGCGTGTCAGAGTGGAAGTAGCTGATCGACGCGGCAAATCAGTTGCGATGGAGAACTTCGCATGGTAGACCGCCGCGACAGGATTTCTCCAGGTCTGTGTTTGGGCCGGTTTTCATCTCCTCTCTGTTGCAGGTGGACTATAATTATACTCCTTCTCGCGGGGTTGCTACCTAGTTGCTGGGTGTCTCTGTGCCCGATGGGCGGCAAGTGAGGCCATTCACGTCGGAGCCGAATTGGGTGATAGGAGGCTGGAGGCTGGGACCTGCATGCAAATTTATCGCCGGCTGAAGGAGATCCGAGCGCTTCGCGGTGGGCGGTGTCGAAAGCAGTGATGTTGAATATTGCTTTAATTGAATTCATTTGAAAGGAGCCATTGCAAAGAACTCCGAATCAAACCTAGCCGTGATACGTGATACAGTGAAATCAACCCGAATCAAATTGAATTGAGTCCACATGTAGAGTTGCCCAGTCAGGCCAGTCCCGGTACTGTATGTGACAGCGATTGCCGTCACTTTCGTCAGCTGTGTCTACCATGTCAACGAACCACGGAGGTTCCCCGGCGATCAGCCACACACCTGTTCCTTCCTTGGTCGACCCTCTAGCGATGGATACCCAACAAACACATCACCTATAAAACCCATCTTAATGCGAACAGCAAAGAGATCTGCCTTTTTTTTGGGCACTTGGTATGAAAAAGTATAAGCATATAAGCAATAGCAATAAGATCGACGCCAAGGTCGGAATCTCATCACGCCAGTAACCGTCTCCAGCTCTAGATGTGACTGGGCTGGGGCCAAGACACGAATACCCCAGTCGCGGGCCTCTCATTGGCCGCGCGCGCACGCAAACGTTGGAAGCGCCTAAAGTACCGGCGCTTCGGTCTCCAATGAGACGAGAATAGAGCACGCCTCGACGTCCCTGGGTTTCATGGCACAGGCGTAGCAGAGTAGGCTTGGTACCTTGCGCACCCAATGGGCAATAACGGAAAGAGAATGCCACACAGGGCCTGTGGTTGCTAGCAGTCTGGTCCATGGAATGTGCCGGTAGCTATGCGCGAAGGGGGGGGGGGGGGGGGGGGGCACCTTGATATCAACATGTTCCACCAAGTGCTGAAGTAGGCCTTCTTCCCTACATACATGTATACTAGTCTGCCCTGCACACCTCGTCACATCTCTTCACACGAAGTTGCATGTCACGAGCTGTTGAGTCGACCCTCCTTGCCTCCCTGTTTGTTTGGCGATCGATAAGATATTGTCGGCGCTGTCCCTCGCTTGAAAGCCGTTGTATCCTCCTTCTCTTCCTGTTCTGCTATACCTCTTGAAAAGCCGGGTCTCACAAGGAGCTGTTATCGCCGGCCGCATTGTTTCTGCGAGTTTAAACCAACATTATTTCAACTCCGTTGGATCAGGCCACATTTTACGTCATGGCCACCAACACCGCAGACTTTCCCCTAGCGACGGACGACCCGTACGCATACAGTGGTCCTGCGCCGGGCGCTGTAGATGATAATGCGGGCGCTGCCGGTGACAGTCCCGGGGCTGCTCAGCTGTCCCATGGTGCTTTGATTGCGATTATCGTGGTAGTGGCAGGTGTTGTCATTCTCGGCAGTGAGTATACCTCGTGACATCTCACAAAAAAGACAAGATTGACTAATGGCCATCCATAGTCTCCACGGCTGTGCTGTTCTACCTAGCCAAAAAGAAGGAGTGGAGAGTCCGGGAGAACATCAGGCGCTCCGCCAGGAAGGTGGTCACTGCATTGACACCCAGACGAGCGGAATTCCCCAGGTCTGCGAAGGACTCATCAGCGAGGGCGGCCCGAGGGCGTGTTCGCCTTGACGACGTACCGCCAACGCCAAAACTTCGATCTGAAGATGTTGAAAAGGGACTTGCGCAAGCGGGCTATCGGCAAGTTTCTGACGCGCGGGGGAAGAAATGGACGAGGAAGTAAATGTGTTATTTGCCGCTTGATAGAAGGGAATGGCTGGATACCAGAATGCAAATGACTTTGATGATGGACATAGGTGGATGGGTGCTCAACAGGTTTACTGTACGAATACTATGATTCATTTTGCACAGACGGATCGCAATGAATGAGCAGGTCATAGTCTTTATACCATTTGCTTTCTAATTTTTTGAAATGAATAACCGGGTATCTTAGATTCGCCTTAATGTGTTCCCGCTCGCACTACGCCTTGCCGCCGATCGTTTTTGTGATGTGTCCGCCACGGGCTCTTCTGCCCCCTTCTCTCTGACTTTCGGCTCTCTTGTGAACGTCATTTCTTTATCGCCAACCACGTCACCGCCCCTAGATTTGGTGGCACGGGCAGGTTTCTGGGCCCTTGATCCAAATGCTGTATCTCGTTCCCGATTCCCTCCTTCTCGGTTTGAGGAGCTAACGCGCATAACAACCGCGTCTTTCTTTGCGCTCTTAGATACATCTTCGGATTCGTCGCTTGCGTCGCTACTGCTGCCGCTATCGTCGTCACCTTCTGGCGAAGAATCGCGCGCAGGAACAAGACTCCTGCCAGTGACTGGGTCAACTGTTGTGCTCGGGTTGAGCGCCTTGAATTCTCGACTGTTCTCATCAATCTGGAACTCTGCATCCTCGAACATCCGGTTGAAACGATCGTCGCCAAGGATTCCGGCCTTTGTATCGACCGTAGCTCGCTTCTCCTGCTTCTTGAGAAGCTTGTCGACAAGTCGTTGGTTAACCTTGACCTTCTTGTTGCCGCGGATACGGCTCGCCCGTTCCTTCTCGACCTTCTCCTTGACGCGTTTCGCACGTTCCTCCTCGAAAGCGAACGGATTGGCGATAAGTCGAGCTTGCTCGTACAGTTTCGAGGCTGCGAAATAACCGTGCATGTAGGGTCGTAGCAGACTGGTCTTGCCAATCAAGTGGTCCATGCTGAGAGACCTCAGCTCGGGTAGCGTCAAGAACTTGTAGTTCTCGTAGTTGTCTGTTGTCACTTCGCCCGCCATTTCCTCTGTCAGAGAGTCGAGGTGTGCGGCCCAACGTGGTGAGTTCCCTAACTGGGGAATTAAAAAGGCATGCATCGCCTGGCCTTCATTTGCTGTCAGGATCATGCCTGTGCCCTTGACCCAGGTCGTGTAGTTGAGGTCGACGATCGGCTCGATGCTGGTCCATGTTTGCCCATTGGACTCCTCGTTTATCTTGATAAGCTGCTTGTCGCTAGATAATATCTTGCGCTCTGCCGAAGCGGTCGTCATATGTATCAGGTTCTTTATTGGGAACCCACTGCCGTGATCTTTCTCCCATAGTGGCTTCGGGCTTCGCATGTCGAAAAGCTTGACGACGCCACTTGAGCTTCCCGTGGCTATCGAGAGACCCGAATCGTTGAAATCGAGAGCTGTGATCTCTCCCTGCTGGCCACCTAGGACTGCGATTCGGGAACGGGAACGTGGGTCCCAGAACTATCATCCACAGTCAGACATTGAACTGGCGAGAGATTTGCAGACAAAATCTTACCTCGACAGAGCCTAATGAGGTCCCGAAAGCGAGAAGGTTGTGTGTGTTTTCAGCGATGGATATGGCATTTACGGCGGGTGCCCATACTATTCGGAAGCACAGTCAGTCAGCACACCAGAAAGACAGGCGCGAAATGGGCAGAGACAAGAGACGGATATGCGTACTGCTACCCTGCAATCCAACCTCGGAACCACTATCACCCCCGACATCTACTTTGTAGGATTGCATGAACCGCCCTGCTTCAAGATTAAAACGGAAAACCTCGCCATTGCCTTCAGGTCCCAGGCCTACGGACCCGACCAGGGCCTCGGTCGCAAGCCGGTCGTAGCAGAGATCTCGGCCATATCTGGGCAATTTGACTGTCTCGTGGAGGCCGGCGGGGGTGTGGAACTCGACTCTTCGATCGCTTTGCAAATGCAGGGACTTGGAGGCATCGGTGGACAGCAAGGTGAACTTGATGTTTAGACTCGTGGTGTGTCGGGCGTAGGACAGGGAGAGGTGCGGCAGGTAGTGAACGTGGATCTGGGGCTTGTAGGTGCCGGTCGAGACGATCCAGTTGTTGTCCTCGGAAACCTGGACACAGGCACTGGCCTCCTCGAAGGAGAAGTCCTGCAGGAGTTCGATGCGATT
Source organism: Astrocystis sublimbata (assembly GCA_022453515.1). Lineage (NCBI taxonomy): Eukaryota > Fungi > Ascomycota > Sordariomycetes > Xylariales > Xylariaceae > Astrocystis > Astrocystis sublimbata. The sequence continues at coordinate 496,756 of JAJNNY010000023.1, forward strand.
CTGGAACTCAGGGTCGGCTTTCAGACTGCGCTTCCGCCGTCGCGCGAGCCAGTCGGGGAGTGGTCTCGCGGTGTTGGCACCGGAGACGGTGTACACAGGCACGTCGCCCTGTTGGATATGCATGATGGACTGCACCTCCCAAGAAGGTAGGTTGCAAGTCCGCGGAAGGAGAGCGATCGAGGGTCAAGAATGTCTGCAGTCAACCATGATGCATGGATGCGAGGTAAACTGAAGATTGGCAGCAGCTGCAACTCGACTTGGAAAAGTTATAGTGGATCCGTGCCTATCGATAAGACCCAGGTGTTAGGTAAGGTTCGACCTGGGGCTCGCTGCAGGTGGGGTCACCCAGCCGAGCCCAGCCAGGGGACCAGTTGAGCCGTGTCGGCCGATAAGTACCTAGGTACATCTCTTTCGTACCTGATGCCTGGCGACTCGCGAGCTGTAAGTCCTACTACCTCCCAGCTCGCCAGCTAAGGTTGCTATAGTCTTTACCTTCCTTCCCGGTTGCCGGTCCACCAAGACAGCCATTTACACCTACTTCGCGACCTGAAGGCTGACCCACGGCTTATTATTCGTGTTCCTGGACCCCGTCGCCGCCTCGGCCGCATCCCCCCCCCCTCCCACTGCCTGCTCCTCCTCATCCACCTTTCGCTCGCTGCCCTCCGAGTTCCGCCGTCTGTGAAGCGGTCGACATGGAGTCTGGCGCGCGCCGGCGACGTACGACATCGAAACCCCTGCAACACCGCGGTATCGACTTGAACAGCAGTGCTGCACGCCGCTGAACTGCCGCCAGCAGTCGTGTTCTTCCCGCCCTCCCTCGCCTCGACATTATACAGGGCTGACCTGTCGAGCCCCCCGACTCGAGCTACGACATGGACACCGGCGACTATGAAACTAATGCCCTAGTAGTTGTATGTCTTACTGTCGCTCTGTTGCTGACGCTGTTGTGAGCTTTACTAAGTCTGTATGTGCCGTTGCAGAACAGTATCGCCGCTGTCGCTTTCGCTTTTTACGAGCCTGCCCCTTCCGCATCTTCGTCGTCGTCGTCGACTTTCCTCAGCTCCGTTGCTAGCGAGATCGAGGCCTCTCTCCGGAAAGATGGTCACTTGGTGTTCTGGGACGCCAGCCGCCGGAGGCTTTGGTGCTTCCATTTGCTCATCAAGAACAAGTCCTCGGCTGGCGCAGCAGCAGACGCGCCCAATTTCGAGAGGAGCATCGAAACCGCTGGCTTTGCCCTGATCGTCGCCGAGGAGGGCGCGTTCGAGCCGGCGCAGCTGAGCAAGCACCGCTTCTACGCCCCTAACGCTGCGAACACGCCAAGCGCTTCCACCGCGACCGCCTCGTCAGCCTTTGACGCGGCCTTTCGCAGCGCCCAGTCCGCCACGACTCCCGCTTTTTCGACGTCGGGGCCTGAGCACGACGGGAAGGCTTCGGCCCCGATCGACTCGAAGCTTAGTTGTACCGCCTCCGTCCGGGATGTCTACGAATGCCTCCTCCAGGCTTCCTACTCTACCATCTCCTCATGCTTTTGCTCCAAAACCGGCGCATTGCCGCTAAGCTCGCGAACCCTTCTGCTGCCGGCTGCTGCACAAGGCGAGTGTAGCGCACCCACACCGATCCTCGCCTCGCTGCGCATATATCTTGCGACAACCGGTAGCCTCGTTATTACGCTAAGTCATGCATTCGCCAACAACCTCGTTACCTTGTCGGACAGCGTCGCCAGCCAGTCGCCCCCGTTGGGCGTCACCGTCATCGCAGCTCCTCTGGGAATGTTTGCAACATGCCAGCCATATGCCCTAGCCGACGCAACTACAGCCGATGGAGGTCTTGGCCTCTCCCCTAATCCTCAGCATCGCTTGAGATCTGAGAAGGACGACGGGCCTTGGAAGAGTCTGTGTCTGAAGGTAGTACAGTCTCGAGCGCTTTCATTGCCGACCAAAGCAACGCAGAAGTGGGTTAGTGTTCAACGTATGCGGCGGAAACTAGTCGAACACGGCGGCGACGGCAAGCGAACCCCGATGCTGGGCTCGACCCCGAGCATACTCTGGCCTGCAAGCTTATGTTTCTGCAAGACATTCGCAAACCTCTCCGTTGATGAGTCGGATGATGTGCAGGGAGCACAACCCGAGACGAACTTCGACCCCCTCACTGCTGCGCAAACGTGGTTTTCTGGTACCGCTGAGCGTGAAGCAGTGATATGTCAAAAGAAAAGAGAAAGGGATGCTGCGGCAGCACAGGATAACTCGCTCGCAGAGCCACAAGCGCAGATTTCCAGCAGTTTGTCTCCTCTTGCGTCACATCGACCCAACCAGAACGCTCCCACTGTTGGTGGATTGTATCCGACCCCCCCAGATGGCGTTCAAGGGACTGTCGGGGTCACGCCGTCAATCGATGGTACACTGTCCAGTCCGAGTAACAATCTTGCTATTGGCGCCGCTGCCGAGACTGAAACGTCGGTGCATGGCCCAGCAGAGTCATATACTGATAACTGGGAAGGTGGAGAGCCGAAAAGAGAGCGCTCTGGGGCTTCGTTCGAAGACGAGAATTTATTTGGTGAATTGGGTCCAGATATGTTTGGTGATGACGATATCACCGAGGCAGATTTCAACTTCTTTGACGAGCAACCGGATGGCAATTTAGACATGGGAGCTCTAGATCTACCTGTTGTTCCGAATGTGAACCCTATCATGAGTAGTGATGCTAATCTGCCCACCAACCCCGTCTCCCACGCCAAAGCCGACCCCTCCCACGTTCCTGCCGCCGGTACGACGCCGACGTTCGCGAAGCCGGAGCTTCGACACGCTCGGAGCTCATTAGCAGATGAGCCACGCCGGCAGCCTGTGTCAAACACTAACCACCAGCCCAGCAATGCCGTCGTCAAAAGATCAGCGAGTCCCTTCAATCCGGACACTGTTTATAAAAGAATTCGAGCAACGATTGATAACCACAGAGCTGTACACCAAAACTCGCAGATTCAAATAAATCAAAATAGTATATTCGACAAGGTAGATTTCGGTCCAGGTCTCTCGATGGTCAACAGCAAATACGAGGGAAGCGGCCGCTTCGACTACTCCTTGAACCAGTCGAAAGGATCCAAGACTTCCGAACTTGACACGCCGCTAACTACGGACTATCTTCGACGACATAGTAAGGGCCGCAAAGCTTTCAAAGAACTGCCTGCGGCATACGGTGAACTTCTAATCCGCATGCGTGGTAATCAAAACTCTATCTCAAATAGACCTAGCCCCCAACATATAGAAGGTCCCCACTCCGACGCGGATGATATGAGTCTCATGTCTGACCAGGACGACTCAAGCTACGATAGCGATGAGCCTCTATCACCGGTAAAGTCGCTAAGCATGCGACGTCGTCGTGGCGATGACGACGGCGAGTCGCTCGCCGCATCCTTCAAGGAACTGGACGCAATGGATATGTCATCACCTCATCTACCCTTTGAGTTATCAAGAAACTCGAAGTCAGAGGTTGATGTGCCGCTGACGAGGTATTTTGCAGACCCCGAACCTGCTTGGATCCAATACTCATTGCCGGATGACCAATACATCATGGCTGCACAGATCCTCACAGACCAGGTTACCACAAGTACCTTGTCATCGGACTCGATGACTGATTCCTCACTATACTCGAAAGTAGATTGCCGGCGACATCTCTCCAACGTAGCACGTAATTCATTGAAAGAGCTCCAGCAAGGACTTCCGTCTTGCTTTCTCCCCTTCATGGGATACCAGCTACGCTCATTCATCGAGGTGCAAGATGTTCCTCTCCTTGGCCAACCTACTCGGTTACAGCCACGACCTCCCGGCTCGGACCAGATCAAGCCGAGTAATATATTCCAAGTCCCATCCCCTCGGATGGAAATGCGCCGCTATGAGTCCAGACTAACTGTGCTTCCGTCCTCCATACCCTTCTGGGAAAGTCTGGGCCTTAGCCCGAGTCACGGCAGCAAAGATATCAACGCTCTCTGTCTCTTTCCTGGCCAAGAGGGGTGGTCGGACAGCATGCTGGTCTTCACGGATCGACTGCGAAGCGCATATGAGTCTCTGAAGTTGGGCTCCTTCAGCAGATTGTCGACCCCATCAGGGGAACAGGATGGCTTATTCCCATTCGACGTCGACGGGGATGCTACATTTGGTAGATCAACATCTCTTTCAGGGCCTTCTCTCCAAGCTTTTGCGACAAGAGTATGCAAAGCACTCTCTACTATTTCCACCGAGCATATCAACTTCGTGCTATTCTTTGTTTATACGCCAGATACCCCAAGTTCGATGGTCGAATGCTGTGCCGCTTTTAATAAAATCTTCGAGGAGTACAAGAGAGTCCTAACGAGCAAGAAATTACCGGTCGTTAACGAAATGGCGTTACAACTTGTACCCCAATCTTTTATTGCGTCGTCGGGCTCAGTTCCCATGCCTTCGCCATTAGACCTTTCCAAATTAGCCCTCGAAATCTACGACAGATGCGCAGCATTTAGCGGTGCAATGCCTTCGCCCGCAGTGGTGCTTGAGCAGACGCCACCTCGAATGATTGATTTCAAGCTGAGCCCAACCCCGTCAGCATCTGTTATGCACGAGAACACGTGCCTTCATATCGCATATGCTCAGAGTGTGGATGAGAGATGGATCACTGTTGCATGGACAGACAACGGCGGCAGTCAACAAATGACTACATCATACTGCCTCGGGCGAAAAGGCAAGAATGTCGCGACTCCATTGTCGGAGATCATCCAAGAAATCTGGTCTACGACGCGGGATCTCATCGCTTCCTGGAAGGTGAACTGGCGCATCATCGTCGCCAAATGTGGTGTAATGGATGCCCACGAAATCGAATCGTGGTCCAGCCTAGCCCAAACGGACCCCAAATCTTCGATCAGCCTGACTCTAGTCACTGTAGACACTGATCCGTCTCTTCAGCTGCTTCCTCCGGCTGCCGGACTTCCAAGCAACGCCGCATCCTTCCTCTACACGACCCCGGCGTCGACACCACAAGGCGCGGTCGTCTCCCCTGAGCAGAGCGGAAATGCGGCAACTCTTTTCCGGGAGAACGTCACCAGCGGGCAAACGCCTAGCAGTGATATGAATGCAGCGGAGTCAGACGCTGACGCCACTCTAACCGATGTGTATGACCAGACGTGGGGCGTCGTGCTATCACATAGACTGCATACCCCAAGCCCGCTCACGGATCTGGTTTCTGCCCTTGTCAGCGGTTACCTCATCAAGCGGGGAGGGACACGAGTAGAGGATCCACCTATCATTATGGAAGTCAACATTGTTTATAGCGAGGGCAATCCAAGGGCGTACGAGACGCTCTTGCGAGAGATGTTGATGTATTATCGGGGGTTGGGGACGTTGGCGCGGGCGCGGGGCATGGTGGACAGGGACACGGACGTGCGGCCGTGGCACGTCGCTGCCGCGGAAAAGGGCGCCAGGGCGTTATACATGCTCATGTGATACCGTGAGATGTCAATCTGTGTGTAGTATAGATATGTTTTATTTTGGGGACAAAGCGTGTAAAAGCATTTGCATATGGGAGCAGATTCGCATGGCAAGGCATGGTGGCATGGCATGCGGCATTCAAGCGCGGTTCAAATAGGTAGACAGGCCGTTCATCATCAGGAGAACATTGGTCGCATTGCAATTTCATTGGCGATATTTTCTCATAAAGTCGAAACTTACTTGACATAGATCATAGTGCTGGGAATTCAGCTATTAAATAATTAGACCATCCTTTCGGTCTAGCAGATGAGGTTGTTGTGACCAAAAACGCAGGAGCTGGCACCGTATTTGAGGAATGAATGCCAGATTTTTGATATTGAGACTGCCGTGATAGGTATCCCTTTGTGATGATTCCTTAAATTCAGGTACCGCATTGCAGCTCCTCACTAACGTATCTTGAATCAGAAAGAGCTTGTCACGCCAAATGCGTCCAAATTAGTCAGAGACCCACGGGGCCACAAGACCTTGAGTGAAACAACAACATGGATCATGATTATATCCCAAAGCTTTTGGAGCATACCGTAAGCGCATCGTATAGGTAGGTAGTAAGTAAGTCTTCGCATTTTAGCTCTACTTATCTATCTGGCGTGGCGTTTTTGCACTCTGGGAATCTAAATTTACTCTGCGCTTCTCTTTAGATCGATTTGTGAGCCGCACCTGGCTCTCTTGTGTCAATTGTCCGACAGGGAACTTTCAACGCAGATAAGCGTCGCCCGTCAGTTATGGATCGTCGCCACAGTGCAGCAGCAGCCAGTCACCTCTCGATCAGCTCGCCTCAAACCTCTTCTATCAACCCTTTGCTTAGCATCGATCAATCACTGCTCCTCCAAGAAGCCAGGGAACAGGTACTGCGCCTTCTTTAAGGCCTCGGGGTTCCGGCCGGCGGGCTTCGTGCAGAAGGCGACGGCGCCGAAGGAGGCGCCCTCGAGATGCTTGGCGTCGACGAGGTCGGCATGTTCGGGCTTCGCCAGCTCGTCGAGGACGGCGCCGACGAGCCGCCGCGCGTTCTCGGCGTTGCCGCCCATGCGCGCCATCACCATAGCCACGTCGACGTCGCCTTCGCCCTCGCGCCAGCAGTCGTAGTCGGTCGCCATGCAGATGACCTGGAAGGCGAGCTCGGCCTCGCGCGCGAGCTTGGCTTCGGGCAGCAGCGACATGCTGATGACGGAGCCGCCCCAGGAGCGGTACATGTGTGATTCGGCGCGGGTCGAGAACTGGGGGCCCTCTGCAGCAAGGAAGGAAAAGGAAAGTGGGTCAATTGGTGCGCTGGATATAAGTACAGGGGACAAGACTGTTAAACAAGCTTACCGATGCAGATGGCCGTCCCCTTAGGATGCATGACCACACCGTCGCCCTGCATAGCCTTGGCGCAGTTGCGCACGACCTGGGCAATCTTGTCGTCGTAGGGGTCCGCGAAGGGGACGTGTCCGACGAGGCCGTCCTCGAAGAAAGTGAAGGGGCGGTTGCCCTTGGTACGGTCGATGACCTGGTCCGGGACGACGAAGTCCATGGGTCGGACCTCCTCGACAAGGGAGCCGACGGCGGAGAAGCTGACGACGGACCGCACGCCGATGGACCGCAGGGCAGCGATGTTGGCGCGGGCAGGGATCTCGTGGGGCGCGATCTGGTGGTGCTCGCCGTGGCGCGCGAGGAAGGCGATGGGGGTGCCGGCGTGCTCGAGGATCAGGATGGGCGCCGACGGATACCCCCACGGCGTCAGCGGGTTCACGCGCGCGATGGGCACGTACCCGTCGATCTTGTACAGCCCGGTGCCGCCGATGACGGCGATCTTGACGGGCCCTGTCGGCGAGAGTCAGCTGGAGGTGTCAGTCAGTCTGCCATGATGAAGCCATCGCATGTTGTCGAGTGCTGCGTGTGATATGCAAGAGTGTCAGGGACGGCGGGCACGCACGGTCAAAGGTTTGGGGGAGATCGGCCATGGCTGCTTCTTTCGAGACAACTTCAAGTTCAAGTGATTTGGTCTAAAGTTGGACAATACACAAAATCCGAAATTGCCTGCTTGAAGTTGGAATCTGATTGAATCTACACCGGCGAGACCGGGTATTTACATGTACCTAAAATTAAGGACGGAGGACATAGGATGTAGGTAGATGCTTGAGCTTGGCCCCGCCCCTTCCAAAAAATAATAAGAACAACCTGCAACCTGCCTGCACTGGACCTCAGCACGTTGATGTGCCCCTCATTGCGATATCTCCCCCGTAACCCCTCTATTGTGGGTCCCGTTGGGAGCGAGGGGCGCGTCAGAGCACGTTCTTCGTTCTTCTTTCACAGGTCCCCGCCTCTTGGATTTGACAATTACACCACCTGGGCATCCATGGATGAGAGCTAAGTACCTGCATTAGCTCAGCAAATACACCATGACCTGTCATGCCGTGACGTAGGTATGTAAGGTACCTTACCTAGCAGTATATCTCATTGAGACCGTGCAACGTGGAAGGCTATTACATCTGCCATAAACTTCACTCAACCTGCTCGTTGGTTGTAGCAATCTCACCCCCTTGAGATTCCCTTTGTCTCGATTGGAGTATTTCGACGAGCTGCTGATGGATCGATTCAACGTCGTCGTCGGCCTTGACCGTCTTTACTTTGCCTCGACCGTGAAACAAATGGAGCACCTTAGAAGTAGTCTGGCGGAAAGTATGAAGTCGCCTATGAATATTCTCCAGGCTGTCGTCGAATCGTTCACGAGGCAGTAGGCGGTCTATCAATATGGCGTCGGGGCATTCCAGCACGATGACGAACTGGATCGGGGCGACTGTGTCCTCGAAGAACTGTGCCTGGTCTAGATTTCTCGGAAACCCTATTGTTTCAGTAACGTCAGAGCCTCGTCCTATAGTATCAAAACAGTCGCTCAAGTCTGCTAAAGGCATGCGTGCATACCGTCAAGAACGAACAGATCAGTCCCTTGACGTGACTCCGCGAGCATGTGGGACTTGAGTATGGGTATCGTAACCTCCTTGGGCGCAACGGTTCCAGCACGCATGTTCTGTTCGATGATGGAAGCATACTCGCTGCCTTCGCGCTTCATTTCTTGGCGCATTATATCACCAATGCTGATGTGGCTCAGCTTATTGAAGGTCTGAGCCAGCAGCTTGCATTGTGTGCCCTTGCCTGAACCTGGCCCTCCGAGCACTCCGATCACAGCAAATCCCTCCGAGTCTGTCTCTTGTTCGCATAGTGTCAAAGACGGACGGTGCGTGTGGCTGTGCGAAATTTTGGGTTCGGTTGAGGGATGTGTCCATTGGATGTTACTGCGTCGGGTATGTTTATCAGTCACTGTATCTTGAGACTTAAAATAGGTAAGCAGGGCTATGGGATACAATTGGTTACCAGGTAGGTACTTACTTAAGGGGATTGATTCATTTTGACTGCCTTCCTCACCTTACCTCCAGAGCAAATCAATTAGGTACCTCTCTAGGTAAGTATATGAACACAATGGACAAACAAACCCAATGAGAGCTCCCAGATTCCAGGCTTGATTAAGTGTAACAACTCGACAATTTCCTGACAATCTAACACGTGTCATCAAACAAGGGGTCTATATTGGAGTGGTATCGGCAATTGAAGGAACATTCCCAGCACTTTCAGTTTTAATATCTCAACTGCACCAACACTTACTACCTACCCACGGTACTTAGGCACATTTAGTTTGCAAGGATAACTAACTACCTATCCAGTCATATACTTAGCTAGACAATTGCTTTCAACTCCACCTATATATGCCCTAGACATAAATACTGCTTCCGTACACAGTACCTAATCTCGCTCCAAGTGTAAACACTAGGCTCCTGGGCTAACATGCTTCGATGTGTGGGCTCTTCAAACATGAACCTAATCAACTGGCGAGTATACTTACGAGGTTCTAGTTCATCTTGGTGTTGGATCCCCCCTCCCGGCCGAAATTCACGAGGTATGTGTTAAGTTGATTAATTTTTATTGATGTTACTGATGATGATCGAGGTAGTGTGCAGATAGTGGTCCAATTGAACTTGTAAGTATTGGTGTGGCCAAGTCACACAAAGGGATAACTTGCCTCAAATACAGCTATGTATGGATCACATGGGTATGGCTTATTTAGATCCTAAACAACAACAAGGCAGTAGAACCAACAGCCATAGCTTACATCATGTAACCCTTGTCACTGTTGCAAATATCAAGTCATTTGTGGGATGACCCAGACGCCAGGGATGGAGAGTGTGACGGTTTAGGTCTGCAGCTCTAGCCTTATTAACACGATCAAAAGATAGAACGTTGTCAACTCGGAGGAGTCGACTGTCTGCAGCCATTCATATACGGAACCGTAACAGAGAGCCTTGTGTTCTTCACTCATGACAGGGAAAAGCTGCGTAACAGAGAACAATGTGTCATGTTAGTCTGTAGGCTCCTTGTACCGCGTCTTCTCTATCGTTCCCCAGGCTTCGGGTGGTGAGAAAAGCTGGTACGAGGCAATATTACACGGGACCGTAGTCTGGGCCAGTTTGAGGCAACTTCGACGCCTAGTTAATGTAAACAATGTGTGACGACCGCAATACTATAATATAATGCTCTATGCTAGTCAGTTGTGTTTGGCGACTTGCCCTTCTATCCCCGCATGAATTTTTCTGTAAGTGGCGATTGTCGATTGGCTGTGGATTTTGAGTTGATCGAAAAATCAGGTTCTCGACTCCCCTTCTAAGCACTGTCTCTCTTTCGCTCAAGCCTTGCCGCAAAAGATCACCAGATGGCCAACGAAACCGAGCTCGAGAACACTATTTGCCGTACTTTATGCTTTTACGCACCCCCGGCAGACGGCGCCGGCCCCGAATACATCGCTGAGACCAGGACGGTTCCAGGCAAGCGAAACTACCCTCATCAGAAGGCCGTGGTGCCAATCACGGACATCCGTGGTCACGAAGATAGCTTCACGCTAGATCAGCATTCGTTTGCTGCACTTCCTGGAGCTTGCAGCCTGGCTATTGACTTTAGGAACGCTGGTGACATTGTTAGGGAGTACCTACCATGGCTAGAGAACTTCCTGGTCAAGTTTCTCCCAGATGCAGCACATGTCACAGTATTTGATTATAGCCTACGGAAAGCATCAGAAGTCAAGACATCTCACCGCCAAGTCAATAAGATCCATATCGACCAGTCTCCCGTGGGTGCGTTTGGGCGTGTCCACCGCCATCTGTCACACGAATATAGAACGGCTATTGAGAACGGAGAGGCTGATTTTCGGATAATCAACGTTTGGAAGCCACTTTTCAACCCTATTTCGGACCACCCTTTGGCGTTTGCTGAGTTTGGATCTCTTCGAGTTGATGACCTGGTACCCGTGCGCCAAGTTTACGAAGAATATGTGGGGGAGACATATGCCGTTCGGTATCGGGAGGGTCAGACTTTTCGGTACTGGAGTGGCATGACCCCAAGTGATATCTTGCTCCTTCAATGCTTCGATAGCCGGGAGCAGCCGTAGGAGGTCATGACTTCTGGGGGATTGAAGCATTGCCAGTGTGCGCATGGGTGCTTTCATCTGCGGGATGGAAACGAACCATGCACGCGAGAGAGCATCGAGGCTCGTTGCTTAGTCGTCATGAGGAAACCCGGCAGTAGATGAGGCTCGTGATAGGCGCATGTAAATACTAAGTACACTTGAGAACAATTGATCTCGGGAGTGTTTGAGTGGCTTTATAGATCCTATTGGTTTCTTGTCTATCGCTTTGATAAGTGACGATTTTCTTGGCAAATTTTGGAGTTGTGCAAGGTCAAGCAAGCTATGCGGATAGTATCCTGCGTTTTTCGTGAAGGGATTTGGCATCTTGGATCAAGGGCTCCGGGGATCCCGTCGGGGGTCGGAGATCCTTCCGTCGGGGGTCGGCTCTTGGCCTTGGGGGTATGAGCATATCGAGGTGACCAGTACGGGTAGATGCATGCCAAGAATGCGCTAAGTGCAAACCGGTTCAGGGATTTGTAAGCGGGCCGGTCTAGGCGTCGCCTGCGCCGGCTCTCGTCCAGGGCGTTGATGACGTTGTCAGAGTGCGATTGAGCTTTGCCTAGTGCGACGCTTTTTCGCATCCAGTCGGCCGGCCAGCTCTGCGAACCCGAAGTACCTCATAATATTCCCCAATCGCTGGACGAGCACTCTTCCTTACTACCCAATTGCCTGCCAATCACCTATTGTGTACCCTGTCGACGCCGTATATCCAATCAACATGTTCGCCAGATCAGTATACCGGGCAGCCCAGCCCCTCAAGCGCGTAGGTTGCCATTGCCGACCCCTCCGTCGACCACGGGTAGCTAATGTTCGAGATGATGTCTAAAGTCTCTCCTTTCGACGCGCACCTACGCCACTGAGCCCGCGAAGGGGGGTTCGAATGCTGTCGCCATAGCTGGCGCGGCTGTGCTTGGTGTCGGCGGTGTCGGCTACTACTTCATGAACTCGTCGACAGAGGCCAAGATCGAGAAGAAGGCCAAGGAACAGCTGAACAAGGTCACTGGCCCACCCAAGGTCGCCTTCACCGGCGGCGAGCAGGGCTTCGTTTCACTGCTGCTCAAGGAGTCTGAGATCATCAACAGCAACACCAAGAGACTTGTTTTCCAGCTGCCCGAGGGTGACATGGTCTCGGGTCTACATGTCGCCAGCGCACTCCTTACCAAGTATGTGCCTGAAGGCCAGAAGCCTGTTCTGCGCCCTTACACCCCGACGAACGACGAAGGTATGTCTGAGCTCCACGCCTATCGTCTATCGATTGACATGTTCATGGATTTCCAACTCACTGTGTTTTTATAGACTCGAAGGGATTCGTCGAGCTCATCGTGAAGAAATACCCTGGCGGCCCCATGTCGACACACCTACACGACATGGTCCCCGGCCAACGACTTGACTTCAAAGGCCCTCTACCCAAGTACCCTTTGAGCCCCAACAAGCACAATCACATTGCTCTGATTGCGGGTGGTACCGGAATTACCCCTATGTACCAGCTCATCCGCGCCATCTTCAACAACCCTGACGATAAGACGAAGGTCACGCTCATTTTCGGAAACTTGACCGAGGAGGATATTCTTCTGAAAAAGGAGCTCGCTCAGATCGAGAACACCTACCCCCAGCGGTTCCGCGCTTTCTACACCCTTGATACCCCACCCAAGGACTGGGCTGGCAACTCGGGTCACATCACCAAGGACTTGCTGAAGACCGTCTTACCTGAGCCCAAGGAGGCCAACATCAAGGTCTTCGTGTGCGGTCCCCCAGGCCTGTACAAGGCCATTTCCGGAGCAAAGGTCAGCCCCCAGAACCAGGGCGAGCTCTCCGGTATTCTGAAAGAGCTAGGTTATACCGAGGACCAAGTCTACAAGTTCTAGAGGAGATGAGGCAAATCGTTGTGCGCCAATTCAGTGCCCGTCCTATAGACTTAGCCAGTTGCCTAGACCCTGTATGATAGAGAGCGAAAGAGCGCATGAGCCGCAGGCTCCATGCCTATTATCTAGCACTGTATTATGATACTATTTTGAACATCCAATCTGGTTATCACCTTTCACCTACGAATGGAAAGTTGCAACTTGTTTGCACTCATCGCCTCTGACATCTAGTTTTGATGATCCCTGAATGAAGTCAGGTACGCATCGTAAACCCAGCTGGGTTAAGCATCTGGAACATTGAATCGAAACGAAGGTGACGAGGTTGCAGAAAAGGTAGTCCAAAACTGCCCGCTTGATCGATTCAGCTCCGTTCACATTCAAAGCAGAAAGAAAGACCAGGATGAGGGCTGTCATCTCAAACGCTACCCTCATCGTTAGGATGTATCTGTCGTCCAATTAAAATGAGACATAGTTGGTCTATTCATTCACAACGCATCGATGAAAATATCTCGCTGCGTCTGAACTGCCCATTCGTAAGTCACCCACACCTGAGATGAAGCCGAGAATGGGAACTCCCCATCCCCAGCCCGGGCACTGAAATCTAGATGAGTGATCTAGACTTGGTACGTCCGATACAGACTGGCAAAAAGGCGCTTTGAGTGCATTGAATATCGGCGAAGCAAGATTCGATTTGTGGGAAAAGTGAATAAGTCGGGCCAACATCATCTCCGACGATCTCTATAATGCTACTCGTACGGCCTCGATGCGGCTTAATCAAGCAGAAACAGCCAAAGAGAGATGTCGGCCAAATACCTAGTTACTCATCTGATCTGTCAGTATGCTGAAAACGTACAGGATCCTGGCGAGTATGTCATCACTGCAACCGCTGTCTGAGTAACCGGTGAGCTTCCGACCACGAGCCAGCAACCATCGTGCACCTGACGGAGAACAAATTCAGGCGAGACTCCGAGCCTCGATCACAGCCCAACTCCCGTTTTTCCCGATGCACATTTTGTCGCGATATTTTTGTACAGCTTCTGCAGCCAAATGGTCAATTGATCGGGCTACTTCTAAAAAGAGACAGTGGAAGTCGAAGGTCATTCGCGGCTGAAAAGTAGGGAGACCGGACGAGCCTTTCGCAATTAATCTACACTACATGATAAGCGAGGCGTGCGTCAGCCGCGAGACAGGGCATTCAGGCAGACTGCTGCAGTTGCAGCTGGGTGACTCCAAATGCGAGCGAGGTCGCTCGCTACATACCCTCGCCTACATGGAGACGGGGATTATTGAACAGAAAGACGGACGAGACACGACATGGAGGCTCATGTGACTGTTTGATGCGAACCCAGCAAAAGAGGCGCTATTTCTGTCCCTCGGTGTAAAGTTGTCTCTGAATTCGCGAACCCATCTGCCGATCATGATGTTGTGTGCGGTGCACCCCTATGCCCTGTAATGATCGCAATCATGATCATAATCATGATTAGATGAGCAAAGAAAGTGATAGTGGGGTTTTCTTCATTTACGCCCAATCTCGAATTCTGAACATGATAATATCGAACCACCAACTAACTCACTCACTCTTAAGATGATGAATTCGATGTAGCCTCACACGGTGAAGAAATCATTAAAGCGATCAAAAACGGAATTAATTCCGAGGAATGGCCGACGGACGTCGAAGCGCGCGAAAGCTACGTGCCTATGCAGAAGCGCATGCGAGCACGATGTCTTAGTCTCCGCCATCATAGGCCGGAACCAGAGGGGCAGCCGACTCTCATGAACCTACATAATCGCAAGTGTGTAGGCATGGTGAGAAGCATGCCTTCCGTATGGATCAAGACGAGAAAACCAAACGTAATGGAAATTCAGCGAGTGTCGATCATTTCATTTCGTCCTGGGGGTCTGGTTAATCGGGTTCGGAAACCCGGCTATCGATGGATGCATCCGATTTCCATGCGCGCCGCTTCGTGATGGAAGGCAATTGGATTGATTTGAGTGTTGGGGACGAATAGACCAATCGACACCTTCGATGCTGTGCCACTCGATGGGCTGTTTACACTACTGTCGGTGCGATGCTGTTGGGTTAGACCGTAGCAATAGTCTGACAACGTCGTGAGATGGCCTCTGATCTCACCATACATAGCACCTAAGCACACACACAGCGTCTTACTAGCTCACCGTTGTGTCAGGTCGAGGTTACAACACAAGCTAGCACCCAGGCATCTCAGGATGCAATCCACCTGGCGTTCGCACGTCGTGACTGTACGCTATGTCTCTCCCATCCGAACTGCTCGTATACGCCTGCCTGCTCGCCTGCCTCTGCGCCGTCTATGAATAACTAGTCGAGAAGGGGTTGCAGTAGCTCCAAACCACGGCCTCCTCATGACGCTGACTAGCATCCCTGGCTGAGCATGCTAATACCGGCTAAAAGAGTTCGCAGCACTCAGATGCGAACGGTAGGTGTTTGGCCTTCTCTTGCCTTACTAGCCCAGCAGGTATGCGTAAGGTTGGCTCTAAACTAGTGTACCGCGCAAACCGTGGTCGACGTGCCGCGCCGCGCCGCGTCGCCCCAGGCTCGCCAGGTGTTCTGTGGTGGCCCCAACGCCACACGCATGCCTCTCGCCCTTCCCTTCTCGCATCATAGGCATTGATTGTGGCGACCTGAATACCGGTAGCTAGGGAAATAGCACGCAGGCAAAGGCGGGCGGACGGGCAGCAGATGCGATTGGGCCGTCCGGTCCCGCGAAGTCCCCGTTGTGCTTCTCGTGCATGTCAGGAGCTTGGGAGTACTTGGCGCGACTGTCAGAGCTACTCGTAATTTGAGCTACCAAACTCGCCTGCTAGAAAGCCCGCAGCCTGGGCCTTGGCCTTGTTCAGTCAATACAGCCGAAGGAAAGAAAGTCCTCGTTGTCGCAACGTAAAGTCTGGGGAACGGGAGGAATATACCCCGTGTCGCCGGGATGGGGACGGCCATGGTCCACTGAGATGGCTGAAAAGTAAGATGGCAGCGCCAATGTTCGGGAACAGCCGAATTCCAAGAGGCCGCAGCATCATCAGCAATGCTTATGTGAGCAGATGCAAGACTGCCGGGCCTCCCGCGGCAACGTGAGTTTGTCCACCACCTGCATGCTACACTAGACACTTCCAACCATTCAGACCAGGCTGGATACTAGGTAGGCATGCAGTCGGTATCGAGGCGGAAACCTCTACATACATGTGAATATGCAGGCGGGAATCGGTGCAGTTTAGGTGCATCAGAAGGCTCTCGAAGGGTGTAAGATGCCAAGCTGTGCTTTGCTAGTGCCTGCCTTTCGCGAGCTGAGTCGGTTGTTCTCGGATGTATTATTGAGATGCAATCCTTTTTGGCAGATCGCGCATGCAGTGATCTATCTGATTGGGAATAGGGATTAAGAGACGCTACGAGAAAACCCCTCAGCACAAAATCTAGATGTAAGCAAAAAGCCATCGGTATCAATTAGATATATCATATCAGCATCTAGGGTTGACGCTAGACTCACATGACTTAATACATACATAGTAGTCGGTAGTAACTCTTTGGTGTCGTCCTAGAGGTGTAGGTTCGAAACAATGGTACTGGCCTGCTCAGGTTAGAATTCAGGTACAAGAGTGGTGGGAGTGGCGTTTGGTATGCGATCTGCGCTTGGCTGGGGCAGCCCTGCTTAGCGTAGCTATTGGCGAACGCCGCAAAATGTGTGAGAGAAAAGCCAGGAAAGCCACCATGCAAGCCTCTGAAGGCGGATTCAACGGCTGTATCTTACGAGGAAGAATTCCGCAGTGACAGCAAGTAACTGAGAATGCCAAGCAGCTCAAGTCGGTCTACGGATATGAGGATCTGGCTACATTGTGGACAGGAAAAACTGACACCTTCGTGACGTGGCAAGAAGGAAAAGTCGGTCATAATTGTCAAGTGTGAAGTCTCGAGTGTTCTACAAAATCCTTCATCGTTGTTATACCGTTCTCACCTGAGCTACTCACGTTAGTGACTCAAAAGTATACGCTTTGAGGACAGGGGCATCACACAACCCTGTCCACTCGGTTGCGTGACCCGAAAAGAAATCTATCCCCACGAGGAAACGCTTCTGCAACTAGAACTGGGTGCTTCCCTTAGTCTACCGCTATTCATGCGGCAACTACCGCATTGGTGTTCAGTCTGCGTGCGTAGTAAATTGAGATAGATGCATCTCATAATATCCTTATACCTAGGTAGCTTTCAACATGACTACCACGTTGTCCAGCGCCGCTGAATGTTGCATCTTGTGCTTAAAGTTAGGCGAGCAGCGCAGAGAGTGGACTCAGATGGACTCCGATGAACAACAGATGCAGTGTAAGCGACAGCCGGGGCTAGGCGCGACAATATAATTTCTTCAAGTAATGTGGCCCGCTTCTCTCGCTACCCAAGCATCGGGTCCGTGAGGTACCGAAATCATGAGGGCACCAAGGCTCGCATGTCTTTCTACACGCGAAGCGATAATAGTAGGCGCGCAACAGCTGCATTCTCAGCACAGACACCGCCTAGTTGCTATGTTATGTTCCTGCAGGTTGCGATATTGCTCGACTAAGGTATGATAAGAACGCCTTCACGTGGACGCCGTTGTGTAGGGCACACGTACCAGTTGTCGTACTTAATTACCACAAGCCTCCGCAGTGCATATACAAACAGCATGTATCTGTTTCGCTTGCCGATAACGGTCCATGTTATCAAAGCAAGCCCTTCATCGCTTGGGTAGCATCCCAAGAGCTACCGGTCGTTCGGAATTCGAGACCAGCAGGGGCTGGGCCAAGTACTGAATGAAGTCCGAAGCTGCAGTACCTTGCAGGAGGCTAAGGCCGCGTCAAATTTTATAGGCAGAACTTACTTCACCCCTCTCATATTCGGTCATATAATATTTCGTGCCACTCTGCCTAGAAGATTCATCGAACACCATGATGTGGTGGAGCGCGGTCCCATATTACTATGGACCTTGCGCCATAACCCAGGCGATAATTACAGGCAACGTGGATCTATCGAGGGAGGTCGATGGCATGTTCCCCAATAGAAATCAGTCTCGATAGAAAGGTGACAAGGTGTCGTCCCATAACCGCTGGGGAGGGAACTGAGCCTAGACAACCTCGGTAGAATCACAACGAACAACCCCGTCGAGGCAGTTTATTAACTGCTTCTCGGAGAACAATGTGACCAGAAGGCAGTGAGCGGAATACAATGGGGGCTACCACGTCGCCGACAGTGGATCAACGAGTCGCTTTCCTAAAGCGTGAGATGACAATATTCTTGGAGAATGCTTCTTTTCAGTGACATTCGGGCTAGTTGGCCCGATGCGAGTATTCCTTTTTACCTGATCAGCTGCCAAGACTTGAAGCATACCTAGAGCTACTGTCAGCCCGCTCCAAGGCAGCTTTAGAGTTGAACGTAACGGGTTCAGGCTAGGTCAACGGACGCCAAAGACCCTCTAGGTGGATATACAGTAACAAAAGTGATATGTCCAGTTCAGTTCTTGATACAGCATAATTTTAGATGAGCTGCAAACGGAACCGTTCATCACATACTCGTACTAATAGCTCCGAGTGAACCGGATCAGCATAGCTTGAGAATTAGTGGTCGTTTCCTAGAGGCGGCAAACCATGTGCAGTTTTCTAACTCCAGAACTCCCAGCCAAGCAGGCCAAGGAGCACTCAAAGTACATAACTCATCGAGATGTTGCCCGCTACTTACCATGTAGGATGCAGAATTATACGGTTACGGAGATAGTGGAGTTATCTCGATGTCGCTTACACTCAGAAGTCAAAGTTCAATACATACAGGCCAGCTTGGCTACGGCCTTTGGAATGCCAAAAGAAACCAACCCCCAAAGCACAACATCTCAATCACAAGCCGAAGTGTTGCAGGTCTTTGCTGGGCCAGTTACAATGACTCTAATGACTCTTCGCTTGTAATGCCGGACGTAGTACAAGCAGCAGAGGCAGCGGTAGCGGTGCCGGGTTTGCTGCAGAGTCCGGAGCTAAACTGGCGAGACCACACAACTCGAAGGCTGCATGTGCATGATATGTACCAGAAGAGTGGTGCCACATCTCGCAGGTACTGATCTGACTGTTTGCGTTCTTGGCTATTCCACCTGAATATAGTTCGGCAACGAGTGACTCCTTTGTGCATTTCCCCAACATCGAGACCGTCACCAGCGGGTATGTGATATGATCTCTGTCTTCTCTTCTCCTTTCATCCCCTACCTAGGTACGTTATAATGCCGATACCCGGGCGGCCGCTGCTCGGACCTAGCTCACGGACTCAGTGACCTGAAGATGTGTCGACGAAAATAGAGTCTTGTCCCGTTGATGCATCGGTCACTGAATGCTGGAAACGAATCAAGTGGAGAGCATGGCTCTCCCGGGACCACAGAATACATGACGATGGGCTTATAGCCTCATATTTGCAGCGCTGACTGCTGTCGTCTAAATTCCAGGCGTGCATCTCGCTAGGCAGTTTGCTCGCCTACCGAGGGCGCCAAGCAGGTGGAACATCCATATCGGGCCATCCGTTGGCGCCTCTCTGCTCTCGTCGGGCGCATTGCATCGCATGGGATGGGCACAAGCGCGCGATCAGGCACGGCGAGGCAATGTGGACGGGTTATAGCATACTTTGATCGTACAGCTGGCACCACGCGGTCTGGGTGCTAGGCGACTGAGGTTAGCCGTTAACCTTAGATTATTAATGGAAATGGAATGGTGGCGGGCCAAGCCGAACGGCATTCGGGCGGCGCTAGCCAGGGGCCCAGGGACCACGGCAGGGGCTCGATGCGGCTAAAATGGCTAATATTGTGGCGCAACGAATTAGGGCATCTTTTTTATTCTCCGACGACAGCTTGGTGCTTGGCTGAGGTTGCCCTGCTGGATGCTCGGATGCCTGGCTCGCCTGGCTCGCCTGGCTCTCTAAGCGACAAGCTTCGCGCTTTTCGCCCATGGATGCAAGTTGGCCCTCCCCACCCCGGCCCGATCACAAAAGTCTGCACAGGATTTGCACGCTTCTTCTCGCATATGACTACCTGGTCTATATCATGGGCCGAACCTTGGAACCTTCGGCTTCGTGGTATCCGAGCAGACGTACATACGCGGGGATAAATCAACCAAGCGGTGTGGAAGGTGAAGTCTAAACTTGGAAGACGAGGTCTTACACAGCAGATGGGGGTGGCTTACATAACGCACCTTGGGGAAGAGTTTGTGTATTACAACTCGACCGGGACATGAGGTCGTGTAGCCATTACGTACCTACATATAGGTTAAAAGATACCTACAGATGTACCTAGGTAGGTAGCAGCCCAAGTAGATGGCAGCGATGACGATGGGGTGTTGATGATCAGCGGGGGAGGGGGATCGCCGTTAGATACCGATGTGATCTTATCTTGAAAATCCACGATACACATGCATCTTGCGACCAATAATCAGACCAGATGTCTCTGAGCAGATAGTGTAACGTATGAACTATCTCTTGAATCAGTGTAGACCTCAGGTACCTTACATGATATCGTACTAGAGGTAACCTGCTTTTTACTTGGTCATGGCCCCGCTGCTGCAGTCGATGGATACAGACTAGTAAGTACACTCAAGGTTCCTATTTCGTCTGGTATCTACGAGTACTTACAACTAACTCCTGCCTGCTACCTGCTCCATGATCCTGCCCCAAGTAAACCCAGAGAAGCCAAAGTGATAATACGAAAAAAAGTAATTGAGGCAAAAGTGACTGAGGTTGCTGGCTAGCATCTCAACCACTCTTTCTCCAACAGCACCTGGGAGCTGGGCCAGGGCGCCAGGGCATCAGGCATCTGCTGAACCCTTGAGACGATCGCCGTCGGGCTTACCCAAATAGTGCTTTCCAAGCTTACCTACCTATCTAAACATCTGCAGCAAAACCGTCGTCAATGCCTACATAGGTTAGCGAGTTAGGTCACTGGGTTGCAATGGGTGATTACCTAGGACCTACTTAACCTATCTCGCCTATGTACCTCTTAGGATACACTAGCAGAAACTTGCGAGACTGGGAAGCACTAGCAGACTGTTTGGCCCGCCACACGTGATACCTATCAAGCCAAGCACATGAGAGCGAGGGGCACTGCGTCAGGTATATACATGCAAGCGTGGACACTAGGGAGGTACCTACCTTAGCTCCCGATCCTCCTAAGCTCCCGTAACAAAGAAGGCCATCTTTTTGGCAACAATGGGCAAGTAGGTACCTACCTAGGTAGGTAGGTATGTGCCTCTCGTTCTTCGCGTGCAGTTCCTGGAAACGGGATCAGACGATCTCATTCATTCTGTTTGCCCGTACCCATTTTGCCCTGCTCTATTATTGTCTGCTGCTCGACTCCCGACTTCCGACCCCTGCCCCTCTCATGTAATGCAAGGTTGTGGTATTCCGACCCCGGATCTCTTCTTGCATCATGTATTGGTGCGAATATCGCCCGCTTCTTCTACTCATAGGCACACCCTCAAGCCCCCAAGAGCGTCTCGCCGAGTCGCAGGACCGTGGCTGAATTGATCCCTGTTCATCGCCCATCGCTTGCCCCAGTCAACCAGTCCTCGCTTGCTTCGTATGCGGACGACGGATCATACAGTACCTACAGTTAGGTAGACAACAACTAGGTAGGCGAGGTACCTACAAGTAGGTCATTCATTAGGTGGTACGTCGAATTGCTAGCTACATCGTATGTAACTTGGGGGCACTCTCTACATCCTGGCATCTGGCTTCCTCGACTCTCAGCCACGCACCCACGGTGCTTTCTCTTCGCCTCACAAACAACATATGTGTACGAGCACAGTACACCTAGATTAGGTATCTGGCCGTTCCATCTCCATCTCGTATTTAGATCATTGCAGGTGTGGTGGTCTGCCTGTTTGTTCCTGATGTGATTGGCGGGCCTCGCTCTCCATCACCACCAGGCCGCCAGGAGGAATAAAGAGGCCGAATTGTAACACCATGGACCGTTCAATGCTAGCACCGAGTGCGATACCAAGTACCGGCGGCCCCAAAGCGATGCACAGACCAGAACCCCTGGGCTAGGTACCTAGGTAAGTGCCTACCTACGGACGGTACCTACAGTACTACCTAGGTAGTACTAACCCGGTCTTTTTTGTTTTTGTTTTTGGTTCTTGGGCAGAGCCCGGAAAGCTCGCTGTGCAGCAAGGAAAATAGAACAAACCAAAACAAAACGAAACAAGAAACAAGAAACCAGCCCAGTGGGTTTGTAGCGATGCAATGCTCATTTAGGTCAATATGCGTTGGAAGTGGCTTTGAATGTGATCCCAGTGCTACCTAAGGTATCTACTCACTTATAGCATTTAGTATTTGGCAGTCCGGTTTTTCTAAGCAATAGCTCGCTCGCAGTTACTTGTTTGCTTGCTGACTGACTGCTGTGATGGTTGTCGTGGTTGTCGTGGTTGTCTGCCTCCTCTTACGCACCTGCTCAGCTGTCGCCGATCTATGGCGCCAATCTCCTCGTGTTGTGCTGCGTCGTGTTACAGGTCAATGCCATTCATCTGGTCGGTGACGTCCTCCCTCCCCCGTGCCCAGTGGCTCGCTCGCTCAATCAAATACCATCTGCCCAAACAACAAACGGCCCGCGCCTCTACCATTCTCTCCCTCGCTCCAAATGCTGAATTCCATCTACACGTCCGCCCCGGTAAATGACAACGGCAGTCTGCCCGTTTTCTTCTCGACGTCCTCGCTCGCTATGTCCATGCACCCGCTCGCTCGCTTAAGTTTAGACTCTCTTTCTCTTCATGACGCAGAGCACAAGGCGCATCCTGCATCACACCCACTCACCCCGGCGAAATATTGAATCGGCACAGCTACTTCTAGTGACTGCCGCTTCCATCCTCTGCACGGTGGCATCGTGAGCGCCGCGGCACCACCAAGAGGCCATCCCTCGCAGCCAGCTCAGATCTGACCACGACGGCATCGGCCCCCAGCATCGCAACATCGCAACATCACAACATCACAACACCGCACCGGAGCACCATCCTGGCATCCTGGCTCCTGCTCCCCAGCTAGCTCTAGAACTAGATCCCGGCCATACGGACGTCAGTCGTCAGAACGCCTGGACAGCCAAGACATTTGGAGTATATCGGGCCATTTTCTTTGTCCCATACTACTGCAGCTAGAGCATGTTGCCGGTCTGGTAGTTGTCAGATACGACGGTACATCTGCTGGGAGATCTTACTCGCGCCGCCGATCTAATCCGGTGACCCTGGCCCAACGGTCACCCGGCCCTGTGTCCGCCAGTCGCTGCATCGCCCTTCTGACTGGCCGTGGCTGACGCTGCTGACCCACGAGCCGAAACAGGTAGCATCAGTAACGGGCAGCAAAAGGAAACTAGCACCAGTGCTAATATTGGCTTCCCCCATCTGCCATCGTCGGACGCGTAACCGGCAAATATGAGAGAGGTACCCAGGCCAAGCCCCGACCCGCCAGCGCCGCGCTCGCGATCGGACAGTCTCGTTCGCATGCTGGAGCTAGAGCAAGTGTGCAAGGTATAACGTCCCCCGGCATGTAACCCTCCTCGCTTCCAATATTCGGACTCTCCACCATCGTTCCAGAACTAACTTGCCATTGCCCTTGGCCCCCTTACCCCTTGCTACCTCCCGATTCGCTCTTGCTGACGAGCTCTATTCTTCCACATATTATAGATGAGGCGCATCCAACAAGATCAAAGTCATGGCTCCTCGACTTCGACAAGCAACTCGCCAAGGGTCACTTTCCCCTCCATCACTGCCAATCCTCCTGCCCCTCGGTCTCGGCGTGCGAGCGAGTATCCCCCACTCTCCCACCAGACTCAAATAATGAAGGCCGTTCGCCGGAGCGCTGCTCTGCCCTCCCTCTCTCTCTCCATCGCCCCGTCACCGACTCGGGTGATGACGATGAGGTCGGAGGGATCCGTCGACAAGATCTCATCGACGAAAGAAGAGAGTTTCAAGACAGTAACTTTTTCTGAGCCTGAGAATGACGACGACGATGACGACGACGACGACGCACTCTCAGACGATTCCTCAATTTGCCAATCGCCAAGCTGGGAGCAATACGGCCAGAAGAAGAAGAAGAAGCCGAAGAAAGTAACCGATCAGAACAGCGCCAAAGCCAAGCAGGATACTATCTTCAAAAGGAGAAGTAATCGCTTGGTCAAGCCGGCCCGTGCCGACGCATCTACTGTGAAGCCTCTGACGACATCAGATCGCTCAATGTCAACTCCCAACCTCCTTATGGTACAGTCCGGTAAAATGAGCTCTCCCTTTTCGCCCGCCGACGGAAAGGTCGCGCTGGACAAGCACCAGGCGTTGAGGGATGAGTCAGGTCCTACAACCAAAGACAAGTCGAGAGGTCGAGGGTTTCTATCCGGATTCAGGTTACAGCACGGAAATGTGGCTGCCGTGCAGAAGCTAGTAGAAACGCGGAAGGGGGGCGAGAAGAGTACTGGTGAAAAAGGGACTCTGCGTAGTATCCAATATGAGACACTACCAGCACAGCAGCCCAACGGAAACCGGCCCGGAAATGATCAGTCTGTACCAGAATCGAGAAAGCCATCGTCGATACGATCAGCCCTTTCTAACTCCGACCAATCTCTCTCATCCCAAGAAAAGAGGGGCTCGGGACTACGCACACCTACAGGCTCAGGACTTAGCCGCTCACAATCGTTACTGTCAACTACGTTGAATAAACTCAGGGGACCTTCGTACCTTTACTATCAACCAGCTAGAGACGGCTCTGCTAACACCGCAAGGCAGCCTGCCAACTCGCAAGATATGGGTACCATGCCAGGCAGCCTGGCAGACGGCGCAAATGATATGGCGTTCAAGTTGCCGAGTGGGAGGAAACAAGGCGATATCGAGCATCCACAACAACCGCTCGATTCTGCCTTTCCGCCAAAACATAGGCGATCGAATACTGAGCCAGGACCAGATATTGCCCCTCGAGCACGCCAACTTCGGCCACGGAAGATCGAAGTCAGAGCACCTGGTACGGAACAAGGTGACAATCTATCAACAGCTCCTCGTGACCGCCGCGCCCAGATTGAGTCCCCCCACGCCTCGACTCGTGATACCGTAATGGCCCTTGTTACAGCTCAGGAGAAACGCTCTCACACAGCACGTACAGCCCAGCAGACTAGATCAGCTATGGTTGATGGCGAGCAAGTATCTGACGTGACGAAAACGCGCACAAGTGGTGGTATAGGGCCCGATGGGAGAACGACCAATTCCCGAATCCATACCGGCGATATTCGTCGGTCTGTAAGCTCTCATGCTGATGCTATGAATATCTCCAACGGCCAGTGGCTTAATAGAAGAGGCGGTAAAGGGGGTTTGAGCTTCGGGCAAGATGACACGTCCGATGTGAGGAATGGGCATATACCAGAGGACGACCAAGTCTCCGTAGGCACACACGCTTCGACAATCCGCCCAGTATCAAATTGTTACGACAATGGCCTGATGGAGGACATAATACAAGGAAATTTGCCAAGCACAGGTTGCTCGGAACCTCACGTTCATGATGCAGTACCTGCAGGACTTGAAATACAGCAGGAAACACTTGCTGCTAGGTCTGTCGACGACCTGATCACATTCGAGAAGGACGTTCCGGATACATTGCCACAACCATTGCAGCCACGTCGCGAGGCTGACTATTTCGAGTCTTTCCAAGACTCTTACCTGCCTCCCGTACTCGATTTATATTCCCCCAATGACGGCCAGCCCCTGTCTCCGAGATTTGCTTTCGTCGAAGAGCTAGATGAAGACATCGACCACAATACCCTATACGACCCACCCCGAACAAGCCACGGCAAGGATAAACCAGTTGGTATTGGAAGAGCGACAGAGGTGGCTTTAACAGCTGATGCGCAGCGGAAGGATACTGGTAGAAGTGTCAATGAACCAAAGTTCAAAAACTCACCAGCTATCTCTGCCCAGTATTCCGACAGCGATGTTTCCGCCTTCGAACGTCTCGGTTTATCTTCTAAGGAGGCGAGGATATTAGTGGGAGCCGAGGCGTCAAGCGATTCCATGTCTCATTCGCAGCATACAAATCCGAGCCGCACAACCTCGGAACGATCGTCGTCCTCGATTTCTGGTGATTCGCCGCCCTCACCCTCCTCCGCCACAACACCCAATAGTTCGCGACCTCAGTCACGAAAAGGAATGTTGGTATCGCAGCCAGAGTCTTCACACACCACTCCATTAGGATCCGTATCAGCAATCGGCAATAACGTTGTTCGCGCCAACTTTTGGGGCATGTCAGACGAGCAAGCTGAAGAAACGGCGCCTCGGGAGTCAAGAACCGAGGCGGATGCCAACGATGGCAATCAGGGGGAGGCAACGTCTACACCCTACGTCGAGCAACAGACGACGTTTACGTCGACTAAGACGAGGGGTTCAGCAACTCCTTCGCTAGTGGCCACTCCGACGTCAGTGAGCTTCGCCGATGTGCGTCGAGATTCCAACGACGAGGATGAGCACGGTGTGGGCAGGCACCCGGCCCGGCCATTGCCGCCAAGGGCACAGTCTGCCCTGGATCTCCACTCAGCGACGCCTTCGTTGGCCCGTTCCACTAGGCCCCAGCAACTGCAGTTGAAGTCGAGCGAAGGGTCCTCTTCGGTCAGTCTCCCGTGTTCGCCGCCACCAGATCTCACTGGAGATGTAATGCCACGGAAATCGGCGTTGAAGATGTCGCGGCAAAACAGTTCGAATGGACCTGAACTGTCAAAACCCATGTCTATGGGTGCCGCGTATCTGCAGGAAGCACGGAAGGCTGTACCTGTCGCTTCGACGTCTACATCGCGAGCCATGCGGCCCCATTTCTCGCCGAAACACTCGTCTGGTAGCATCCAAAGTGTGGTTTCGGCGGGTAACCGAGCGGAGCCGTTAGCCAAGATGCTGGTGGAGTGCTGCAACTGCCACTTCTTCCACGATATGCCGTCACGAGTATACGAGTGCATGGCCAAACCCGACTCGGTCGTAGAGGACAAATCGCTAGGGGTCTCTGCAGCCATTACGACCATGGTCAGGTGCCCGTGGTGTGCGCATGGTATGACCACACAATGCTGCTCTGGGTACGCCGCAGTGGTTTATCTCAAGGAGAAACTCCATGGGAAGTAAGGGTGGCAGGTCCCGGCCCTGTTTTCCTAGGCGGCCCGTGGTCACTACCAAGTGGAAGCGTGGCTGTAGAGTCAGGGGCGGGGAGTAACTGATTCGGGTTCTTTTCTTTGTTCGCCAACCATATCAACTGGAGTTTGGGTGCTTCGCTTTCATTTCATACTTGCAGCTATTCAGGCCGTCCAGCTTAGGTATCTAATGCATTCGATGTTGTTTCCGTACATAAACAAGTGGAGTTCCGGCATGGGGGTTTTCCAAAACATACACAAAAGTGTACATTCGCACATATGAGTTCAAAAATGGAAATCTTGATCGACTTGGGAGGAATGTATTGCAACGCCGCTTCTTCGGCTTTGTATGTTGAACAACAGATAGGGAGGACTGGGCATTGTTCATCATCGACGATGAAGGTGGTTTGAAGGGCTTACGTCAGAAATGACGCGCTTTGAAGACGTATCTGGCTTTCATGAGAAGTACCTGCCGGTTGTGGAGAAGGGTCAAAGTTAAACGTTATCCTGTAGATGAAATTCGAGCGATGAATAAAATGTTCGTTGGGCACATTATATGTGTATGTGGTGGGCGACACAGTGGCGAACTCCAATTGAGAATGTACCTGTAGTTGTCTACATTGGCATGTGTCTCGACCTTAGGGGCTTATCCCGTCATTACCTACGTACAGTGCATATAGTTATAAGCACAGTACAAGGTTCAGAGGCGGTTGTTGCACAGTGCTTCTGGTGACGCATTGAATCAAACACTGGGTGGCCGGTACCTAGGCACATACCTACCGAGCTTCGCACCCTACCTAGAGATGCAATGTTGATAACCGACGCCTCTACCGTCATCCACGTTGCAGAATAATAATATACCACAGAGCATTGAGACCTCTGCGTTCCGACTGAGGCTGGCAGAACAGCATTGCGACTCTAGCGACTGCATTACAAAACAACTCGGTTCCAGTTCTACGCAAAATATCCCAGGCGCAAACAGCACACCTTCCAGTGCAACATCGTGTCTCCCGCACCAGCCCTATCGCACCACCATCTTGCCACCGTCTACCGTTTCGAGGCCGGCAGTAGAAACACACGATTGCACCCGTCGCATACCGTTCATTGCGCATCCTATATCGCTCGCCAATTGCGCTGTACGTTGCTTGCTTGCTGTTACGTTTGCGCCCTCCCAGCCTTTGAGCATGGCCTCCAGAGGCAATCCCGCCCGCGGTGCCGGACGGCCGCAGCCGCCGGCAAAGTCTACCATGCGCCTCATTTCAGTCGACAGCATCCTCCAACACGTCTCGGATATTCCCTCAGGCCAACCCCGCACACCTCCGCCGCGAGGGCCTCGAACCATCAGCGGCGTGCGCCGTGTGAGCGGTGGAGGCTTGCCTAATCTCGCATCGCGTACCGGCCAACACAACATGCCCTCGAGGACGACCAGGGTCAGCGAGAAGCTGGTACTGCTTCCCGAGACTCCAGACGAGCCCGAGACCGACGATGCCGAAGAAAGCCTGCTGGTGGAGGAGGAAGACCGGCCCTTGAAGGACGAGGAGCGCGATGTGCTACGGAAGCGAGGCGGTCTCCGGGGCAAGAGCTATGCCGAGCGTCTCCCTAAGCTCGAACGTGCCGAGAAGCTATCCAGGCTGTCCGCCTACTGCACCGCCCAGTCTTACAAGATGAAGGCTACATCCGAGTTCCTGCGGAAGAAGCACGATGCCAAGACGAAGCTCTACGACGACTGTCTCTACACCGTCTACCACACGCCACTGTTGCCGGGCGTCGAGGGTTACCGCGTGCGGAGTCGGCCCATACTCAAAAGCCCGGGCACCGGCAAGACCGTGCTGGACCTCGAAATCGAACGGAGCGAACAGCGCGACGAGCACATGGGGTACTACGACGAATACGGCTCAAGCCCGAGGGACGGCGACGGACCACATCGCCAGTATCCGGACGGTTCGGCAGCTTCTACCGAGCACAACCACTCCGGCAATCGACAGACAGGACCTGTCAATGGACTTACTGCGAACGCGCAAGAGTTTGCTGAGGTCTTCGTCTTCTCCTACGGCGTCGTAGTCTTCTGGAACTTTACGGAGCAGCAGGAGAAGGCTATTCTGGCTGATATCACTTTTGCCGAGAGTGAGACTGGGGGGTCACTCGTCACACGTCCCCTCGAGCAGAGCGACTTCGAGACCGAAGAGTTCCATTTCGAATACAACAATGACGTCAAGCGCCCGCGCATATTTAACGACATGATCACCCTGTTGCCGAGATCCGATCACATGGTTCGTCTCACCATCAGCCACGCCATAGCGCAGAGCACCAAGTTATGTTTCTTCGAGGAGCGCATGTCGGAGACCCTGGCGGACGCCCAACATGTGCCGAAGCGGCTCGCTTCAACCGGCCAGCTCAATATGAGCCGGACAGAGATTGTCAAAATTCTTGGGCGCCTATTTAAGAGCCGCGTTGACATCAATCTCTGTACGTAAAACCCCACGCCCTTTCCAGCCCGTTTTCATGTCGATCCCTGAAATCTACGCGTCTGACTAACACACCACACATCTCGCAGCGTCCAACATCCTAGACGTCCCCAACTTCTTTTGGGACGCGGAGCCCACGCTACACCCCCTGTACGTCGCCATCCGCGAGTATCTCGAGATTGACCCGCGCACCAAGGTGCTGAACGAGCGGTGTCGCGTGTTCCTGGACCTGGCCGCGATCTTGTCCGACTCGGTTGCCGATTCGAAAATGAGCGCCATAACATGGATTGTCATCATTCTCATCATCGTCAGTATCATGGTCACCGTCACCGAGGTGGTGTTGCGCTTTACGATCTTATCCAAAGAGAGGGGGAACAATAGCCCCGAGATGGGCGCTCCCGAGACCGGAGTGATCGGCGGTCTGCCCTCTATCATGGCTAGGTCTAACTATACACTGCAGGAATTAAGAACATGGGGCGCGAGCTTGAGCGAGCAGGAGAAGCGGGCCATCTGTGGCGCTGATTTCATTGGCTCTACCTATGCTGGTATCTGAATCGAGTGAATTCGTTCTTGGGAGTCGGAATTTGTTTATTTGGGGTGGAGCTCAAAGCGAAAGTAAAAAGTTATTTGGGTGCCCGGCGTTGGGTTTTGTTATGCTTAAGGATTGGGGTATACATGGCGCGGAGAACAAAACTGGCAAACTCCTTTGACTTAATACTCTAATGCGGGGAATGTGGCGTTGGTGTACGTGGAAGGGATTGATTCATTTTCATGGCTAGAATAATGCAGCCAAAGAAACTGGCTATTGCTGCTGTTGTGGTGGTTGTTGTTGATGGCGCGGTGCGTTATGTACTATACATAATCTAAACATATCTTAATGTGTATTTCTCCCACCTTTCACGGCAATTTTGCAGAGCTGATTTCCTGTGGACCTTGACCTCGTGGTTCATTATACCATCCCCATCGTTGGCTTCGGTAGCATGTCTTGGTATACTTTTGCCCGGGCACTCATCCATTGCCAGAGTATCGCAGAGTTATAACTTGTCAGTGAGTGCGAGCCAGTTCTCCTTGTAACACTTGATCTACCACTTGAAGGCTCAATCTGATCCGAATGAGTTATGATTGCATTACAAACTACCTAAGTACCTATGTAGTATCGTGCATCCATGATGTGTTGATCGAGAGACATTATTATGTACACAAACCCAAGAGAGAATCACGAAACCTTAGCTTGTAATAGCTCATCTGCAGCACAATAGGCTTGATATCGACCTCTATTTTCGCCCATTCTACGTATTTGCATGGTTGGGCTGCGGCAGCTAGCTGAGCTATCTCTACCTAGTAGGCTCCAAGCTTTTTAATGCATCGAATCATCTTATAATTTGAACTCATAAAAACTGAGTGTGTCCATAACGTCTTACTTTGAAGTAACATGAAAGCTTCATTTCTTTTCGTTTTTGAGATCATGATTTGTGACAATCACTATTCGGGTAGTCGTCTTCTGCTCGTATTGCTATCGGTGTTCTAGCCCGGTGAAAGGCATGAACCCCACCATGCTATGTAGGTATTCTACTGATTAACACACTGTAACTGCTCCAGCTTTGACGCCTTCGATTCTTATACGCTGGATGTAACAATACATCATGATTTCGACTCATAAGTCTGGTTTTGATATAAGTTACATGGTGAGTGCGAAATGAAGCTTTGAAGGCGATTGAGGATCAGGATGCCAGGCACTTGATGAGATCATCACGTGATGATGGTCTATTATACAGTGTGTGTGCCAGGCAACCACCCTTCTGTACTGTCCAAGTGTCCCCGGCAAGCCTGGATGCCTGGCTTTAAGTAAGAAGTATACAAATGACAGAATAAGAAGGCCCAATGCGAACGTAACCTTCGTAGGTACCTAGGTACTTACTTGGTTCAACTTTCCTTTTTTGCAGCACCCTCACCCAATCTTGGAACAAGTTTGCGTCAATGACATACCTCTCCATATGACTGACGGTCGGACCGTGCCCACGCTCATTGATACAATGGCGTTGCCAAGCAAATGGCAACCTCTGCCCAACTTCCCACAGCTACCAGCTCTCCTAGTCTCCGCATCGTTCGCCGAATCGTCTTACACTCTCTACATCACCGACTTGGCCAACATATGGGTCGAGCATCTCGATCGGAGGGGAATTCTTTCCCGCAGCCTCCAGGAAAGAACTTCCATCGACCTGTACGAAGCCGGTACAGAGCAGTGGGCTGTCTTCCTATCAAAGCTCAGAGCCGCTTTCGATCCTACGTCGTCAGATCATCGCCTCACAAGCCTGGGTATCGCCTCTGGAAGTGACCCCAAGAACCCCGATCATTTGACATTGCGCATTGTTTGTGACCTTCCTGGGGATCTGCCTGCGCTCGAATGGCCCGTTCACTTGGTCAAGTGCCAGACCGCGTCGTTGACGACCAAGCTGGTGCTGCCTCTTATCCAAGAGCACCATGTCCAGCATCGTGAGGCTAAGGACCTCGTGGTACGGCTCAAAGAAAAAGATGCTCTCATCAAAAAACTACTTGACAAACTGAGTACAATGCATACTCCCCTGGAGTCGATCTTCAATTCGCTTTCGTCCAAGCATGCGGTCACGAGAGCGGCTGCCGAGGAAAGGATCAAAGGTCTGGCGCCATTCAACCAAGAAAGTTGGAGATCGCACCTGAACATTGAAAGTCCTCGAGATGCCTCATCCTTGCTCCAAAGTGTCTTCGGCGAGCCGGGCATCAGTTGCATTCCGGCGTCTGATCTAAGCGTGCCCAATACGCTCGACAATTGGTGGACAAGACTCGGCCCTGAGTTCCGTTCTTCTTCGAAACTTATAAGCAACAGCGCATCTCACCACGAACCCGAAGAGCAGGTGAATGGCCATGATTCGTCTTCAGAAACCGCCGAAGACCAGAACTTCGAGGTACAAGTTCCATTGCATAGCTCGCCGCAATCTTCCAATCGTGGCAAGTTAGGTGGAAACAAGGAGACGCTCGCAGCATCTAGAGACAACGATTCGGACTCTTCTGGTAACAGCCCAGCGCAGTCGCGGAATGAGTCACGACCCAAGGTAGCGGGGACGCTTGGGCGCCTCAAAAAGGCCCCAACAGAACAGTTTACTAGCCAATCATCTCGGACGCTGCATGCTGCTGATGATGATGATGATGACGATGATACTGTGTCAGGCTCAGACGACGAGAGGCAATCTGAATCATCGAAACCCACCAAGACAACGGCCACGCGCCTGGGAGCAATCGGAAAATCTAAGGGAACCCCACAGGAAGTAGAAGCTACGACTAAGAAGGAACCAGAAGATGAATCCAATGACGAGACTGCATCTGGGTCAGATAGTGACAATGATGGTGTATTGAGCCCCAGGAAGTCGCAAAGAACGGCTCCAGCGACGCCGCGCAAAGGGGCGGTTGGTCGGATTGGTGGCAAACCGAGGAACGTTGCTCGTTCTTCTCAGAGTCCAAAGGGATCACAGGGCCCCATTGACGACTCCACGGTACCGAAGAAGAGCGAGGCTCGAAAGATAGGTGCAATAGGAAATAAATCTCACACAGAAGCGAAAAGAGCACATGCTGATGTCACAGTCGAACCGGAAGAACTTGAGACTGACGAACAGAAGGCCGAGCGGAAGCGGACTGAGTTGGCTAAGGAGCTAAGCCAGAAAAACGCCATCCCAGCAAGAAAGAAGAGGAAGTTTTAAAGCCCACGATGGTGGAGGAAGTCTTTGACCACAGTTATCGTTGATCATAAAACCTTGATTACCTATTCAAATAGAGATTTTCAAAAATCCATGATGATAAGACTGCATGGAGGATCTTTCACTTGTGATCCAAATCTTCAGAGTGTAGCTTGCACAAGTTCAATGACCCGCGCGACTTAACATGTATGCATTGCGACAAGAACATATCGAAGCAGTTATATGTTTCGCTTTACGCAGCTTTTCGTCGCACTACGAATCTGTTGAGATTAGGGCAAAAAGTATAATCGTAGATTTAATTTTCTCTTTGTAATCTACTACTACAGGTTGGGTGCAGAAACTTACCTAGGTATAAGCTATAATGTCGTCTGCGCTGTACTTGCCAACCTCGTGGTGCTATTGTTAATTGGCAGATTACAAAGATGAAAAAGTACATTGTCGCCGCGACCTATTTCTACAAAGGCGCATTATGACAATACCCGGAAACAGTCAACATAGTTCCAGTGGGTGCCTTTGTGTTGTTACAGCATAGAATCAAAAGGATTGCCTCAATCGATCTCTGCATTACAACTGCAGCTAGTACTAGAAGTCAAGAACTAATTATTCAACAAGCTTCACTTCCAATCATCGGTATAGGATGGCTTGCGCAGCTGATGAGGTTTACCGACATCTGGGAGTCCGTATCCCCTTCCGGAATGCAGATGATCATGGAGATCAATGGTCATCTGATGACCGGATACAGAGCCAAGACTTCATTCTGATTGATAACATAACCCGCAACACACCAGTATTCACGGTGCAATCTATAGCCACTGGCGAACGTTTCGTCAATAAAATAGTCAGAGCAGGTAATTCCTCCACCAAGTTCCAAATCCTTGTTATCGTTCGAAGTCACCTTTTCGTCCAATGTTGGTGTTTGGAATTTTCAAACACGATGGCGCTCTCACTTTACTAGTCGCTAAAACTTGTTTGTAGATTGTTTTAGGGACGGTGAATTTGTGCCATATGGACACTGTCCTGAAATCCGAATATCGACGGCTCCCCAAGCCCACGCGCCCCTGCTCCCTACCATTGTACCAGTTGGGCAAGTGGGAGCCGCGAGGACATATTTTAGTGAATTAGGGTTGTGGCAAAGGCTCGATGATCGTCATTATTCGTTGTATTTCAAGTCAGTCTCATCACATATGCTCAGCTGCTACGCAGATTCTGGTCTCTAATCAACAGTGTGATCCAGGCATTACAACGGCGGTACTTTGCGGGACCTTTTACTCCGATACCGCCAGGAAGGAAGAGCTGTCCCGGAAAGCTTCAGTAAGTTCGCGTTTAGAATGTCACTTTTTCAAAACTCTTTGATTGTTTTTTCAGGCGCAGAAAGTAAATAATCAGAGGACAATTACTGGATCGTGAAGAGGGAACGAACATAAAAGCACGTTCTGTCCTCGATACCATTGGCCGGAGCATGATATAAAATCCCAACGAATATTCTAGAATAACTTGGGTTGAGAATTTAACTGACTCAGATTCCTAAAGTATGGCATATATTTTTAACTCTTATGGAAACTGTGAGATGGTTGCATACAGGTGTAATGCCAGGCGAGGACGAGGCCCCTGGTGGATGGACACGTGAGTTAACCGTGGCTAGCGGATGAAGTAATTACTGGCTCACATAAACTCTCATAGCAATCTACCATCGTAATATTAGCCCGGAAAATGTATTCCTCCACTACCCTGAGCGACCGGCGGATCCGGAGCCGCCCGCTGGCCTCGAAGATAACGCATTTCCTGAGGTGATACTCGGCGATTTCAGTGAGGGCGGGATAGACAACGACGACGGGAATGCATACGGCCTAGGCCGCTATCACTCGAATGAACTGGCAGAATGGCAGGACACCTACGCCGTATTCAGCACAGTCAAGACAATATGTCAATCACACATTAGAGATATGGCGAACCCTATACCGGAGTCAATTGATTGTATGTTACTCACTTGTGTTGAAATTTTCCTCTTTCATCGTGTAGTGGAACATGGGTTTTTGCTACTTATTTTCCATGTTTCAAATAGTATCCTGAATGAGAGGGCAGGAGGTGAGACAAGAATACCCGACTATTGAAAACTGACAAGCTTTTCAGGCACTCAGATTAATGGCTTCATGCAGCCTATAGATGCGGGTTACTCGAACTTTCTGGTAGATATACTAGGCGAATGGGAATACGACAACCGTACAATCATTCCCATCGATATGTCGCAACTTGACGAAGATGGCGAAATGGTTCATAATTCGACCCGTGTACCAGATCTCGCCGACATGGTGGCAAACTTCTTGCAACGTGTCAGAGTTTGCGTCACTTCTTGCCGTGATCAACCGATGAGGGAAATAAATTATCGGTAAGTTGCCTTTTTCAAGTGCTCGATTCCAATCGACTTTCGTAATGAACACAGGTTGGACTACCAACGTAGTATGTGGTTGCGGCGAAATGAATTTGATAGCGTCAAACTTTTACTGCAACGTAGTGCCCAGGCCAGCATATACCGTGGCCGATTTTTATCTCTCCAATTAGCATGGTGATCTAGGATACATTTTCCCCCTGTTGTGTGACAAATCAGCTTCGGCGATGAAACCATGCAGGTTTCCTATTTCCACGAAGATGCTGTCAGAACTATTCTGAGTTACAGTTACATGCTGACAGGGTGTCTAGGGACATTGACGTGTCGTGGTCGAAGCCAATAAGATTTATGCCGGTACGTAGTCTCTCTGCACACAACCCAGATGATGATGTGTCCTCGATTGTTGCCACTGCTCGCGTGTACCACACCATAGAGCTAAATATCATTCTAGTATGAATGGATTAGGAGACGTCCGTCGGAAATCCCAAACAACGAAGACGAAGGTGAAGACAACGAAGATTCAATAGAGGCCCTATTTGGGGGTCAACCGTGCGACGAAGGGGTAGGCGACCACAGATGTCCGGAACCAAACTCCGATTCCGAAAGATTGAAATTGGAGAGACTTGCCGCTTTGGAGACAGTGTATCCCCATCTTCGCCCACAGCATAGAGTAGTCATGTTGAATTACATCTTCCCTCGAATTAAAGATTGGGAATATAATCCACCGGAGAACCCATATCGGTTTTGGCCAGCAGCCGCTCCCCCCCAGCCTGCTAATATTCCTAGCCCCCAAGGCCCGATGGTAGACGCAGGCTATGAATCACCAATTACTCCGGATCCGATCCATGTACATGGAACTCCACCATCACCAGGTATCTCAGAAACTGACTCTAGTCACGAAACAGACAATTCAATAATTTCAATACCTGGTGGTTTTCCTGCTGTTCAGCCACCTGCCCATCCACCGATTGAGGGAGGGCCGGGCGTGATAACACCAACGCCAACACCGCCACCACCTGGCCCTCAAGGACCACCTGACCCTCAAGAATCATCACCGGATCCCTCATCATCAACAGTGTCAACTCCAACCCACAATAATAGCGACCCAGGAAATAATGGGCCTGGTGACGACGACAATGTTGATGGCGGACTTGACAATGGCGAAGATGACGGCAATCAAAATGGGCAAGGAGGGGAACGAGGAGGGGGACGAGGACGAGGACGAGGAAGGGGACGAGGAAGAGGACGCGGAAGAGGACGCGGAAGAGGACGCGGAAGAGGACGCGGTAGGGGACGCGGTAGGGGACGTGGTAGGGGGCAAGGAGGCGAGCGTGGTAGGGGGCGAGGAGGTCGTGGACGTGGCGCGATGGGAGGGGGAGGTGGTGCGGATGCGGATGCAGTCCCGGCGCCAGTCCAGGCTCGTCGACAACCACCTCGCGCTGCCCATTTTCGAGGAAAATATCCAAAATAAGAGGTTACCACATGTGCCCAGAGCGTTGGACTTTTGGGTCTCTACTTCATGTATCAAACCTTTGGGGGGCAGTGTGATAGTTCTCTGTGGACTTTTCTGTGGACATCGAAGGAGATTCAGGGTCCAAGTGGTGATAAACATCAATTGGACTCGAGGTTGGCACTTGGCGTCTTGCTTTACAATTTTGAGATCAACTAGATCAATATGTAATTTTCATAACCACTATCATTATTCTATCATAGGGACTCTATTCCCTCCCACGTTCATATTAAAGGCTCTAGTCGCCTGCCTGCTAAATATCTGGGTCAATCATGCGTGCAATTCCGTTAAACCCGAACTTCTGACAGTGAGTATTGCAGCTTGCTACTTCGCGTCAATCACCCTCGAAACTGCAGAACCACTGCTTTAGGAGCTCTGAGACCCCCACCAAAGATGTCAACTCTCACAGATAACTGGAAGCAGCCCACACAATGGTACAGAGAGAGACCCCCTTAGGTATCGTAAGATGAGGACTATCGTCTTGCGCAACATAAACTTCCTGCCACTGCTTATACGAGGGGGTGTGGTTCATAGACTTCTAGCCCCCTTCCCCATCGTCCTGCTCGAGACGTTCATATGTAACGTAACGGACGCGCACACATACACTCGAAGTGCACTGCATGTACTCGTAGCTAGATCCACTAATGAAACTAGTCTAGACGGCCTGAATCACAAACAAATGCCAACCAAGTATGTACGCGTGTCTGTTTTGGGGCCTATGAAGCGAGTGAGTGTGTCGAAGACCCAGAACAGAGACCTTCGCTTGAATGCCTTCATACCGACCGCGTCACGCAAACGTGAGGGGATATAGATTTCCTCGTGTGACACTTCGTCCGTGGACCCAGAGGCATGGGTACGTCAGATCGGCAACCGCTTGTATGAGATTGCCGGTCTCGGTACTACGGCTGAGGATGTAATTACTCCTTGGCTACTCGGGCCTGCTCTCCCCACGGCCCGATTATCTACTCGTAGTGCTATGCCTATACCTACCTAGCCCAAGGGTCTTTTCTATGAGCTGTGGTAACTATGTGGCTCTAATTGCTTAGTGGAAAATAGAGCTGCTATCGTGCTATTATAGGGGACCATTTTCGAATATCGGATTTAATTGTGTCGCTTTGTATGGGTTTATGGTTATCTGCATGGGACTCGACATCAAGTCCTTCTAGAATACAGTAATGGAACTGCGACCTGCTCATAAAAATGTCTTTATGGAACCGCGACGTCTGCTCGCATGTTGAAGATTATTGGCTTCGGCTACATACGTGAGTTCTTGATTGACGACTCGCTTGCGTAGGGCGTACGATTACGTGTGCTATTATTATCAGCGAAGGACATCCATCGATGTTTTTGTACTGATACATGTCTATGAACTTTGCTGTGACTGGCCTAAAATATAATATTCCGCACAGCAGCGTAACATGGAGGGAGGGAAAAATCGTACAGCGGACGTAGTCACTAGCGTAACGGTGGGTCAAGTCACCAAGTTTCCTTTCTCCAGTAGCCTTCTCGGGACCCTGCGTACGGAATGTCAGCTGCATAGAATGGT
The DNA here is from genome assembly GCA_022453515.1 of Astrocystis sublimbata. Classification (NCBI taxonomy): domain Eukaryota; kingdom Fungi; phylum Ascomycota; class Sordariomycetes; order Xylariales; family Xylariaceae; genus Astrocystis; species Astrocystis sublimbata. The sequence goes on from JAJNNY010000023.1 coordinate 535,401, forward strand.
TGGATAGACTTGAGCATCAAGTGATGCAGGTCGATTATTAATCTTCTCACATATAGCTGTATATGTAGTCAGATAAAGTGCGCAAGTTGGGGGCAGGGCAGGGCGCACCCAAAACGACGTCCCGTTGGCGTCAACGTTTTGGAGGCTCTGCGAGACTGCGACTCTTAATCTGCGACAGTGTGCTAAATGCACGCCGATGCAACAAGGATCGTGGCAGCCACGGCCTACCCAAAACAGACTTGGCTCACGGTTAGTCGCGCTATATGGACTCTTGGCTGCATGACCCTGCTGAAATTCCAGTTTCTTTTTTTAGAGAGTCAATGAGAGCAAAAGAAAACAAATAAGCCCCATGCATAGGCAGGTAAGTCATTTTCCCCTGCCTGAACAGAATTCTAAAGGGCCCGTCCTCTCCGTCTTTCGATGGGTGGAGGATCTATGTGACATGGTGATATTCCGGACTTCCTACCTGATCAGCCAAGCATTTCGTGTTGCTCTGTCGACATTTTGATGTGGTATTGATGTGACAATACAATCTCTCTCCATCAACTCGTCCCCGCTGTGTATTCGTCAGCGGACAACGTAGGTCGATTAGCTGTTTGTACCAGACTGGATATTGGTGGCCAACACATCATTTGAATTTTCCTTTGGGCGGATTATTAAAGATACAACCCTCTCAAGTTCAACGAGCATAAACAAATGTATTACCTCGGTACAATGTGTGCCATTTATCTGCTAAACTTCCTATTGCGTGTTGGAAAACGTTGCGTGGGGGTCCCAAGTAAAGTTGGAGGCTGCTGGGTTGATTTTCCGGTAGGTGGCGGAAATGATTGGCCCTGAATACATGAACGCTTCAACGATTACAATCAATTCCGAAACGGTCATGGATACCTATCGTCAAGATTGGTTTATATTCATAATCAAGAGGTGAAACACAAGCACCAATTCAATGGCTGTACGTTGGTACGATGAAGCATTGTGGACTGTCATCATGGAAGCCTTGTCGGATGTTCATATTCCACGGAATGTATTTGCAGCTATGTTTACTCCATTTCACAATTGACAATCAAAGAAGCATGAGACTTACTCCTAAGGTGGCCTTCATGAAATGCTTCCATGGAGAAGGCTAATCTGAACTTAGGTATCTATTCGATCAAAAGAATAATTATGTCATTCCACGGTTCGTATATCAAGTCTGGCAGATTCAACCTATGCAGCTAGATTAGTGATTAATGATTATGTAGGTGGGTAAGCAACACGCTATCTATCGGTTTGATGTACATGTTTCACTATGCCTCTACAGTAAGTATTGGGTCATGGTGAATGATGATACATAATGGTACCATCACATCACTACCAGAGATGCCTTGATCTCGAATGATCATCACGATACCTAGATTCAAGTCACATTTGAAGCTACATACAGCCCACCCCATCCATATTCGTGCTGAAATAACTCTGACGTACCAGAAGTTGTAGTGTCATGGGTGCCACAGGACCGATACTACTCGGGCTATCCGAAGGCCGCTCTGTGCTTTTCGATTAGACCTACGACGAGCCTGGGTGAAAGTAGAAAAGACAAGCCCAAAGCCTCCACCCATTAGCGACTCTCCACCATGGATCAGGCCCATATACTCTCAGATCATCGAGAGGTACTTGTATGGTACATAAGCATACAGCAGGTGCCACCAAATCCAGCACGACACCTAGCGAGGTTCCTCTTGTGGCAGTGTCATGATTTAGTGCTATGGTTCTTGCTCGGCGGTTAGGTAGACGGTGTGCCCCCCTCGCTTGAAGTACAGACACGCAATCTTGTTGGGGGTCTCAGTCACTGGTAAGGCGCTTTGGTCGTAGTGCTCCTGGAGATGTCTCCTCCCTCGTCCCTGCCACCAAACGCACGAGCAGCGGAGCTTTCTCCACGTGATAGTAACACGGAGTGTCAAGATTGGCGGGAGGGTCGGAGGAATTCATTGGAAGGTGCTCCGCTTTGCCTCCCGAGTTGAAGTACGGCCGAGCAAAACTGCTCATGTACAGGTAGCACGGAATTAGGCATGCCCCAGATCTGATCCGAAAACGAATACCCTAATCCAGACCTACCCTCTATGCTGGGGAGACAACACAGATAGGAAAGGGCCAATCAGCTCATCTCGGGGGATTGTTGGTGATGGAGAGACCGTGACGTATGCATGTTTATTTCTTATGATTCTTGCTATGTGTACCCCATAGCCTACGTTTCATCAAGCAGGCCTAATCTGAAGGATGTCCGCTTAATTCTGTGGTTATTCCAGGATTGAGGCCTCCCGTATCCATTCTAGCTGCCATGATGAGCTTCGACATTAAAATTCTCGATTCGATAAGGGCAGTTTTAGCCATATCTGCGAAATAGGCACAGCCATGGTCAGAGATAGTTCAAAAAGCTATTAGCAGTCGTCAAGTCACCTCTACATCCTCTTTCATATTGCCATATCGCCACGTACTGTGGATAGAGGAACGAAGGTAATAAAAATGGTTGGGTACTCGTGTCACCCAATTCTCACTTGGATGCCCTACCTAGCCCCTGAAGAATTCTTGCTAGGGTCGATGGACTACAGTGACCAAGTGTTGGAAATACCCTCAACTCATTCATGTACAGCGAGATAATTTTATTTATCGCCACTATCCTCCAAGTCTACATAGTTTACAGTAGGATATGTTGACCACCTTATCCAACCATTCGCGTAGATAAAGGGTCCTAGCATCTAGCCTCAAATGGCTTCATTTTATGTAAAAGCACAATCTTCCCCAACGAGAACACCTGTGATCGCGCACATGTATTCCCTTTGTACCAGCATGTGACAATGGTAGCGGGAACTGGCAGCCTTGTGCGAATATCATCACCACCGATTCGTCATCCGTCCCAGCTCCTTGGTCCATCTACTCTCGCAGACAGCAGTGCTCTGTGTCTGCCTCACCCACTGTACAGTGTACCCGGTTTCAACAGGCGAACATCAACTAGCAAGTGTAGCCAGAGCTTGGGCAGATGACCTCCAAAAGAACGGAGGCCCAGGCCAATGATTCTGATCCAAGTCGCTCACCGCCCCATCGACGGGCTAATAAACCGCCGGTGCTACACATTTGTGCCAGAGTGCCTCTAAATTGCAAGGAGCACCAACGACTTGCCTAGCGCCAATAGGGACTGAGAAATACCATCTACGGCTCGCCTCGGTCCAGCTCGAGGCCCCACGGGCCATAGCTCGAGGCCACTGCGGCACAGTTTACGTTCCTGTGCGCCTATGCTCGAGCACACTAGCGCCCGATCTTGTTGGGGAGACGCACGTAGGTCTCAGGGTACATCCCTTCCCGCCGCTTCTCCTCTCCTCTCCTCCAAGCTAGGGAAGAGGGGGTTGACATTGGCACGACAGGTAGCGAGCACGGATCATCCCGTGGTTTAACTGGGCACATAATACTCCGATGCCCGGCCCGCGGCCAGCATTGCTTAGCACTGCTACTCTGGACCCGAGCACGTGTTTCACGATCGGCCAAGGCGTCGTAGTCGTAGGAGGAGAGGGTGAGGGGTCAACAACACATCTTTTCGCGTAATGCGGCTTCGGTTATTTCGGCATAATACGCTGCCACCGTCTGGCCCACCGCAATCATGCCGTGTAAGAGGAGAACCAGTACATGGAGGAACCGGTGAGACGTAATTTCACGATGTGGCAGGCAACCTTCTGATGGGGCGCGAAATTGTCCCCTACCGGAGGGTTCGAGTCTGCTCGAAGACACCTGTAGATGATGTCGATCTCCATGTCCTCCACCCTTGATACCCACCTGGACCTACGCTCACCAAGGTTGTGTTCGCATTGCCATTCACCGGTCTTGACGTTCGAATGCCACCCACTCACGCGCTTCCTCACAGTCTCCATATCCCGGAGCCCTTGTCCATGCACAACTATAGTACTCGTTCATGATATCACAGCCAAGAGGATCCACCCATTGTCTGCCCCTCTAACTTACCAATGTTCACCTTTCGGCCCTTTGTGTGGTGTAGCAAGCTACATATGCACGTCGCTTCACTCCTCGCTCCTCCCAGAGGCCTTGGATGAGCCTTGGAGTGGCTAGGTAGCCTTGAAGTACAGCACAGCAAGCAGCCCAACCTTGGTCTCCACGTCCGTGCCCAGTAGTTTCTGTCTACAGTAGATTTTTAGGTGTGTTGCTCTGCGTTGCAGGCCGCTTCTAGCACATATGCCTAGGCCTATTGATGACGGCTGCCCCCCAATGTTGACGCACAGAGCACTCGTTCGTGATCTGCACCGGGTTTGCGAGAATTAGGTGCATTATATGCAGGCATACCGACATGTATGCAGAGATCCACGGGGCATCGATCCATGATCTGCACCGGGGTTTATTGTATTCTATATTTACCTCCACAGCTACCCGAGGTACCTAGCTATTACCTACTTGCCCACCTACCTAGAGCGCTAAATTTTCTGAAAGGTCTGCTATCTGAGAGTCTTGATTCCAGCTTAGGTACCTATAACCTTTACGTAACACCCACCCGAGCCACCCATAGTCTTGAACCTACCTTTCCAGATCTACCTGGGTATCCAAGCGTCTCTTCGACCGGTGTGAGTAAGGTATGTACACGTAAAAGGAAGCACGGCTCACGATCTGCCCAGGGAAGTCATTTTAGCTTTGCGTTAGTCTCGTTAGCGTTCTTTGTGTCAAGCTTGTCTGCTCTAACCGCCTCCAGTCTTGTAGGATGATAATTTCCAACTCGGCGCTACATACAAGCTTGTACCTCCGGGATAAATTTGGTACCAGAATGCTCTAGGGCTACATGCTCAACAGGGGCTTCTAAGTAGCAAAAACGCTTCCATGTTGGTGAACAGCGAGTCTCTATCACAGAAGAGCACCATGACAGTCCCGTGAATAGTTAGTACTCTTCGTGTCCTGGTCTCTAATACCTAGGTAGCGTTGAGCTAACAATCGTCATCCTAGAGGACTATACCACGGTTAGTTGGCAGGATTGATTCCCCCGCAGAAGGCATGATTGGCTAGATCTAACGTTGCAATCTTGAAATATCAGGGATACCTAGGCATGACATGGGGGTCAGGCGGGAACGCGATCGGGCTGGGCCGAATCTTGAAATGTTGAGGGGGAGACTTGCGTTATCCAAGTAGGTATGTAAGTAGGTACCTACATATGGGCAATATATAGGTATGTACCTAGCTACCTACTAGGTAGCTAATTAGTAGGCCGTTGGGAGAAAACGGCCGAATCCATGTAATTTCATATGCGTAGTACCTTTATTGAGTCGACCCCAAACTCACGATCCCAGTCCCCGCCCGCATGCATGCATTGCGCAACTGTCCCGTGCTCACGACCAACGGCTTACGTCACAGTATCTGCAAGGGTCTACCCATGCAGGCAGTGCTGGTCGAAGAGATAGTAAAAGCGCCGAGCCTGGTGTGTGGCATCTGGATCTTGATGTGTTGGCTGTAATACCTGTGGTGGTGTCTTGCGTTTGTGAGTGGCCGGATGATGGCTAGTTGCCCAAGATTGAGTAGAGTGCGCCAGGAGGATTATCGTGGGAGGCTCACGGAGGGGACGGGCTTTCGCTAGCAAAATGGGCTTAGCATCGTGGTCGAGGCCCACTATCAAGTCAGTTTAGTCCGCTACTTCATGGTCTTATCATGAACATTTTGACTACATGTTCAAGGTTTTATTTAATATGCACGGAGTATCATGGCACAGCAAAGATGGCAAGAACAGCAAAACATTTTTGAATCTGTCTACTCAATTGTACCTAACTAATTCGCGACAGGGTGTATAACCATCCAGCAGACATCCGTTTAAACGCCGATTCTTTGTACTCCGCTTCATGACTGTTTCATGCCACCCATAACCATTTCGACTGTCGTATTGCTTCATTATCATTTCCCTCCGTACTGCCCTGTAGGTCTCCAGTCTATGCTGTATCCCACCAGATTCTAGCGCCATCTTCTTGAAATTGTGTTACAAGTTCCCATATCTGAAACGGAACATATTCATAGACACCGTAGGAAAAGAGGCATCTGTGTTGAAACTGATTTGTGGTTCAACCATGAGTGAAACAGCGAGTGGGCTGGAAAGTTTCCCAGTCTGCGTTCCTATCGCTGTTAAAAGAATAAATCAAGAAAACAAGAAAATAAGGAAATAAAAATTGAATTGGAATGAGACTTGTATGCAAATATGACAATGCCAAGTGTAAGCCAAATTGAGTGTGAAACTGAGGACGGGGAGAGCCGCAAGCAACCAAAGACGCGGCGTGGAAGACGCATTGGCTTGTCCATTTGGCTGCCAGAGCAAGATCAGCAGAGAGAAACCTGTCTAAAAGAATGTACCTTCGCCGAGCGACGGGTCCACGATAAAAACAGGCTCTTCGGTGACCGGTGAAAGAGAAGCCGGCGTCCACTTCTCACGGTCGTTCTGCATGGGTTGGTGTGATTGAATTGGGGTTGAGGCTTGGCTGGTGGTAGTCGGAATGGTCGCTTCGTATGTCCCTGAACCATGAAGCTGCTCATATACTTCGGCAGGGGATGCTGGTGGCGGCGGTCCTCCATAACCCATGGGGCTATTATATTGACTGTAAACTTGGGGAGAGGCAAATGGTGGAGGCGACCCTCCGTATGCTCCTGATCCATGGATCTGGTGGAACACCTGCGCCGGCGATAGCGGTGGAGGCGTGGCCCCGTAATACTCAATGGGCATTTGGATTTGAGGCTGGTTATAGAGATATGACGGAGCTACCAAAGCCGATCGTCCGTAGATATCAGTAGAATGCGGAGGCGGGTACGGGACCGCTGGATCGTAGTACGAGGAGTGCTCGTATGTGTTCGGGCCAACTCCATGGTGACCTGCTTGCAGAATAGCGATCTGATAAGGCGAAAGCTTCTGGGTGTGCTGGATGGGGTGTGTTCTGGTATCGGTGGCAGGATCTTGGTTGAAGTCAAAAGGCGGCTTCTGGTTGTCGTTAGGCTTGGCGGCTGGAGGACTGTTCTTGTTGGAAACAACTTTGTTCTTCTTTCGCGGAGACAAGGCTTTCTTGAGTCCAGTGGGAATTAGAGCTTGTATTCCCTTCGAGACGCTCTTGGTAATCCCTTTGGGACCCAACGATGCCTTCGACGGTGCCTTTGATGGTACCCCCAATAGATTCTGTGATGGTGCCTGGGATGGCACTTGGAATGGAGCCTGGAATGGTGCCTGGTGTGGTGCCTGGTGTGGTGCCTGGGATGACACTTGAAATGAAGCCTGGGATGGCGCCTGGCGTGGTGTCTGGGATGGCACTTGAAATGAAGCCTGGGACGGGGCCTGGGATGGCAGTTGGGATGGCAGTTGGGATAGGGTCTGGGAGGGCACTGGAGACGGCGCCTCCGATGGTAGCTGCGATGGTAGCTGCGATGGTAGCCGCGACCGTTGTTTCCCTTTCCTTCTCTTCGCTTTGCTGTCGCGAATTCGGCTCGTGATATCTTTTCGATATCGAGTTGTGCTTTCCACGCCATACTTGATAGCCCAGTCAACCAGCCTCCATACTGTGGACTTCTTTGAGTCGATTCCTGCGTCGCTGCGTCCGGTCTTCTTGAAGGCCTACATACCACTTGTTAGTTCCACCCGATAAATGATCGGCGAGATTTCAGGACCAAACCTCGACATATCACAGCTATAACAACTCACATGGTTCATACTCAGGTTGTGGCGGATGCTGTTCATCCAACCTTTGCCTCCTTTCTTCGTTTTTTCAGTGTGCAGACGAAACCACTGATACAGGTCCTGCAGCCCCATTTTGTAATCCCCACGAGTTCGGAATGCAAGCTCTATTAGCTTAGCATATGGCAACTGCGCGAGCTCCTTCGGGGTGTATGACCCCAATGTCCTAATCTCTGGGAGCGGTATATCATCATCATCTTCTTCTTCTTCTCCTTCTCCTTCGTCAGTGATGAAGGGCGCAAGAGGTTCATAGCCGGACATGCTCGGACTTGTCACAGAAGAAGTGGCGACTGCAGGACTATCAATTGACTCGGGCTGCTTGCTAAGCTTTGAGCCAAAACCCTGATAGGATTTGAAAGTCGACTGAGGGGCCTGGCTGCGAAGCAGCATGTTGTGAGGCACGCTGCTTACCGGAAGGCAAGGTTCCAATTCATAGTTCGGGTCGAGATCCATTTCGTCCAAGAACATGGCATTCGGTCGAGCGACCCGGGTGCGCAGTTGCATATGATGAGGCATATTGCCTTCAACGTTGGGACTGATAAAATCTGAATGATGATGGCAACTGAAATTACGAGGGTCGGTGTGATGCCAATATGCAGCAGCCGAGTTGGAGTCACCCTGCGCTTCCGGGCTAAGAAAGTTGCTTTGATAAGGCGTGCTAAACACGTCCTCGAACCTGGAATTGTCCAGGGGAGTTTCTCGCTGTTGTTGACACAGGTACGACAAATAGTCAGGGCCAAGAGGGAGCCGAGGAAAGTCGGAATTTGGAGTCAACAGAAGCTCTGATGGAGCGGTGGCCTGTGAGTCTGGCGATGAAGAGCTGGAAAACTCTGCCTTAGATGAATCGAAAGAGGGAATTGCTTCCGGGGTATTGATGTTTGGGGCGTAATTCCCTTGATGTGTGGTGTAGGGCTCGTGATGCATCACGAGGTGTTGCAAAGGGTTACTGTACCTGCTGCTCGAAAGGGAACGAAGCAACGACGAAGAAGCCTTGACGGTAGTAGTCAGACCTGTTGCTGATGGGATATGTGGGCTGATGTACGAAGCTGTCAACGACAAGACGGACAAGATATGCGCGTGCTGCTGTGCCTGTGCGTGTTTCTGCTCGAAGAGGGCTACCAGATTGGCACAGATGAGAGACACCGATTGCTTGCGAGGCGAGAGGATCTTATCTGGAGTGATTGCTTGCGACGAAGAGGGCAAGCAGGGAAACAATGCTGCAGCGTAAAACAAGAAGGCGTCAAGATTGGCGCAATTGTTTGATGTGGAGGTGTGTTGCTATCCATGCAGAATGTGGATATTTGCAGACGGTGAGAGTGAGAGATGGTACGGTGCGGGTTGATATGCCTCGTAGGAGGAGACGGGAGGGTAAGGTGTGTTGTATTGTATTGTATTGTATTGTGTTGGTATTGGGGTGGGAGGTGGTGGGTGTGTTGAAGGTAGGTAGATAGTAAGTAGGTAGGTAGAGGTAGGTAGAGGTAGGTAGAGGTAGGTAGAGGTAGGTATAGTATAGGTAGTTGAAGGTTCGGGGTCGAAGAGATGGTGGATTGCAGAGGTGTGTGTGGCTCCGTAGTTAGTAGGTAGGTAGGCACCTATGTTTCCAAAGTGCAAGTGGTCATTGGAAGAAACACGGATGCAAGGTCCTTCTTATCTTTTTCCCCGGGTCGGTGGTGTGGTGGGCGTTGAGGTTGTGGCCAGTGAGTCCAAGCGAGGCCAGGCCGGGGTTGTGTAAGGTCAGGATGGGGAGCGGTCTCAAGAGGCGAGCGAGATGTTGCAACTGCCGCAATGCAGGGTGCCGCACGGGAGCACGGTCCAACATCGTTCTCCCGTCAAGCCGGAATAGTCAGTGAATGGTCGAAACGCCAGACACTGCCAGGTGATACTGCCCCTTACCTGCCTAGTAGGTACCTATCTACTTTACCTCCCATCTCCCATCTAACCTACTTTGTATACTACCTACCTATGTAAGTATCTGAGTGGCCCCCATTGGTGGCGGTTCTCCAAATCTTTGGATACTGACCTAGGTAAGTAGCTAGGGAGGTGAGTTGTATACTAAGGCATATCACGGTAGCCAAGCATAGGTGGTTTAGGTAGCTTATAGTACGTAGGTAGGTAGATAGCAACGAGCATCCTCTTCATACATGGCTAGATACGGCTATCAGGGATATTTAAGGAGGACGTAGAGAATTTACATTCAGCCTACCTATGGACTCTGCCATCCAATCCTCGTAGCCACGATGCCGAGGATGGCAATGGGGCGGCAATAACAATACCTTCCTTTATAACGACACACACTCACAAGACTCAGGCAATGGATTGAAACTACACACCAAGTACGTAGGTAGGGGCACCCCGTCCCCAGACAGGAATCAAGGCCACACTCCAGCGGCACATCCCATCCCCTCATTTTGTACCGCAGTTGTTGATGGAAGTTGATATGTACTAGGTGGGTGGTACATATTGTCCGTAAAGTACAGACTACTTCAACATATCTTTTAAACTGGTACCCAGGTACCAAGAGCCTTATATGCAGGGCAACTAAGCCTCCTTAGGTAATTACTGCCTGCTATCCACAAGCAAGTGTATGTATGTATGTAGTACACAACTGCTGCATGTGTAGCATGAGTGGTCCCAGAGTCTGGTGGCAGACAGGTAGTACAACGACTCGAGTACTGGGAAGGTACCCAGACAACCTCCCATCTCCTCTCCCTTCACCTTTGGGTCCAGCCACTCAGAACAGAGCGCATCGCAAGGTGTGACAGAGATGGGGATCTGTATCCTGCACACCAAGAACCCGTCACTATTATAAGCGTTATGGGCTGGGAGCAGACTAGGCACCTACTTACCTCACCAGCTCGGCCAAAAATTGAAACAAGACCGAAGTACCTGTCATGTCAGTAAGTATCTACCTAGGTACTCTTCCCAGGGCTACTCATGTTCATGTTGTTGACATGGATGCTGTTGACGTTCCTCTAGTTAGCACTGTTCTTTATATATATCAATCATGTCTTGTGGCGTCAACGGCTAGAACGGTGAAGATATCCCGCTGTCTCGATGTAACGTCGACGTCGATCATGGTGCAGATCCATAATCTGTGATTAACCAATCCCCGGTGAAGTATATGTACCTTGGACACTCGCCTTTTAGACGTCCATATCTCAATAGAGCTTGTAGGTATGCATCTCGACCTCCCTCCCGACCTCCCTCCCGACCTCCCTCTTCCCTCGGGCGGACTGGATGTTCTTCTCTGGTAGTGAAGCGGTGATTATATTCCAGGGTTACGTCTGCGACATTTGGGTGTGCGCGTGAGTTTTTACCTGCCACCCAGAAATACATTGCTATCTACTTACATGTATGTAGCCTGCCTCAAATAAACACTTCTTCTGTGCATGCTTCAGTTGCATGCGCCCACGCGTACGCGCCGTGTCTGCAGCTGCATCTAGATGCACGTGTATAATTTATCTCCAATCTTGGACCACGCCCTACAGCGGCTCATCTGTTCCGGGCCATATGGCGACTCCCATGGCATGGCGCAAACGGTGATGCTTTGCCATACGGCCCTGACACCTTTTGTGATGGCATGCTACGTACACCGCCAAGTCGAGTTGCTCACAATTCGTACCATCACTCGAAACGGTAAATCTAGAAGAGAGATGGTATTATTCAATTCTTTCATTCTTCGCTTTGAAAACAATGTGGTGGCTCACTGACTGTCATAACGATGCGCCGACCACCGATTGCATAAGACGTGGGCCATGTCTCCTGGAATTACTAGGTAGTTCGGCCTCACGTCCACGAAGGCCTGGTCGTCTCACACCGAGAGACCTGTGCCAAAGCCCGCCAAAACAATAACAACGGCATTGTAAGCCACCTTGATTATGCATTGCATTGCTCTGCAGCGGCGGTCCTATCCATGTCTTTTTCCCCCAAAAGGCCCGTAGCGCACAACAATGGAGCCGCTTTCGGGGGAGGGCTACGCTTCCTACGGGTACGTGCATGATGATGCTCGTCACCTTTTGGCAGCGCTCCTAGATATATCATGTTACCTATCTTCTCGCCAAATCTGGCCTCATCTAATGTTACACGGCCGCACTCGCCCTGGGCGACTGGCCCCCCACCTAGCCCTACCTGCTCCTATCATAGGCCCGAACCCTGGCGCGAGACATTGCTTCTGCCGGATGCCCTCTCCTGTACATGATGTTCCCATCCCTTCTAGAAGCCTTCGCGGGAACGGTTAGCTGCGCCACTATGACAAGGGACTCGCACCAAGGAACCTATCGATCTTCATAGATATATTTGCATGTGGATCAACAGCAGCATGCCGATGGCATACGTAGCGTAGGTGGCGTCACGTATCTAGCGAGATTCAGCCAACCACAAAGCATTGTGTAAACACCTGGACCAGTCACTTCTCCTGTCGGTCCACTCCGTTGAAGCTCCTCTGTAGCCAAGTTCCAGGTCCCGTAGTTCCATCTATTCCTATGTGGCCGTGAACACGGCTGCATGCACTGCTGCCAAGTATGGCCCCTTTAGACGTCTATAGTCAAATGCAACAGTCTGTAATGCCTGTATCATCTCCTCCAGGACCAATCGAATGCAAGTCAAGCTGAAGAACAACTGACAAGTTAGATACTAAGTGCCTAGGCAGTTGCCGCCAAGGGGCCTTGCGAACACTGTAGTATGTAATCACCTGCCCCCCATGACCATGGGAGCAGTACCTACTACTCTCCTGCCTCCGCACAGTTGTCGCTCGTGTGCCTGGTAGTTCTGTGGTGTTCTCGGCAGTCACATCGCCGAGCTCGGCTTACTTTCGGTAGTAAATCTAGCTAATGTGTCAGTACGTCGGCCAGACGTAGCAAAATTGTACAGAAAACACGTACCTTTTTGAACTGGAAATGGAGTTGAAGAATACCCTGTGATGAAGTGTCAGTAGGGGGTCCGTTGATGTGCAACTCGCGCGAACCTAAAGCGGTGGCCATGAAACTATGCGGTGCGAGGTTGTACAACATGGGTCATTGGGGGCTGGCTGACGTGACATATGCCCGATACAGATGTAAAAAAAGCTATTGCGATGTATCTTCAAAAGCTTTCATTTGGGCGGACGAGAGACCTGGTGGAGATGGCAAGGAAAAGCAATTTCGGACGTACCTTGTCAAAGCTGCTCTTGAACCCTCGGTCCTTTTTGGCACTGTAATCCCACTCGCGATCCACAATACGGAAGGCGATGTCCTCATACGGTGGGCCGGCGATGAAGCGAATGAGACATGTGTCTTCCTCGCCAGCGGGCGCAAGGGACTCGCCTTTCCTTCGCCCGTGCTCACGGATGATCTTGAAGGTGGGTGCCTTGGTCTTGTCGATAAGATCGGGATAGAAGATGTTGAATTTATAACCCTGGACGACCTTTGGAGGCGGATTGTCGTGGTCGTAGTGCGTCTGGTTATACTTGTTCCATTCATAGCCCATCTGCACACGGTTGAAATACCGTGGCTTTCGTGGTCGGTACTTGTCAGCCCATTGAGGCTTGATCGCACTCGAAACTGACTCCTCTGCAGTGAAGATCTCCTCATCCTCGTCAACGCCCCGCGCCACCTCGCGCTCATACAGAGCCTTGGTGGCTTGTGAAAAGTCTTCATTCGCGACTGTTGCGAACCTCGCCGTTCCCGGTGGGGGGTTGCTGGCGCTAGACGAAGAAGCCATTGTTGGCTTCGGCCGGGAAGCGGCAGCTGAAACTGCAGGCTGATCCTTCAGAACGGCCTGTGCGGGCGGGCTGCCGTCGGCGAGTGCAGCGGCATTCTCCGGGTCCAGCTCTGCCAGCAGCTTGAGCCGATTCACCCGGATGGTGTCACAGATCTTCTTGAGATTTGCCTTCGCCTTGTACACCTGCAGGTTCTTGAGGAGCTGCTCCCAGTAATCCGTGTCCATGACCTCGTCGGAGCGTAGCTTTGCCTGGATCTGGCCTTCCAACTTCTCCAGCTGCTCAATGTTCTTCGGGCCTAGGATCCTGTCGACGTCGGAGGTGACAGAGCTCACTGCGCGAGCCTCGGGCCCCAGAGGCTTCAGCTGCAGCTTGTGGTGAGCGAGCAGAGTGCGTAGGGCGGTCCAATAGCCCCTGTTTTGCGCGTTTGTCTCTAGGGTGTGGTATGATGCGATCTCGCCGTCCAGCTCGGTAGCGTCGGCCTCGCGCAGGGCTTCTATGACGGCAGTGGGCGCGGGCACACTGATCTTTACATCCTCATCTTGCTCGTCGAAGACATCGCGGTCGGTGTCGATGTAGCGCAGGTTGAAAGCCAAGAGGTCGATGGGTTTGGCGCGGCCCTCGCGCACGCGGATATCGGCCTTCTTCTTGGACTGCTTGAGCACGAACTTATCCTCGTCGGCAACGAAGCGCTGCGACTGCTCGTCCTGAGTCAGGTAGGCGGTTCGCGCAGCGCCCGCGGGCAGGGGGTTGGTTGGATTCGGGCGTTGATGCTTCGTGATCCTGGTATTGGCATCACGTCTAGCAGATGTGATGTCGCGGCGGGGGGGAGACTTACGGCCAGAGAGCATAGCCCGACGCCCGGGATCCATCGCGAAGACTGTCAGCCGTATGCCGTTGACAAGTACGTCCGTGCTTGAGATGAGATACGACTTGTTGCTGTCACGATTCTGATATGGTTGTATGCTTAGCTTAAGCTCAGTTTCAGCGACGAATTTAGGGACCTGCCATCATACAGTGTCTTGAGCCCTTTTACCCAGTTTAAATACTGTATGTCTGGGTGCAAGCTGTGCCAGCCACGAGTGAGTGGCTTGTGTGGCTTGGTGGTAGTGGCTCGGTAGTGGCTCGGTAGTGGCTCAAGAGGGTGAGACTTGCGGCTCAGGCTAGACTGAGTCTGGACTAGCGGCAGGCACTTGAGCAGTCCGCGGAGTTTAGTAGCTTACCTAATTAGACACCACTTCCTTGCTTGGCCAAGCACAGGACGGTTAATACTAGCAACTACCTTAGCGCCCCGGGGGGGTATCTGATAAGTATGTTAATATTAATATATAAACTAACCAGCGTTTTAATATTAAGCTTAATATAGATTATTTATAATATATTAAAAAATAAAATCTATATTAAGCTTAATATTAAAACGCTGGTTAGTTTATATATTAATATTAACATACTTATCAGATACCCCCCCGGGGCGCTAAGGTAGTTGCTAGTATTAACCGTCCTGTGCTTGGCCAAGCAAGGAAGTGGTGTCTAATTAGGTAAGCTACTAAACTCCGCGGACTGCTCAAGTGCCTGCCGCTAGTCCAGACTCAGTCTAGCCTGAGCCGCAAGTCTCACCCTCTTGAGCCACTACCGAGCCACTACCGAGCCACTACCACCAAGCCACACAAGCCACTCACTCGTGGCTGGCACAGCTTGCACCCAGACATACAGTATTTAAACTGGGTAAAAGGGCTCAAGACACTGTATGATGGCAGGTCCCTAAATTCGTCGCTGAAACTGAGCTTAAGCTAAGCATACAACCATATCAGAATCGTGACAGCAACAAGTCGTATCTCATCTCAAGCACGGACGTACTTGTCAACGGCATACGGCTGACAGTCTTCGCGATGGATCCCGGGCGTCGGGCTATGCTCTCTGGCCGTAAGTCTCCCCCCCGCCGCGACATCACATCTGCTAGACGTGATGCCAATACCAGGATCACGAAGCATCAACGCCCGAATCCAACCAACCCCCTGCCCGCGGGCGCTGCGCGAACCGCCTACCTGACTCAGGACGAGCAGTCGCAGCGCTTCGTTGCCGACGAGGATAAGTTCGTGCTCAAGCAGTCCAAGAAGAAGGCCGATATCCGCGTGCGCGAGGGCCGCGCCAAACCCATCGACCTCTTGGCTTTCAACCTGCGCTACATCGACACCGACCGCGATGTCTTCGACGAGCAAGATGAGGATGTAAAGATCAGTGTGCCCGCGCCCACTGCCGTCATAGAAGCCCTGCGCGAGGCCGACGCTACCGAGCTGGACGGCGAGATCGCATCATACCACACCCTAGAGACAAACGCGCAAAACAGGGGCTATTGGACCGCCCTACGCACTCTGCTCGCTCACCACAAGCTGCAGCTGAAGCCTCTGGGGCCCGAGGCTCGCGCAGTGAGCTCTGTCACCTCCGACGTCGACAGGATCCTAGGCCCGAAGAACATTGAGCAGCTGGAGAAGTTGGAAGGCCAGATCCAGGCAAAGCTACGCTCCGACGAGGTCATGGACACGGATTACTGGGAGCAGCTCCTCAAGAACCTGCAGGTGTACAAGGCGAAGGCAAATCTCAAGAAGATCTGTGACACCATCCGGGTGAATCGGCTCAAGCTGCTGGCAGAGCTGGACCCGGAGAATGCCGCTGCACTCGCCGACGGCAGCCCGCCCGCACAGGCCGTTCTGAAGGATCAGCCTGCAGTTTCAGCTGCCGCTTCCCGGCCGAAGCCAACAATGGCTTCTTCGTCTAGCGCCAGCAACCCCCCACCGGGAACGGCGAGGTTCGCAACAGTCGCGAATGAAGACTTTTCACAAGCCACCAAGGCTCTGTATGAGCGCGAGGTGGCGCGGGGCGTTGACGAGGATGAGGAGATCTTCACTGCAGAGGAGTCAGTTTCGAGTGCGATCAAGCCTCAATGGGCTGACAAGTACCGACCACGAAAGCCACGGTATTTCAACCGTGTGCAGATGGGCTATGAATGGAACAAGTATAACCAGACGCACTACGACCACGACAATCCGCCTCCAAAGGTCGTCCAGGGTTATAAATTCAACATCTTCTATCCCGATCTTATCGACAAGACCAAGGCACCCACCTTCAAGATCATCCGTGAGCACGGGCGAAGGAAAGGCGAGTCCCTTGCGCCCGCTGGCGAGGAAGACACATGTCTCATTCGCTTCATCGCCGGCCCACCGTATGAGGACATCGCCTTCCGTATTGTGGATCGCGAGTGGGATTACAGTGCCAAAAAGGACCGAGGGTTCAAGAGCAGCTTTGACAAGGTACGTCCGAAATTGCTTTTCCTTGCCATCTCCACCAGGTCTCTCGTCCGCCCAAATGAAAGCTTTTGAAGATACATCGCAATAGCTTTTTTTACATCTGTATCGGGCATATGTCACGTCAGCCAGCCCCCAATGACCCATGTTGTACAACCTCGCACCGCATAGTTTCATGGCCACCGCTTTAGGTTCGCGCGAGTTGCACATCAACGGACCCCCTACTGACACTTCATCACAGGGTATTCTTCAACTCCATTTCCAGTTCAAAAAGGTACGTGTTTTCTGTACAATTTTGCTACGTCTGGCCGACGTACTGACACATTAGCTAGATTTACTACCGAAAGTAAGCCGAGCTCGGCGATGTGACTGCCGAGAACACCACAGAACTACCAGGCACACGAGCGACAACTGTGCGGAGGCAGGAGAGTAGTAGGTACTGCTCCCATGGTCATGGGGGGCAGGTGATTACATACTACAGTGTTCGCAAGGCCCCTTGGCGGCAACTGCCTAGGCACTTAGTATCTAACTTGTCAGTTGTTCTTCAGCTTGACTTGCATTCGATTGGTCCTGGAGGAGATGATACAGGCATTACAGACTGTTGCATTTGACTATAGACGTCTAAAGGGGCCATACTTGGCAGCAGTGCATGCAGCCGTGTTCACGGCCACATAGGAATAGATGGAACTACGGGACCTGGAACTTGGCTACAGAGGAGCTTCAACGGAGTGGACCGACAGGAGAAGTGACTGGTCCAGGTGTTTACACAATGCTTTGTGGTTGGCTGAATCTCGCTAGATACGTGACGCCACCTACGCTACGTATGCCATCGGCATGCTGCTGTTGATCCACATGCAAATATATCTATGAAGATCGATAGGTTCCTTGGTGCGAGTCCCTTGTCATAGTGGCGCAGCTAACCGTTCCCGCGAAGGCTTCTAGAAGGGATGGGAACATCATGTACAGGAGAGGGCATCCGGCAGAAGCAATGTCTCGCGCCAGGGTTCGGGCCTATGATAGGAGCAGGTAGGGCTAGGTGGGGGGCCAGTCGCCCAGGGCGAGTGCGGCCGTGTAACATTAGATGAGGCCAGATTTGGCGAGAAGATAGGTAACATGATATATCTAGGAGCGCTGCCAAAAGGTGACGAGCATCATCATGCACGTACCCGTAGGAAGCGTAGCCCTCCCCCGAAAGCGGCTCCATTGTTGTGCGCTACGGGCCTTTTGGGGGAAAAAGACATGGATAGGACCGCCGCTGCAGAGCAATGCAATGCATAATCAAGGTGGCTTACAATGCCGTTGTTATTGTTTTGGCGGGCTTTGGCACAGGTCTCTCGGTGTGAGACGACCAGGCCTTCGTGGACGTGAGGCCGAACTACCTAGTAATTCCAGGAGACATGGCCCACGTCTTATGCAATCGGTGGTCGGCGCATCGTTATGACAGTCAGTGAGCCACCACATTGTTTTCAAAGCGAAGAATGAAAGAATTGAATAATACCATCTCTCTTCTAGATTTACCGTTTCGAGTGATGGTACGAATTGTGAGCAACTCGACTTGGCGGTGTACGTAGCATGCCATCACAAAAGGTGTCAGGGCCGTATGGCAAAGCATCACCGTTTGCGCCATGCCATGGGAGTCGCCATATGGCCCGGAACAGATGAGCCGCTGTAGGGCGTGGTCCAAGATTGGAGATAAATTATACACGTGCATCTAGATGCAGCTGCAGACACGGCGCGTACGCGTGGGCGCATGCAACTGAAGCATGCACAGAAGAAGTGTTTATTTGAGGCAGGCTACATACATGTAAGTAGATAGCAATGTATTTCTGGGTGGCAGGTAAAAACTCACGCGCACACCCAAATGTCGCAGACGTAACCCTGGAATATAATCACCGCTTCACTACCAGAGAAGAACATCCAGTCCGCCCGAGGGAAGAGGGAGGTCGGGAGGGAGGTCGGGAGGGAGGTCGAGATGCATACCTACAAGCTCTATTGAGATATGGACGTCTAAAAGGCGAGTGTCCAAGGTACATATACTTCACCGGGGATTGGTTAATCACAGATTATGGATCTGCACCATGATCGACGTCGACGTTACATCGAGACAGCGGGATATCTTCACCGTTCTAGCCGTTGACGCCACAAGACATGATTGATATATATAAAGAACAGTGCTAACTAGAGGAACGTCAACAGCATCCATGTCAACAACATGAACATGAGTAGCCCTGGGAAGAGTACCTAGGTAGATACTTACTGACATGACAGGTACTTCGGTCTTGTTTCAATTTTTGGCCGAGCTGGTGAGGTAAGTAGGTGCCTAGTCTGCTCCCAGCCCATAACGCTTATAATAGTGACGGGTTCTTGGTGTGCAGGATACAGATCCCCATCTCTGTCACACCTTGCGATGCGCTCTGTTCTGAGTGGCTGGACCCAAAGGTGAAGGGAGAGGAGATGGGAGGTTGTCTGGGTACCTTCCCAGTACTCGAGTCGTTGTACTACCTGTCTGCCACCAGACTCTGGGACCACTCATGCTACACATGCAGCAGTTGTGTACTACATACATACATACACTTGCTTGTGGATAGCAGGCAGTAATTACCTAAGGAGGCTTAGTTGCCCTGCATATAAGGCTCTTGGTACCTGGGTACCAGTTTAAAAGATATGTTGAAGTAGTCTGTACTTTACGGACAATATGTACCACCCACCTAGTACATATCAACTTCCATCAACAACTGCGGTACAAAATGAGGGGATGGGATGTGCCGCTGGAGTGTGGCCTTGATTCCTGTCTGGGGACGGGGTGCCCCTACCTACGTACTTGGTGTGTAGTTTCAATCCATTGCCTGAGTCTTGTGAGTGTGTGTCGTTATAAAGGAAGGTATTGTTATTGCCGCCCCATTGCCATCCTCGGCATCGTGG